>CM024757.1:126879360-127460484 GCA_014218235.1 Colocasia esculenta
AGAATGCAGTCAGTTGAAGCAAAACTTTGTATATGACGAAGTGAAACTTCGTATAAAACATAAGAAAAAGCAGTCAGCCAAAGTATGACTTTGCTTATGATGAGGTTAGCTTCGACTGATCACGTTGAAAACATGCATGACGAAGTGAGTAATCGATGTTCTAAGTGAATAATCAATGTTGGTCCACAATCGATGTGGTTAGTAATCGATGTTGCCTTCTATCGATTGCCTTCCTTTTTGCAATGGATGTTTCTCCTTCCCCGATCGATTGCCTCTTTATGACAATTGATTACCTTGTTAATTGATAGTCGATTATCTGGGTATTCAACCATCGAATACCTTGTTATATAACCATCGATATAGCTCTTGAAAATAAGGCAATGGAGGCCTTGTCCCCCATCATAATAGGACTATCTGGAGACTTAAATATAAAAAAGATTTGGATAGTTTATGCATAGAATTGACCCTTAGGCACATCACCTTAGGAGTTGAAAAAAAAGGCATGGCTCAGGCATGATGGGTCTATCCTTTTCCAGATTAAGTCAAGGGTAAGTATGACAAGGGTATGACCTAAAGCATGGCAGATTTTGACTATCTGTCCTTCTTGCAGACCAAGTCAATGTTAGGTATGGCAGGATATGGTTTGGGTATGGCCTATGTATGGCCAGATTGGACTTTCTATCCCCTTTTGTCCCTTAGGTAGGAATAAAAAAAGGGTCATAAATGAGACCAAAGGCCCCTTAAAAAAGCTACATGACCCTTCTTGGCCCAATTTCATGCCTTCTTCCTATCCTAAAGGCTGTCTGGAGCCTTTCTTCCTCTGCACCCACTGCCTTGACCAGAGAAGAACCAAAGGTGATCTTGGAATTTGAAGAGCTGGATGGATGATCCTGAAGTTTGGAGCTTGAAGCTTGGAAAGCTTGGAGCCCTTCATCCTTGGACCACTGCCTCAACCTGTAGAAGCTGAAGGTTAAGAAGATCTTCTTAGCCTCTTCTACAACCCTAGGAGTTTGGATCTAAAGAGCTACCCAAAAAGGTAGGTTTTCTCGGGCACAAATTATAATGCTTGCTCTTGTTCAAAGTATTCTTGGATATGTTTAGGTTAAGAACCTAGTGAAACACCTTTGATTTGCCTAAATGTCTGATCAATAGAGTGTTAGGATTTCCTGAACCTCACACCCCTTGCCAAATTCACCTTGCTTTGGTCTGTTCATGCGAAACCTGACCTTTGTTCCTAGGAAACATGGTCAGTTTCCCTTGACCATCCTAGATAGGAACCCATCTGATTTGTCCATGTCACCATGCCTTTTTGGAACCATTAAATTGGACATACACACTCCAAGATTGATCATATGCTGGTTCCATCAATCTTATTGTTGGAATCCTTGTCTAAGTCTCTTGACAACATTGACTGTTCTTTATTGTTAAGCTTTGAATGGCCCTGTTGACCACCTCGACTGTTCTCCTTTGACAAACTTTGACTGGCCTTGTGGCACTCTTGATGTGCACCTTTGACTGGCCCTCATGGCAACTTCGACTGTCCACTTTGTCTATCAATTCCGACTGTCCACTTCGACTGTTCTCTTTGACAATTTATGACTGGCCCTAGACGCAATTATGACTGGTCCTTTGTGGCAACTCCGATTGGCCCTTCTTCCCACCTCGACTATTCCTTCTTGTACATGTCGACTGTCAATTTGATTGGCCCTTCTAGCCACCATGATATGTCCTATAGAAGAGTAACCGACATGACAGCAACCTTAGTATCTTGTGCATGTTAAAAGTGAAAAGAAGGTGAGGATTATTCTAATGACTCTTAATTTGTCTTGATTTCTGTCTCCTCTGTAATTCAACGCAAATCCCACCTTGAATATGTTTGTCTTGAATCTGAAACCAAAGGAAATGTATAGAGAACCCCTTTGAGCTTGCTTGCATCACTTGATCCATTATGATAGCTTGAATTATTGCCAATTTATACTCTTGAAGTTCCTTGATCTGAGCTTATGTTATTGGCCTCTTTGATATCTTACACTTTTGTCTTTCTTGACTCTGAATGGCCATAATGATTTGAATTCGGCACTACTGTTGGGGTGATATCCCTGACCAAATGCTTGTGCAATAGGGGCTTGATCTGGTCCTGGGGAGGAGCACATTGACGTACTAGTCTAGATCAACCAAATTTGAGTGGTGCTTGGCATTGGCATCCATATGTATGCAAGATTGGAAAGTGTCTTTTGTTATATGATATGAATGAAGCATGATGTGCTATTTGATATGATATATTTGATTCGTTTGTTTGACTTGATAAGTTTAATTCATTTGAAATGACCAATATCTGTTCATCTGTCTCATGTTTGACTGGATCATAGTTTAAATGTTGCATCATTCACATGACTTGACAATTAGCATAATTCTCTTGGAATTCTGTGTTGTGTATGGAATGAATATCTAGAGGGGGGGGGGTGAATAGATATTGACCAATTAAAAATTAAGAACTCGAGACTATGATCAAATCAGATGAAACAATTTAGCCAGTGCTCATCAAACCACACAATGCAAGCGAATTTTTTAAGGTGGTTCGGCTCCAATGTGGAGACCTACGTCCACCCCTCACCAAACCAAGTGAGGCTTCTCTCACAACTCAAATGTGTGAAACACTCACACAACTGCTGATTCACAGCTTCTTACAGACCGCTGATTCACAGCTTCAAGATTGTTTCAAATGTCACAATCCTAACACACAAAGTGTAGTATCAATCCATCTACTCTAACTGGAGTAGACTACCAGCCAGACTGGTGTAGAGAAGAAATAGGAAAAATCAAACTAGAGAGATTTTTGAAGAAATGTAGAAATATGCAAACACTCTACGCTGGAGTTTGGATCTGGTCAGATGTCTCCTTGAACTCCCAATTGCATCTCCTTCAGGCTTGAGCTCATCGAATTCCTCTACTGGCCGCAGCACAAGGATCAATTGTCTCTAAAGTAGGTTGAATTCTGAAGTTCTGCTTCAATTGATCAACTGTAGGTCTTTGTACGGGAAGAAGACACACTCCATCATCTTCTCCTCTTGATGAGTTGACTACTCCGAAACCTACACTACTCTCTGAACTCAAGCTCTGCTCTCTCTGTACTATTTCGGTCTCAGATGCACTACACTTTTTCCTTATGTGTGTGATATCTTGTGCAGAGGACGATGCGCTCCTTTTTGATCTGCTTCAGGGCCCCTCAACAGAATCCCAAATAATTGGGAGATACTTTTGCCGCCAAAAAGAGGTATCTTCCAGAACCTTATGAGGTGTACCCGAAGTCCCAATCATTGGGCCTCGGGTCACATGCCTGTAACTTATGCGCTGGCAGATACATATCATCACTGGAGTATAATGGTCAGAGAGTCGACACACCTTGATCATAGTGTTGACGGACACAAACAACTTGACTTGGATCAGTACAGATATTTCAGTAGAGTCGACTCCATGCCTTCAAGAGTCGACCTCATCCAAGTGACTGCAGATCTGACTAGCTGTCCATGATGTAGAGTTGACCTTGTAGCATCTCAATGTCGACCTCACATATTGGTAGAATCGACCTAAACTTCATCTGGAGTCGACCTGGTAGACTGGTAGAGTCGACCTGATCATCATCTAGAGTCGACCTCAAGCAATATTTTTCACTAAGCGCTAACAGGAAACTTGTAACGACCCTCTTTATATCGGTACGATTAAACCAACCCCCATCAGTACAAAGGGCGTCATTATAGTGGGATAATAACCCAACATTTAACAATAGGTTGATATGTACGTGGATAGCAATTGAGTACAACGGAAATAAAATAAATAACTCAACTTTATTTCATCACCATCACACATTCCACAATTTATATAGCGAAAACAAATAACAATGTCCACATTATTACATGATAAAAGAACTACATTGTCCATAATATTGTCCATGCAATTTAACATTATTCATACTAAGAAAGGGAAAAGTACAACTACTAAGAGCTCCACAAACTACTCCTCACGCTCGGGAATGCTCCTCGCTAAGCCTTCCTCTAGTACGGGATACCTATCTCACCTGTACGCCGAAGCAAGTATGAGTCTAAAGACTCAGCAAGTAATCCAAAGACTCAACTTTACACATATCACACACATGTTAACTATTACACAATTGAGAAAACACATACTATCTCTTCACAATAAAAGCATTACATGACACATACATTAAACAACCATCCACATATGCAGATCACTTAAATATGCTTTAGATTAACATGTACTCATTCTAGATCATAAATACTAACATGAAATTCTATTAAGCCAAAGCTATAATAGCACATGGACATAATAACATATATCTACACATGCTTCCTATGCATGACACTTAATTTAACTCATGATTCAACCCATAACTTGTGTCAATCATACTTTACATAAACAAACACCTATACATGCTTACTACCCCTCACATGTAACAAGATTTATCAACCCAATCATTATCCCTTTTATGATACAATTTTACAACTAGAGCATATGTTTAAGCTCAAAGTAAAGAGTAATTTAGCATGATATCTATTCATATGCGCTATTCACATTTAATTACACATTTCATTTGCTGTTTTACTAAAATGAAATCTCATTACACATGATTTCACATTTTATAACATGAATTGAAGATTTAAAACATATTCAAGTTGGTTGGCAACAATATGCAATTAAAGCATGGAACTTTGTACTAAGTAAACATTACATCTAGCATGGAACCTAAACATCCTTTCATGTATTTATCACATTCATAATCACACTTAACTTTCTGTTTTGACATGAAATAAACTCAATTACATGGATTTACATTTCTTCACATGTTATCTTATCCATTTAACAATCCTACATGCTCATCTTTCATGTTGCATAAATTACATGGTTACATACACATAATTACATGGAAGTTAATAAACCATATAACATGATGTTAAACATGATTTTTTATCAAGATATTAACACATAAATGATATGAATATATATATGCATTATTACATTGGTTTTCACATGCAATCATGCTCTGATTAACAATAACTCTCCCTTACATATCTTTTCACACATTCTTCACATTGTTTATTCTTACACTTTCATGAAGGATCGAAGATGTGATGGATAAGATCTAGAAGGGGGGGGGGGTTGAATAGATCTAGGCCAACTATTGCGGAAGCTTAGCCAATTTTAAAAACAATGCATAGAATCAGAGGCAATTTGAAAGAGCAATTTAGATCTGATGAGTGATTGTGTGAATTAGATGATTGAAGTATAGAACTAGTTGATTAAAGGTGAATTTGAAAAACCCTATGCAAACATCTAGCGCAATGTGAATTTAAGTCACACACAAACCACTGCACAGAGAATTTTTAGGTGGTTCAAAAATCACACCATGTGATACCTACATCCACCCCTCACACAGTGAGGATCCACTATCAACTTGGATACACACACACTAGAGCCTGACAACTCCACCACAAAGAGTTCTACAACTCAACACAACACCTAGAGCAAGACTACTCTAGACACTTGAGCACAACTGCTCAACCAAACTTGAGTGCGACGACTCAACACTGAGCAAACAGGCTCACAAACCACTGAGTACACCGACTCACAAACACTTTGCTAGACAACAACAAAAGATCCAGATCCTCTAGCTAAGATCTGATCTCAAAAGGCTCATTCAAGTGAATTGATGCAATAGACACTGCACAATCTCTAGAACAACCAAGAAGACACAAGGGAGAAATGAGAAATTGATTAAAATATCCTTGTTCTTTAGAAGACTCCCTTGTAGATGTCAAATTGTGAAGGGGCTTGATCTCTTGAAGTCCTTGGGCGATGCTTTGTAATTTGATCTTCAGGATCTTCCTCGAATTCTTCACAAAAGACTGCTTCTACTTGATCTGCACCTTGGAAGTTGATCCTACTACTCCATCTTGGATCAGATCTTCCTTCTTGTGCTTGGAGATGTGGGAATTGGGTTGAAGAAGCACAAGGGGAGCAAGAACAGGGAGGAGAGCTCTCACTGCCGTCAAAAGGATTTCTGGAAGGCTCTTGGAGGCTCTCTTCTGTTTGGATGGCCAATTAGTAGAGTAATTATACCTAAAATGTCCAAAAGTACCCTTGGGGGTCGTGGGCACATGATCTAAGGCCGATCCACCAAATCCCTAGGGCGCCACGTGTTCAGGAGAAACTTTAAGTCACAAACTTTCTGGAGTGTGTCGACCTAACTTGGTCTAGTGTCGACACACTGTCCCAGACTGGCAGAAAAACTTCCCTGGGAGAGGTCTCTAGTGTCGACACCACTTCATCTCGTGTCGACACACTGGAGAGAACTGCAAAACATGCCTTCTGGGAGAGGTCTCTAGTGTCGACACCATCTGGTTTAGTGTCGACACACTATCCAGGCCTATTGCCAGGGCTCACTGGGAACTGGGTCTAGTGTCGACCTGGCTTGATCTTGTGTCGACACTACTTGACCATTTCTTTATCTTTTGGCTTAGGGCTTGGAGGATTGTGTCGACACCAGTATGGGGTGTGTCGACACTACCCTTGCAAGAAAAATTGTTTCCCTGAGAAATAAACACATATTTCATTAGTCCAATGTATTATCATGAAAATAAATGATAAATGTGTTTGAAAACATGCTTTTTGAATATGGTCATTACATGTGTGGTGCATTTAACATGTTCCAAGTATTGTGCATTAAAATCACAACTTGTCATCATCAAAATATGAGGGGAAATGGATTGTCTTCACACTCAACCAAACAATCCCCCCCCCCTTTTTGATGATAGCAACATTAAGTTCATATGAAAATTCGAAGTTTCAATGAAATGTGATTTTAAGCTTTTTATTTACTCAATCACTTAATTTGAAAAGTATTGATAGACACTGATCTATGTTTCATTTCCTTTTTATTCACACTTGTCAAAGACCTTTGAACATATTTTAGTAACATTTGAAATTTGCACACATGAGAAACACAATGCCACTAGTGATGAGCTATTTTCACAAATGGCCAAGCAGCTTGACAAGCGTCCATTCATTCACATTCACATTCATGACATTCATTCAAAACTCAATCACATTCAAGACAAAGATGTTTCTTTTCATTTCAACCAACAAGTGTCATTCCATTCATAAGGATATGTTCATTACAATCTTTCAAAAAGAAACATTTCAGAAAACTTCCTTTCTTTCTTTACAATCATCCAAGAGAAAACATCATTCCAAAAGACGAATTTTCTTGCTTTCTATCTTTCTCCCCCTTTGACATCATCAAAAGAAGATACATCAAGCAGCAGGAGGAGGAGGAATTGGAAGGAGAATGGCTTCGATGGACTTAGTCTGGATTCCATAGCATGAAGGTTTGTATGAAGTTGCTTCTGCGTGGTGGATAGTCTAGTGTGAACAATCTCTTCCAGCCGTTGACTATTATTAGACATGGTATACTGAAGTGAGGACAAGTCAACTGAAGAAGGTTGTGCACTAGAAGATGAACTGCCATGTCCATACTTGTTGATGTTCTTCAGCTCCTTTTTAAGGTCAGTCATTTCACTGTCAATGCGAGCTGACAGATTTTTCATGCTTTCCAGGTCATCAACTAGATGAGCAAAAGATAATCTTGTCTTGGAAATTTGAGTGAGTGTTTCCTTAGTGTTGAACACATCAGCCTAGGAATTTGCCAAAATTCCCTGAAGAATATTTTCCAACTTATCTTGATGCTCCTTCAGCTCAACAGAAGCATCAGCCAAGGTTCCAATCAACCTATTAAATCTTTGTGCTGCATGGTCTGAAGCTGCTTTCTGCTCAATGAATTTGACAGTCATTGTATTCTCAAGCTTTTGTACTTTCAAATTGAAGCTTTCTGACATTTCTTGAACTGTTGAGGTGAAGGCTTCAAACTTCTCATTCAAAAAAGAGTACAACTCTGGTGGAACAGAAGGCCCACCAAAGACATTAGGGGATTGAGCTTGAGTTGGAGCTTGAGGGTTGAAGGTAGGTAAATCCATTGAGGGGTGAATAGGTGAAGAGGCTTCAAATGGAGGAATGAGAGGTGTATCCTGGGGTAAATGACTGGCAGTTTCAATTTGAGTCTGATCCTCAGGAGCAAAAGGTTGTTCCTCTGGAATGTGAGGCAGGTCCTCATTAGGTTGAGGCTGGTCCTCATGAGCTTGAGGCTGGTCCTCATTAGCTTGAGGCTGGTCCTCAGGAGGTGCCGCTACCTCAGGTGCCTCAACAGCTGGTCCCCTTCTAACATGGTCACCCTCAAGTCTAAATCCCATAAATTTTTGCAGATGTTTAAAGCAATAGATATTTGACTTGGGAATTGTCTTAGATTTTTCATTTTCTAGAGATACACCAAAGTGCTCAAAAACAGGAGTGAGATGAGCTGCATAGGGAAGAGATCTATGGAGATCTTTCCTAGTGGTCTCAGATATTATTTGGTACAAGATCACATGGATGTTGATTTTGAGGTTCTTCTTCATGCAGAAAAGCACATATCTCTGGATATCAGTAAGTCTGTCCCTGCCACCACCCTAGGGAGTGATAATAGTGGTGAGGATGTGGTGAGTGAGTCTCAACACCGGAGGAAAGTGGTTAGTGTTGAATTTTGTAACATGAGTTTGTTTGGGATCAGACTCATCAGATGGAAGACCAGTCAAAATGGAATATGCTTCATGAAGATCAAACTCAAAATTATGATAATCTGTACCCTCATCAGGAACATTGAACAATGTAGCAGGTGTAATCACGAGATTGTGCTCCCCTTTTGAAAGATTGTGAATATGAGAGGGATTAGGAACTGACTGTGATCGCCACCAATGTAGTCGCCTTTTGATATGTAGATGGAGGGCTGACTACCTTGGAAAGGAAAAGGGAAAAGGAGGCGTACCTGATAAAGCGATAGATGGGGCGTCGCCTTGCTCTCAACTGAACGCGACGTAGGCACTGGCGGCTTCTTTATCGCGACAGTGGCCTGGTCGCCTTCCTCTTCTGTGGGGGGAGACTTGAGTTCTTTGTCTTCCTGCTCCTCAGCCGGCCGAGGGGCAAGAGCCTCACCTTGCTCCAACCTTCAAACACCTGCCAAAGTGAATTAAACAGACAAAACACCCATTAGAACTCATGTGTATGAGATCTATTCAATGAAAAGCATGAAAACATGAACTATAATGGAGGGAACTCACGAGATTGGGGCTTTTTAACCCCTGTGGGTACCAAGTATTGGTGCGTGTGTCATGTTCTAATGCTAATCTATGAAGAAAACAAGACTATGCATGCATGAATTAAAAGAAATAAGGCAAAGAAGGGATGAGGAATTGTGTAGCCGATGGAAAAACTCCCTGGAGGGCTCTTCTGAGTCGTCTGGGAGAGAAACGCTCTTCTTGGAAGATGAAGCTCTCTGGAAGAGGAAGAAGTAGACTCCGGCCTTGCACCAAAAGATGGAGAGACGAGGTACTTATGGGTGATTATTCCCAACTCGAGTCTGAGAGGAATAATGGGAAGGAGTTTGACTTTGGTTAAGTATGGCTACGTATGGGCAATTGGAACTTGGAAAGGGACATGTCAGGAAGGTCTCCTCCAAATTTGAAAGGATTTGGACATGATTTGGACGTCCAAATGAAGCAATTACCATCTTTGGCATGTGTCCAAGTTGGCTTCAGAAAGAGTTTCCTGCTTAAGGTCTTGAACGCGACGGCCTTTGTGTCGCCTTCCTGAATGCGATGCCTCGATACGTCGCCTTCCTCATAAGGAAGGTGATTTCAAGTCATTTTGTGATTTTTCAAGGATTTAAAATATGGATTTATGATCACGACATGGGGGCTGTCATTTTAAAGAACGCGACATATGACCGGTCGCCTTCATGACTTTTCTGCATTTTGGCCATGCAATGTGTCCAATCTCCATGTGCAGCCTTCGGATTGAAACATCGGACTCCTGACTCAGAGAGCTATAGTGAGAGAGATTGATTTGACCAGGAAGGGTCCTCCAGGGCGATGAACTAATGGAAATGATGTCATGATCAGAGAAAGCCAGCTTGACGTTGATGGGCCAACGTGGGGCGTCAATGATACGATAAGGGATTTTGCTCAACTTATGGGTCAGAAATGGGTGTCTACAACAGCCAAAGCAATATGCATGTCTATGTCAACACCTTTAACCACAGACTTGTACCCCTCATCAGTGCATTCCAAATTAGAGTAAAATTCTTGGACAAGTCTGGGGTACATGATTCTAAACTCAGATATGAAAGGCAGCCAAGACTGAAACTTGAAGAATTCTATGACTTCAGGAAATGCAGCAATCAATTCACTGTCTTCCAAGTCCACTGCCCTGGGTTTCAGAATGGTCTTCCCTTCAAAGACAAATTTAGAAGGGGTTGCCTCAGAAGGATGGGAAGATCCAGATGATGGAGAGGATGACTCCGCAGATGCTTCAGGAGAAGAAACCAGAACTCGTCTCCTAGGGTTTGTAGTCCCCCTACCTCTAACAGAGGGTATCCTACCTCTCTTGGCAGAAGAACGAGATGCAGAGGAAGGCCCTGGCTTCTCCGCAGGGCCATGGCGTCTCTTGCTTCTCCTCTCAGAAGGTGGTGCTTCTTCCACTGGAATGGGCCTTGCGGTTGCCCTGGACCTTGCTCCACGGCGAGGGGCTTGCTTGGGGGCCATGGAAGCAAGAGGGAGTGGAAGAGCAGAGGATGGATATGAAGGAATGAGAGGAAGAAGGACAAGGATGGGTTGGAGGAGGGAAGAAGGTGGAGTGGCTACCGTTTTCAAAGGTGGGAGGCGGCCATGGGGTCAACCTTGCATATAAAAGGGGTTTTGGAGGTGCAATGCTCCGCAGGTACAAGAAGACCCTAACTGGCGCCCACGACTTGAATCACCCTGGCAGGGGTATGTGTCGACACTAGAAGAGGTTAGTGTCGACCTGGGCTGGAGTGTGTCGACACTAGATAGAGGTAGTGTCGACCTGGCCTGATGAAAAGTTGAGATTTGAGTATGGGAAAAATTTTGTGAGCTTTGGGACATCTTTAGAATGATAAACAATGAGTGGAATTAACATTTCAAGGATTTTTAAAAGGCTAAAAAAAATTCATTTGTCATATTTTGCAGAAATTCAACACAATTCAAGTTTTACACAACATCCAACAAGATACGATCATTCAGTGACTTGAGCCATTAAAATGATGATTTGAGGGATATAATACATCCAACAATCAACTACAAACTACCATATTCTTCAAATCCAAAGAAATAAAAAATGTCTTTTAGATTGAAATCAAGTGTGTTGAAAGTAAATAATTTTTTGTAAAAACAACTTGATGATGGATAAGGATGATTCTTTTAAACAATTCTCCTTTGATAGACATTTAAAAAAAAAAAAACAAACAAACTATCAAATGTGATAAATCTTGTTCACTCAAGAACTAATGTTTTTTACACACCATAGTCCCTGGATACTAAAGATTTACTTATTATCAAGTCTCAAGGGGTAAATGATGACCTTTTAACATGAAAATATACGTTTATCAGACGCCAATATTTCCAGTTACTCAGTCATCATAAAAAGTATAGAGCATTTTTTGCATGTATTTTTGATTGTGAACCCCTTTGAACAGAGATAGCAGTAATGCCTCATGACATACATGGCACTTCATTCATTGTGAAGGTGTGTAATTTCTCAGCATATGTGCCATTGCTCTGTTGAATTATCAGTTTGTGGAGAGTTTTGTAAAATTGAAATCATTTATATCCAACATCAGTTGCAAACAAAGAAATGTTTAAATTCAATGTACACATTATCCTTCAGTCTTTGAAAGAGATTTGAATTTCTGTAGTTTTGAAGAATATAGGTGAGAGTTGACTAAAAAAAATATAGTAGAACACTCAAAGAATCATTTTGAGGTTTTAGACAACTCAGTGAGGACATCATGTAAGGAAGTTGATGTAATTCAAGAAGAGTTTTGAATTTTGCAAAAAAAATGAATTGTGAATTATCTAGCTCCCCCTGAGATGAGGACTCCAACCACTTTTCATCAAAATAAAGATATACAAGTATTTTGAAATCAGAAATGATTCTCTTTGAACAACAAAATCTCCCCCTCAACGATTGCATATTCATTTCTTGGTACTTGGAGGAGACATATACTCTCGCATAGTGAAAGTGTCCAGACAAGCAGAACTTGTCCTTCTTCAAATCACCATTTCATATACCAAGAAGTTCAACACAATGTGAGTTGAAGAATTCATTGTCAAAAAGAAATAGAATTTGAATAGAGAGAGATGTGAACAATATGAATCAAGGAAGCAAAGAAGAAAGATGAAACAATGACTCCCCCTCAAAATATGCCTAAACACTCAACCCAAATGAGAGAGATTCAAGAAGATGGACATTTGCAAAGACCAAGCTCTCTCCTCAAAGTTGAAAATCTACTGTCAGGAAGAGGTTTGGTAAAGATGTCGGCAATTTGTTTTTCAGTTTCAATGAAGTGGAGTTCAAATGATTTCTTTGCTACTTCATCCCTTAAGAAATGATGTCTAATTTCAATATGTTTTGTTCTGGAATGCTGAATTGGGTTTTTAGATAGATTTATGGCACTTGTGTTGTCATAAAGAATGGGAACACAACCTAACTCTTGGTTGTAATCAAGAAGTTGATGTTTCACCCAAAGAATTTGAGTGACACATCTACCAGCTGCAACGTACTCAGCCTCTGCAGTTGACAGAGCAACTGAATGTTGCTTTTTAGAAGCCCAAGAGATTAGGCACCCACCTAAGTATAAACACAAGCCACTTGTGCTTTTTCTATCTAATTTACATCCAACATAATCAGCATCACAATAGGCAATCAAATCTAACTTGCAACCATAAAGATACCAAACTCCAAGATCACATGTTCTAACAAGATACTTGAAAATTCTTTTAACAGCTAACATGTGACTTTCCTTAGGATTTGATTGAAATCTAGCACACAAACACACACTAAACTGAATATCAGGTCTAGAAGTTGTAAGATAGAGTAGAGAGCCAATCATACCTCTGTATGTCTTCGAGTCTACTGACTTACCAAGTGAATCTTCTTCTAGTTAAGCATTAATTGCAATGGGTGTGCTTGAATGCTTCAGGTTCTGAAAGTCAAACCTTTTCAGAAGTTCCTTGAAATATTTGGTTTGACTTATGAAGATCCCTTCATTTGTTTGGTTAACCTGCAATCCCAGGAAAAACTTTAAGTCTCCCATTAAACTCATTTCAAATTCAGTTTTCATTTGATTTGTAAATTCAGTACACAGGCTCTTATTGGTTGATCTAAATATTATGCTATCAACATAAATTTGGAGTGCAATTATTTGATTATTGACAATTTTTGTGAACAATGTTTGATCAACATTTCCTCTAGAATATCATTTTTCAAGCAAAAAGGAACTTAAACGGTCATACCAAGCTCTTGGAGCTTGTTTAAGACCATAGAGAGCCTTATGAAGCTTAAAAACATGATTAGGATGTTTTTCATTTTCAAATCCAGGAGGTTGTTCAACAAAAACATTTTCCTTTATGTATCCATTTAGAAATGCACTTTTGACATCCATTTGATAAACTTTAAATTTCATGGAGGATGCAAAAGCTAGGAAAATTCTAACAGCTTCTAGTCTAGCTACAGGGGCATAAGATTCTTCAAAGTCAATTCCAAATTCTTGGTTGTACCCCTTTGCAACTAGCCTAGCTTTATTTCTAATGACTTGACCATTTTCATTCAATTTATTTCTGAAAACCCATCTAGTGCCAATGACTGTTTAGTCACTAGGTCTAGGTACTAATTCCCATACTTGATTTCTTTCAAATTGATAAAGTTCATCATGCATTGCATTGATCCAATCAGAACTCAACAGAGCTTCATCAATTGACTTTGGTTCAATTTGGGAAATTAGAGCTAGTGGGTCTTCTTCAATAACATTCAGGAATGATGATCTAGTCCTTACCCTATCATTCACATTGCCAACCACATTTTCTAATGGGTGATCTCTCAAAAATCTATGTTCAGAAGTTACCTGTTGAGATGCACTTAAGTCTGGAACAACATTACCTGATCCACTTGGAGTAGGTGAATGAATGTTCAATTTCTCACCAATGTCTTCATTTTCCTCAACAATTGGTGAAGAGTCCATAATGAAATCATCCTCTTCATTATCTTGACTGTTCCTGCAAGATTTAGAACCATGAGTTGAAAAGGAATTTTCATCAAAAATAACATGTGGAGATTCTTCAACAATTTTATTTTTGAGAATGTACACTCTGAAAGCTCTTGACACTTTAGAATAACCAAGAAAGATTGCTTCCTGACTTTTAGCATCAAACTTGTCAAGATTTTCATTATTATTGTTATGTACAAAACATTTGCACCTAAAGATTTTGAAATAGGAGATTGTTGGCTTTTTGTTTTTCAATAATTCATAGGAGGTTTTTCTGATTTTTGGTCTGACCAATGCTCTATTGAGAATGTAGTTTGCTGTATTTATAGCTTTAGCCCAGAAGGATTTGGGCAAATTGCTTTCTAGGAGCATGGATCTAGCCATTTCCACAAGAGTTCTATTCTTTCTTTCCACAACTCCATTTTGTTCTGGAGTTCTTGGTGAAGAAAACTGGTGAAATATGTGAAATTCAGCACATAAATCAGAAAATGATTTGTTTTCAAACTCACCCCCATGATCAGTCAAGATGTGTTTGATTTTATATGGAAAATTTGTTAAGGCAGTGGTACAGAAATTCCTGAACTCAAGGCAAGCATCACTTTTGTGGGACAAGAAGATAACCCATGTAAATCTGGTAAAATCATCAATGATCACAAACCCATATCTATTGCCACTTAGACTTAAAATTCTTGTTGGGCCAAATAGGTCCATGTGAAGTAATTATAGTGGCCTAGATGTGAGTACCTCATTGAAGGTTTTAAAAGATTTCCTAGTTTGTTTTCCTTGGGCACAAATCCCACAAACTTGATTTTCAATATTAGAAAAAGATTCAGGAAGACCCTTAACCATATTCAGCCTTAACAATTTATTTATTGTTCTGAAACTTGCATGGCCAAGTCTTTTGTGCCAAGTCCATGCAATTTCATCTTTATTGGCAACAAAGCAAAGATTTTCAGAAAAGTTTTTATTGAGATTGATCAAGTAAACATTGTTTTCCCTCTTTCCAAAGAATTTTACTTTATCAGTTGATGAGTCAATTATCTTGCAAACATCAGATTCAAACACAACTTTGTGACCTTTGTCACATAGTTGGCTAATACTCAGCAAATTGTAATCTAGACCATCAACTAACAAAACATTATCAACAGAATTTCAGGAAGATTGACCAACCTTTCCAGATCCAATGATCTTTCCTTTATTTTTACCTCCAAAAAGTTACAAAACCTCCCTCCTTCTCAATCAGGAATGAAAATTTTGCGCTGTCTCCAGTCATGTGTTGTGAACACCCACTGTCAAGGAACCACACATTTGAGTTGGGTGCATGACCTTCCTGCAAAAACAATCAGTGGAGAGAAGATTTTGGTACCCAAACATTTTTGGGACCATCAGAATATTTGAACATAGTCATCAAATCTTTTCTCACCCAAATCTGATTTATTTTTAATTCTTATTTTGTTTCATTGGTATTTTTTGTCTTTTTCAAATTGTTATTTCCCTTAGGAATGAAAACACCAGTGTTCTTGTTTTCAGTAGGAGGGGAGTTTTTCATTTTAACATGAGAGTTTAGTTGAGGAGGTGGAATCCAAGGGTTTTGTTGGTACATTAAAAAATTTGGATAGAAGAATTGGGGATGACACCAAAATGGGTTGTGATACCATTGGTTCCAAGAATTGGTCCAATCAGTTTGATATGCTGTCTTGGAGGTCCAAGGTTTTTCATGAATGACTTCCTTTGAATTTTTCTTAGTTTTCAAATTTTTATTTGAAATTTTGGTTTTGTGGTTTGTGTTTGTTGAGGTTGAGCAGGTCGACCTTTCCTTGACTGGTGTCGACCTGTCAGGTAACTGTGTCGACCTGGTTGACTTCTTTTTATTCTGAGTTTTTGAAATTTTTATTGTTTTGTTTGATGTTTGCTTGATTTCAATGTTCTCAAGACTAGGACCTTTGACAAATTTAATCAATGGTGCTTTATCCCTTTTCTCACCAATTTGTCTTTCTTAGATTTTTGTTTATTGAATCATAGACCATGAGAAACTGATTTCATTTTAGCCCCTAGTAAAGCTTCTAAATTGTCCTTACCTTTTGTGAAGGTTTCAATGACTTCATCCTTTTCTTTTAGTTGGTTTTATAAGGTTTTGATTTCTTCAACCTTTTGTTGCTTATCTTTGTTTTCCATTCCCAACTTTTCAGACAGTTCTTTAAATTCATGGGTGGCCTTTTGAGATGCAAGCTTAAGTTCATCAATTATGTTTAGAAGGTTTTCCTTTTCTTCATTGATTTCAGCTATTTCATTTTCCAGTTCACAAGTTCTTTTATTGAAGGATTGGTTATGCAGGAAGTTTTCAATTTTCTTTTTGAGATGTTTGTTTGCTTTCCTCATTTCAGAGTATTTTTCAACAAGCTCAGCATATGCATCTTGCCAATCCTCAATTGAATAGTCTTCGAAGGATGTACTCACCTTTCCATCTGAACTATTCGCCATGAAGCAGATTTCCTCACTTTCAGAACTTGAGGATTTTTCTTCTTCTTTCTTTTCACTTGAGTCTTCATCAGACCAAGTGGCTACCATGGCCTTGGGCTTTTTGAACTTGTGAATCTTTTTGTGTTTTTCCTTCTTGCTTTCAGGACATTCTCCCTTCATATGTCCTGGCTTGTTGCACCTGTAACAAATGACAATTTCGTCAGATTTTAGATTCTGATTGGAATTAGCATTAGAAAAGGAAGTGTTTCTTTTACCTGATGAAATTTTCTTTTTCCCAGAAAATTTTCTTTTCTATATTTTAAGAATTTTCTGAATTGCCTGGTCATGAGGGCAAGCTCATCCTCATTGGACTCAGACTCATCAGAACTTGTTTTCTCATGTTTCTTGTCTTTATTACTAGAAGAGGCCTTTAATGCTACTGGCTTGGTCTTAATTATGTGTTCTTCATTTCTTCTTAAATTGATTTCATAAGTCATTAAGGACCCTATCAATTCATCCAAAGAAATTTTGGATAAATCTTTAGAGTCTTCAATGACTGTGGCCTTAGTGTGCCAGATTGAAGAAAGAGAGCACAGAATTTTCCTTACCAAGTCAGCATCTGTGTAATCCTTACCTAAGGCCTTCAGTCCATTCACAATAATCATGAACCTGGCAAACATTTCAGAAATTGTCCCATCAGACTTCATCATAAACAATTCATACTCAGAGACAAGAATGTTAGCCTTGGTTTCTTTTACTTGAGATGTTCCCTCATAGAGTAACTCAAGTTTATCCTACATCTCTTTGGCAGATTTGCACATTGAGATTCTTGAGTACTCCTTAGGGTGGACTGCACATTGGATCATGTTCATGGCACTATAATTCAAAGTGGCCCTCCTAATATGTTCCGTAGTCTAGGTCTCTTCCTCCCCCTGATTCTCATAGGGACCTACTTTGACTACCTTCCATATCTCATAGTTTTGGGCTCTCAGGAAGACCTGGATTCTATTCTTCCAATAAGTGTAGTCAGTCCCATTGAAAAAGGGTGGCCTATTAATAGAGGGACCCTCAACCATGAACCCTCTTGAATCCATTGAAGCAATTAAATGGTGCAAAGAAGAGATACTCAGCAAACAGACAAGCAAACAATCAAAACACACAAAACAATCAGAAAACACTCAGATCAGATCAGATCAAGTGTAAACCCTCTCTGATACCAATTGAAGGATCGAAGATGTGATGGACAAGATCTAGAAGGGGGGGGGGGTTGAATAGATCTAGGCCAACTATTGCGGAAGCTTAGCCAATTTTAAAAACAATGCATAGAATCAGAGGCAATTTGAAAGAGCAATTTAGATCTGATGAGTGATTGTGTGAATTAGATGATTGAAGTGTGGAACAAGTTGATTAAAGGTGAATTTGAAAAACCCTATGCATACATCTAGCGCAATGTGAATTTAAGTCAAACACAAACAACTGCACAGAGAATTTTTAGGTGGTTCGGAAATCACACCATGTGATTCCTACATCCACCCCTCACACAGTGAGGATCCACTATCAACTTGGATACACACACACTGGAGCCTGACAACTCTACCACAAAGAGTTCTACAACTCAACACAACACCTAGAGCAAGACTACTCTAGACACTTGAGCACAATTGCTCAACCAAACTTGAGTGCGACGACTCAACACTGAACAAACAGGCTCACAAACCACTGAGTACACCGACTCAAAAACACTTTGCTAGACAACAACAAAAGATCCAGATCCTCTAGCTAAGATTTGATCTCAAAAGGCTCATTCAATAGAATTGATGCAATAGACACTGCACAATCTCTAGAACAACCAAGAAGACACAAGGGAAAAATGAGAAATTGATTAAAATATCCTTGTTCTTCAGAAGACTCCCTTGTAGATGTCGAATTGTGAAGGGGCTTGATCTCTTGAAGTCCCTGGGCGATGATCTGTAATTTGATCTTCAGGATCTTCCTCGAATTCTTCACAAAAGACTGCTTCTACTTGATCTGCACCTTGGAAGTTGATCCTACTGCTCCATCTTGGATCAGATCTTCCTTCTTGTGCTTGGAGATGTGGGAATTGGGTTGAAGAAGCACAAGGGGAGCAAGAACAGGGAGGAGAGCTCTCACTGCCACCAAAAGGATTTCTGGAAGGCTCTTGGAGGCTCTCTTCTGTTTGGATGGCCAATTAGGAGAGTATTTATACCTAAAATGTCCAAAAGTACCCTTGGGGGTCGTGGGCACATGATCTAAGGCCGATCCACCAAATCCCTAGGGTGCCACGTGTCTAGGAGAAACTTTAAGTCACAAACTTTCTGGAGTGTGTCGACCTGACTTGGTCTAGTGTCGACACACTGTGCCAGACTGGCAGAAAAACTTCCCTGGGAGAGGTCTCTAGTGTCGACACCACTTCTTCTCGTGTCGACACACTGGAGAGAACTACAAAACAGGCCTTCTGGGATAGGTCTCTAGTGTCGACACCATCTGGTTTAGTGTCAACACACTATCCAGGCCTGTTGA
This sequence comes from Colocasia esculenta, assembly GCA_014218235.1. Taxonomy (NCBI): domain Eukaryota; kingdom Viridiplantae; phylum Streptophyta; class Magnoliopsida; order Alismatales; family Araceae; genus Colocasia; species Colocasia esculenta. The sequence goes on from CM024757.1 coordinate 126,898,586, forward strand.
CAGGGCTCACTGGGAATTGGGTCTAGTGTCGACCTGACTTGATCTTGTGTCGACACTACTTGACCATTTCTTCATCTTTTGGCTTAGGGCTTGGAGCATTGTGTCGACACCAGTATGGGGTGGGCCGACACTACCCTTGCAAGAAAAAATGTGTCCCTGAGAAATAAACACATATTTCATTAGTCCAATGCATTATCATGAAAATAAATGATAAATGTATTTGAAAACATGCTTTTTGAATATGGTCATTATATGTGTGGTGCATTTAACATGTTCCAATTATTGTGCATTAAATCACAACTTGTCATCATCAAAATATGAGGGGAAATGAATTGTCTTCACACTCAACCCAACATTTCATTTATCACATATCGTATCATTTGCACTCACCACGTGCCACATTCACATATTACTTTACACTTTATTCATATTTTATCGCTTAAATTGTCGTGACACATAGTCCTAACTACCTACTAGAGGACACACGCACCCATATCGCATAGCACATATCTCATAGCACATAGCTCATCTCATAGCACATCACATCGCATCTCACAACACATACCCTCCACCTAGGCAATCTAGTGGTGAATCTTGGTAACTGCGCAGACCTGGAGAAGCTCTCTCCACCCTATCTAGTGGTACTTGTCCACTTCCAGGTTTTCATCCTAATGCCCTTTAGGATATACTTTTCACAACGTTGAGCCTTCCATAGGGACTTTTCTATGGTACACCTCTCGAACCTCTATGGTAGCAGTGTCAATTTCGGCCTAATTATTACACATTCACTTAATCACATTTTCTCACATTAATCACATATTTCACATATACTAATTAATCACTTTACATGCATAATTTAACAATTGCACATGCCTCAATTAACCTTACATGATACTACTATTTTTAGTAATAAAACAACTCATATTACAGCCCTAGTCATACTATTAATTACTGAATCACACAAGGTTACATTTAACATGCTCAATATGACTAATTTACATGGTTTAATTAATAAATGTACTTGCTGTCATCAAAATAGATCCAAATTTTATCACAGGACATAACCAGTAAACATATCACCTTTTCAATTTTCTAGGTTTTTCCAAATAGTAATTATAATTTTACTAATTAAGACAAGTTTCAGGCCTATTTTATCAAGAAATTCAGTAATACATGAGTTACAACCAACTAGTCATGCTTAGTAGCTCAAACATAGGGAAACAATCATCATATGATTATATAAAATTTCCAAACCCTAATACACAGCAAAGATAATTATTCAGGATTTAACATATATAAATCATGCTTCTCTCAAAAATATAGAAATTTAATTAATTAACACCATGTACAGAAATTCACAATAACCTCATGACGTGACCTAATGACTGCATATGACTACCTATAAAACTTACAGCATGCACACATACCCGGAAATCAAATAAACATCTTAAAATAGATCAAACAATGCAATTTCAGAACTCTGAAGAACTTGACTATAGAGGATGTGGCCGCCTACAGTAAACTGCATAATCTGGTGCCGCCAGCACAGGATCTTGATGGCACAGGATGTGGCCGCCAACCTTCTGCCAGCAGACCATGCAGACAACACATGAAAACAAGAGGAAATTGGAGGTTCCAGGACACAAGGAAAAATCCAGAAAAATGCTAGGACTTAAGGAGACATGTATATGTTGGGTTTTCCATATATCATGTTTTTGATGATCACATTAACATCCTTGAACATTGATTTAATGCAAAATTGATGTGTTAACTAACATGAAAAACACCATGAAAGTGATTGAGTTAAACATTGCTAAATCATACAATGTACATCACTAACAATGTATTTGCATGTAGGTGTACAAGCATGAAAGATGGAACTTTGAAGTGGCATTGAAGAGATGAGCAAAAAGCACAAAAATCTGTCAAAGAGGTGTATCTGTCGACAGATGAACTCTACCTGTCGACAGATTCATACAGTCATTCCAAGACAGAACTCAGGTTTGCATCTCTAAGTGTATCTGTCGACAGATGCAATGTACCTGTCGACAGATACACACAGACAACCCAGGACAGAGCTCAGGTTTTCAATTCCTGAGTGCATCTGTCGACAGATGCAAACTGCCTGTCGACAGATACACTCAGAAACTCATTTTCCTGAAACCCAGTTCTCAGCCTGAGTCTGCCTGTCGACAGATGCAAGTGCACCTGTCGACAGCCGACGGAAACTTCAGATTTTGGGTTTCCAAATCCGGCCCCACTTGGGTGTTTCCTTCCTCCACGACCCCCACCTTTACCTAACACTATATAAGCATCCTTTTGGAGCCAAATTCGCAGAGAGCAGCCTCCCATCCAAGAGCCTCCAAGGGACCAAGAGGAAAAGCCCCAAATTGCTGCTCTGCTTCAACTTTCCGCCCAGATCGACGTGGAATCACCATCTATGCGGAGCTGAAGCCGGATCGTCATCAATTCAACCTTCTACATCGATCAATCTACATCCAATCGAAGTTTGAAGAGCGTTTGGACGATCCACGAGAAGAATTCCAACCGGATTTGTTCCCTAATTCCCAATTCTTCTCCATTTCATAATTTCCATTCCATCGTGTGTGTGTGTGGTTGTGTTTCGAGCATCCCTTGTGCTTGATTCACGTATTTGTGGTTGTTCTGATCGTGGTTCATCAGACAACGTGTGTGTGGTTGAGTTGTAGTGTTGAACTTGCTCATAAGCAGTCGTTTCTGCGTGTGTGTGTGGACGGTGGATGTAGGATACACGAGTTGTGTACTCCGAACCACCTTAAATCATCGTGTTCTGTGGTTTGTTCGCGTTTTGCGATAGATGATTGGTAGGCACGGTGTTCATACGCACGTTTGATTTTCTGCTCTCACTTAAATCAACTCAAGCGGTCTCACACTTAATTGAATTTGAATCAAATTTCATTAAGATCGCTGTAGCATCGAAAAGAAGCCATCAATAGTTTAAAATTGCCGTAATCTATTCAACCCCCCCTTCTAGATTACCGTATTGTGTACTTCCGCATAACTCTTCAATTGGTATCAGAGCGGGTTTCTCCGATTTACAGCTTTTCGTAATTTGATCTAGCGATCAGGAGATTTTCGATCTTATGGATTCTAGCAAAGGGTATATGGCCGAGGGACATTCAGTAACCAGGCCACCCTATTTTGATGGCACTGACTATTCCTATTGGAAAAATCGTATGCAGGTATTTTTGAGAGCTCAAAACTACGAGCTGTGGAAGATAGTCAGCAAAGGACCATATGTATTGCCCGAGGACGAAGACACCTGGACGAAAGACCAAATAGCCAAGGGAACTCTCAACTGGAGTGCACTAAACATGATGCAATGTGCGGTGCATCCAAAGGAGTTCTCAAGAGTCTCCACATGCTCAACAGCAAAAGAGATGTGGGACAAGCTTGAACTTATCTACGAAGGTACGTCCGAGGTAAGGGAAACTAAAGTTAGCATGTTAGTGTCTGAATATGAAATGTTCAAGATGAAAACTGATGAAACCATATCAGACATGTTTGCAAGATTCATGCTAATAGTTAACGGGCTAAAAGGTCTTAAGAAGGAATACTCTGAAAGTGACTTAGTGAGAAAGATCCTTCGATCTCTTACTTCATCTTGGAATACTAAGGCCACTGTCATTGAGGATTCCAAAGACCTTTCCAAAATGAAATTGGATGAACTAATTGGCTCTCTAATGACATATGAAATCAACATCAAAAGAAAAGAATTAGAAGAAAATCCTAGAAAGTCAATTGCTCTAAAAGCATCCAATAAAACATCAACAAGCTCCAAGAAATCTATTCAACAAATAGTGATGAGCAAGAAACATCTAGTGAGAGTGATGATGGTGAAATGGCAATGCTCACTAGACAATTCAAGAAATTTTTGAAGTTCAAGAGGAGAGACACAGGTAATTCCAAACCCTTTCCTAAGAAAAATTTTTCACAGAAATATGAGTCAAACAAAAAATCTGACATTGTTTGTTATGAATGCAAGAAACAGGGGCATATGAGAGGAGAATGCCCGGAACTCAAGAAGAAGCTGAAGAAAGACAAATTCACCTCCAAAAAGGCCAAAGCAATGTTGGCCACCTGGAGTGATGAAGATGAAGATGAAGATGCACAAGAAACATCCGATGATGAAGAAGTGAAATGCTTGATGGCAGGAGTGATGACTCCAGTGAGGTAAATTTCTCATTTAATGATTTCACTGCAAGTGAATGGGAGGAAGCATACACTACTTTATTTGAAAAATTTTGTGAATATAAATCTGAAAATAGAGCATTAAAAAAGAAATGCAACTCCCTTGTGCATGATAGGAACAATGATGAACGAATTGCATTCCTGACAAAAGAATTAGAAATGATGAAAGTTGATGAAAAGACTCATAATGAAGAAATGGATTGCTTGAAAATGAAATTGCAAGAAATACAAAAAGAAAAAGACTGTTTAAGCCATTCTATTGAATTCCTTCAAGAAGAACAATTAGAAACAAAGAAAAAGTTGGAACAAACTGAAAAGGAGTTGAAAGAAAAATCTGAGGACTTAATGAAATTTGTAAAAGGGAAGCAAAATCTAGATGCGGTTTTGGGCACCAAAATACATGTAACCAAGCATGGGTTAGGATATCAACCTGTAAAACAAAAGAAAATAGGAGAATCATTGATTACCTCCTTTGTTGATCTTAGCCCAAACACAAGCAAGCATGCTCCCACAAAGCATAATTCAAGAAAGTCTCAGACCAAGCCAATGCCACTCAAACAAAATGCTCCCAACAAACAGAAGAAAAAGCCACCTGTCGACAGATACAATGGTGCCTGTCGACAGACAAGAACAGTTTCAATGAATAAACAGTCTATCAAGCAACAGAAAATTGAAAAGAAAAATCCTTCATGCAATGTGTGTAAAAAGTTGGTCATGATGAAAAACAATGTTGGAATAATCCAAAGAAACAAAAATTCAAACAAGTTTGGATTCCTAAGCATTTACTTTGTTGCATGAATGAAATTTTGGGACCCAAAGTAATTTGGGTACCAAAACCTCTTGTCTGATCCACATATGCAGGAATGCCTAGCAGCCCAACATCAAAACAAATGGTACTTGGATAGCGGCTGTTCGAGGCACATGACGGGCGACAAAGGTAAATTCTGTTTCCTAGTGGAGAAAGACGGAGGACAAGTCATTTTTGGAGGTAACAACAAAGGCCAAATCATTGGCACAGGTAATGTTGGTAAGTGTTCCTCCAATTCAATTGAAAATGTACTGTTGGTTGATGGCCTTAATCACAATTTGCTTAGCATAAGTCAATTATGTGATAGAGGTCACAACGTCATTTTTGAATCAAATTCATGTCAAATTGTTGATAAAGAAACAGGAAGTGTAAAATTTTCTGGAAAAAGAGTGAATAACATTTACTTAGTTGATTTAGATGATCCAGAAAATGACAACTTGTGTCTTGTTGCAAATAGACAGGATGAATTGACCTTGTGGCATCGTAGGCTTGGCCATGCGAGCTACAACGTGTTGCACAAGATCATGAAGCTCAAATTGGTAAGTGGACTTCCTGACATCTCTTTTAGCAACAACGAAAGTTTTTGTGATGCATGTGCACAGGGAAAACAAACCCGGAAGTCTTTCAAATCTAAAGCACCGGTAAGCACATCTAAACCATTTGAACTGTTGCACATGGACTTGTTTGGACCAACTAGAACTTTAAGTCTCAATGGCAAACGTTTTGGTTTTGTCATTGTAGATGATTTCTCTAGGTTCACATGGGTCAAATTCTTGGCACACAAAAGTGAAACACTCACAATCTTCCAAGAATTCTTTAACAAGATTGAGCATGGCAATGTGAATAAAATATGTTCAATACGCACCGATCACGGGGGAGAATTTGATAACAATGCATTTTCTGATTTTTGCAGGCACCAAGGAATTGAACATCTGTTCTCTTCCCCAAGGACTCCAGAACAAAATGGAGTAGTGGAGAGGAAAAACAGAACATTGGTGGAAATGGCTCGCACTCTTCTGGTTGAAGGCCAACTCTCCAAAAGGTTTTGGGCAGAAGCAGTGAACACTTCGTGCTACATTCTAAACAGAGCCATGGTAAGACCTGTGATAAAGAAAACCCCCTACCAGTTATTGAAAGGTAAGAAACCCAACCTTGGGTACTTCCGAGTTTTTGGCTCAAAGGTATTTATTCACAACAATGATAAATCTGATTTAGATAAATTTGAAGCCAAAAGTGATCAAGGTGTTTTTCTAGGCTACTCAGAACACTCTAGGGCATATAGGGTGTTTAACAATAAAACACGAACTGTGGAAGAAACTCCACATGTCATTTTTGATGAGACTTATGCCAAATCTAACAGATTGAATGTTAACAGGATTGAAGAAGAGGATGAAGGAACATCGCTTAAGGATCTACAAGTCAAAGCAAAAGACAAATCTGAAGTAGACTCCAAGACCAAAGGTGGATATCTTCACCGGGACTACGATGAAGATGATGAAATAGCATTCAGAAAACAAGATGAAACACTTGAAGAGAATCCACCAGAAAGTGATCCTCCTGAAGAACAACATTCACAAGATCAAATTCCTCAAGGACAAGATACTCCCGGCCCTTCAACAATCACAAATGTGAGGTATTCCAAAGATCACCCACTTGATGATGTGATAGGTAGTTTAAATGATTCTGTTCAAACGAGGTCTCAAGTAAGAAAAATAATTGAACATGATCTTTTTGCTTTTGTCTCTCAAGTGGAACCCAAAAATGTTGAAGAAGCCTTAAAAGACAACTCATGGATTGATGCTATGCATGAGGAACTTGGTCAATTTCAAAGAAATAATGTATGGAGTTTAGTTCCTAAAACCCCTGAAATCTCTATCATAGGAACTAGATGGGTGTTTAGGAATAAACTTAATGAAGAAGGAAAAGTGATCAGAAATAAAGCAAGACTCGTAGCAAAAGGATATAGTCAAGAATTTGGTGTAGACTTTGAAGAGTCCTTTGCTCCTGTAGCCAGGTTAGAAGCAGTCAGAATTTTATTGGCATATGCATGCTCCCATAAGTTTAAACTCTATCAAATGGATGTTAAAACTGCTTTCTTAAATGGCTATATCAAAGAAGAAGTCTATGTCTCTCAACCACCAGGTTTTGAAAATTCTGAAATGCCTAACCATGTGTATAAATTGCACAAAGCTCTTTATGGTTTGAAACAGGCACCTCGAGCTTGGTATGATAGACTAAGCAATTTTCTGGTAAGCAAGAACTACTCAAGAGGTAAAGTAGACCAAACACTCTTCACTAAGAAAGTTCGCAATCACATAATTGTTGTTCAAGTTTATGTGGACGATATCATATTTGGTTCTACTAACCCTTCACTGTGTGAAGAATTTTCTAAACACATGCACAGTGAATTTGAGATGAGTCTAATGGGGGAGCTTCAATTCTTTCTTGGTTTGCAGGTGAAACAACATAAAGACGGATTCTTCATAAATCAAGAAAAGTATGTCAAAGAGCTTCTCAAACGATTTCAATTTGAGCAAGCTAAACCGGCCTCCACCCCAATGAGCACAAGCATCAAATTGGAAAATGATGAGAAAGGTAAACCGGTAGATGCAAAGCACTTCCGAGGTATGATTGGCTCACTCCTTTATCTTACTGCAAGTAGACCGGATATTCAATTTAGTGTTTGCCTTTGTGCTAGATATCAATCTAGTCCAAAGGAAAGCCATTTAATTGCAGTCAAGAGAATTTTCCGATATCTCTCCGGAACATGCAATTTGGGTTTTTGGTACCCAGCAGGCAGTAGCTTTGATTTGATTTCATATTCTGATGCTGACTATGCTGGATGTAAAATCGATAGAAAAAGCACTAGTGGATATTGCCAATTCCTTGGCGGTTGCATGGTTTCGTGGGCATCCAAGAAACAACACTCGGTTGCACTCTCCACTGCAGAGGCAGAATATGTCGCTGCAGGAAGTTGTGCAGCTCAAGTGTTGTGGATCAAAAGTCAGTTAGCTGACTATAATGTTCAAATTGGATGCACACCTATCCTATGTGACAACACAAGTGCTATCAATCTTTCAAAAAACCCTGTCCAACACTCACGGACTAAACACATAGAAATCCGTCATCATTTCTTGAGAGATGAAGTTGCCAATAAAACCTTGGAACTCATTTTCATTCCCACAGAAAAACAATTGGCTGATATTTTCACCAAACCCTTGTCTGAAGATAGATTCACATCCTTAAGAAGAGAATTGGGTTTGTGTAAAATGCAATGAAACTAACTCTCCATATTGGAGTACATGCTCTTTATGTGTGAATGACTATGTGGTATATCAAATGGTGAACTGTGGAAGAACAAGTTCGGCTTGTTTGGAAACTATCATCATGCGTGAGGAAATATTCTCCGCCAAGTATCCATAGTCCCATTACATATAAAGGTCCTGTACTTCACATAGGATTTTTAGTTTCCTTACATTACAATGTTTTTTCTGTGATCATGTGCTTGTGTGTTACTTTCTTTAAATGATCATGTTTGTTTTGTATCAAATGCTTGTGTGAATCCTTGCTTAGATGTCGTGTCAACACGTGCACACACTATGGGGGAGTAAGTTAAGGATTGTTGAGTTTTTTTTTGAGGAAACTCTTCCAACATCTACTTGTTGAATTCTCACTTCCTTGAACTCAATGTGCAATCAATCTGAAACCAGAAAAATCCACTCTGTTCATATCTGTCGACAGACACATTCCATCTGTCGACAGATACAATCAGTCTTGTTCTGACAGAAACCTCAACTCCTCAGTCTGTGTGCATCTGTCGACAGACAGACTTCTTCTGTCGACAGATACACACATTCTTCCTTATTTTTTCAAATCCTTCTTCATACTTTTCAAGAAAAGTGTTCCTTACTTGATTTAAAGGTAAACCTTGGTTTGTTTGTGTGCAATATAATCCTTCATATCCACTTCATGTCAAAGTCATGAACCAAGTCTAAATGTTTTTGATGCATAACCTGATTAAGGTCTTTTTAGATCATTTTGAACACAATGATCAAACCAAATGATTTTTAAACATCTCTTTTGAATAACTCCCTTGTCGTTAAACATGAATCTAAAATGATTTGAAAACTCAGAAAGCTCTTGAATTTAATGTTCTACATTACAACTTGCCTAAAGAAATCTCATGTACTTGACAAAAAGCAAAAAAATAATAATAATAAAAAAAAAGGGAGAAAAGCTACCTATTTCTTCGGTTCAATCAAAGTTATATTTCTTTATGGGATGGAGGTAGAGCAATGATGAAAATGACTAAGTAACCGGGGACATGGGCATCACAAATGTCGGTCTTCGCGTCAAAAGGTTGTTTCATTATCTCTATACAATGGCTTGATGGACACTCACATTGAGTAACTGGGGGTATTGGCATCACAAATGTCTACCTTCACATGAAAAAGTGAAAGTGCTCCTCATTGCCACTCTTTTCCATCTTCGTTGTTTAAAGATTCTAAAATCATACCAGAAATAGAGTGAAGCCTCCGAAAATTTTTGTGTCAAGTCCAATGTGTTTCTTCGGTAAGACGTTCTTGTGGCCATTTAATTCAATTGTCATCTGACTATCATCTCTATTTAAATGCATGTTTCTCTTCAACGGCATTAATCAAAAGAGTTATTTAATTTTCACTGGTTTTTGTGAAATGTGTTCCTCATGATCTAATTAAAGAACTTATCATTTTTAATTCAAAATCATTTTAGATTTGTGTCATGTCTTCATCTTAATGGATATGAATTTTTGTCTTGCACATACACCCACTTTGCCTTAAAACAACAAATGAACACTTGTCCCTTTGAAAATTTTTGTCAAAAATCAAGTTTTCACCAAAAAGGAGTTATCTGTCGACAGATAGACTTGCATCTGTCGACAGACGACGGCCCAGATCCGTTTTTTCAGAAAACCCTCGCGCCGGTTCACCTCCTTTTTGTGGGGCCTTCCTTTTAAAACCCTCCAAGTCCATTCTAAGGCCACCCACGACCCTTTTTCACCCCTCCTCTCTTGTTCCCTCCTCCTCCTCTCCAAACCCCCTCTCTTTCCCCCTTCAGGGCTCCGTCTCCGACGATCCTGCTCCTCGTCTGGGATCCTTCCACTCTGCCTTCACACCATTCTCATCCTTCCTCCTGCGATGGCACCCAAATCGAAGCTTCTCGCTCGCCGTCGTCGCGCTCCGACGGACGCCGGAGAAAGCTCCAGGGCTCCTTCTGAACGCCGCAGCAAGCATCGTGAGGATCGGTTGCCGGAACTCATCGTTCCTCAAGGTCTCCGTCTTATCCGACCCAACGGCACCTTCAAGAAGATTGTCCAATCCCGGTATGTGGACTTCGAGTCCTTAGCACCGATGTTCCCCTCACTCCTACCTTATTTTGACACTCAAGGGTGGACATCCTTCTTATACTCCCACCTCCAATACTCTCCCACTGCCGTCTCCGAGTTCTACGATAACCTAGGGCTTTCCGACCAGGGCGATCTCTACTCTTCGGTGAGAGGCACTCGTTTTCGCCTCACCGCCAATCTTATCTCCACAGCCCTTGAAATCCCAAACTCAGGAGTTGAAATCTTCAACTACACTCCCTCTGCTTCTGAGTACTATGAGCTTCTGACATTGGAACCCTATGACACTACCAAGGAGATTGCTCGTCTCAACGCCAACTCTTTTCCTCCTTTGATCCGGATGATCCATCACATCTTCACTACCTTGATCGTCCCGAAGGATGGAAGTCGAGAGTTAGTCACCGAGGTCCATAAATCCCTATTCATCTTTTTCCTCAAGTGTCAAGAAATCAATCTCCCTGAACTATGATAAGCCTCATCCGTCGGTGTTTCTCTAACACCAAAAGATCAATGCCATATGCTTGCCCCATCACTTCTCTTCTTATTTTCCTTGGCATTCCTATCCCTCCAAGTGAGCTCATCTCACTAAAATCCCGAAGTGCCTTTGACCTCACCGCCGCCAACCGCATGGGCTACAAAATTGTAGACGGCGTCGTCACAAGGACTCTCAAGGGAAAGGAACCACAAGGAGCTGAAGTGTCAACCGGTGAAGAAGACAATGAAGATGATGAAGCAAATGAGGGCAGTGATGAAGACCCTCAAGATGAGCAAATGCCTGACCAAGCTCAAGAGTTTGATGATGTACCTGTGCCTCCACAACAATCCGTTCATGATTACTTGGCACAAATCCATCAAGAAATGATTTCAGGATTTGCTCGGATGACGTCAAGATTTGATCAAGTGGACGCTCGCCTCAACACTTTAGATGACCGTCTTGACCACCTCTACTCCGAGAGAGATGGATCCCGTCACCCTCCTCCTGCTGGACATGACGATGAATAGAGGGTCTCAGGGTCATTAGAGGTCACTAAGAGTCTTAGATGGGAATTAGTCTCACTTGTCTTATCATCTTTTGCTTGTTCATGTTATTTCCCTTTCTTTTTATTGAGTCATGTAATGATTATCAAATGTACTGTGAAATTTCAATGATCAATCAATGAAAACTCAGTTCATGTTTATTTGTCTCTAAATGTGCATGACTTGACCTTTTGCATGTTGTCAAAAAGGGGGAGAACATCAATATATGCATCAATTGAATGTTTTTGTCATCATCAAAAAGGGGGAGATTGTTGGGTTTTCCATATATCATGTTTTTGATGATCACATTAACATCCTTGAACATTGATTTAATGCAAAATTGATGTGTTAACTAACATGAAAAACACCATGAAAGTGATTGAGTTAAACATTGCTAAATCATACAATGTACATCACTAACAATGTATTTGCATGTAGGTGTACAAGCATGAAAGATGGAACTTTGAAGAGGCATTGAAGAGATGAGCAAAAAGCACAAAAATCTGTCAAAGAGGTGTATCTGTCGACAGATGAACTCTACCTGTCGACAGATTCATACAGTCATTCCAAGACAGAACTCAGGTTTGCATCTCTGAGTGTATCTGTCGACAGATGCAATGTACCTGTCGACAGATACACACAGACAACCCAGGACAGAGCTCAGGTTTTCAATTCCTGAGTGCATCTGTCGACAGATGCAAACTGCCTGTCGACAGATACACTCAGAAACTCATTTTCCTGAAACCCAGTTCTCAGCCTGAGTCTGCCTGTCGACAGATGCAAGTGCACCTGTCGACAGCCGACGGAAACTTCAGATTTTGGGTTTCCAAATCCGGCCCCACTTGGGTGTTTCCTTCCTCCACGACCCCCACCTTTACCTAACACTATATAAGCATCCTTTTGGAGCCAAATTCGCAGAGAGCAGCCTCCCATCCAAGAGCCTCCAAGGGACCAAGAGGAAAAGCCCCAAATTGCTGCTCTGCTTCAACTTTCCGCCCAGATCGACGTGGAATCACCATCTATGCGGAGCTGAAGCCGGATCGTCATCAATTCAACCTTCTACATCGATCAATCTACATCCAATCGAAGTTTGAAGAGCGTTTGGACGATCCACGAGAAGAATTCCAACCGGATTTGTTCCCTAATTCCCAATTCTTCTCCATTTCATAATTTCCATTCCATCGTGTGTGTGTGTGGTTGTGTTTCGAGCATCCCTTGTGCTTGATTCACGTATTTGTGGTTGTTCTGATCGTGGTTCATCAGACAACGTGTGTGTGGTTGAGTTGTAGTGTTGAACTTGCTCATAAGCAGTCGTTTCTGCGTGTGTGTGTGGACGGTGGATGTAGGATACACGAGTTGTGTACTCCGAACCACCTTAAATCATCGTGTTCTGTGGTTTGTTCGCGTTTTGCGATAGATGATTGGTAGGCACGGTGTTCATACGCACGTTTGATTTTCTGCTCTCACTTAAATCAACTCAAGCGGTCTCACACTTAATTGAATTTGAATCAAATTTCATTAAGATCGCTGTAGCATCGAAAAGAAGCCATCAATAGTTTAAAATTTCCGTAATCTATTCAACCCCCCCTTCTAGATTACCGTATTGTGTACTTCCACATAACTCTTCAGTGTAGGGTTGACATCAATGGGTTACTTGCCTCTAAATAAATCCTAGAAGATCAAACTTCGTCAATGAAGCCCTCCTCGGCTTTACCAAGAAGGTGCTCAGAAACTCTTCAAATGTGATTCTCTTATTGATGTGGGTTGATCCTCGGAGTTGGGGATGCCTCCTTGATGATTGAACTATCTTCCAGTCGTTATAGACCTCCACGAAACTCCTCCAGTCGCCGGATCGAAGTCTTCAAAGTTCAGCTTTTCTCCACAAGAACCCTACCTTTTCCCATCACCCAAAAAGACTTGGCGCGGCCAGAATAGGGTGTTTATATAGGGTTGGGTAGATTGGGTACGCACTATTGTAGGTTGCGTATGGTTACACAAGACTTTCCTAAACTGAAATCGGACCAAACGTGAGCGTTACCAAATCTGGACCGGCCTGCACACGGGGAACTTGGCGTCCACCTTTTGTGCCACCAGCAGTACTTGGCATACATCGATCTGAACGCTAACCCTGACCTAGCAGTCAGTGGCACAGTATCCTGCCGCCAACTGTGCACTTCGGCCCAAATAAACATATACATCAAAATAGTTACACAATCACATCATACACCATTTAATGGGTACTGAAACAAGTAGATATGATATGTATCAAGTTAAACATATGCATACATACATGTACTCAATGTAATGACATCCAACATGCATGGTTCTAAATAATATAACACGTACATCAATAGTAAGATAATGCATGCACACTTAAAGATATATATGTATGAAAAATAACTCACATGTACTTACAAGGTAAATGACAATACTTACCTATCATACGCACAATATTATTCAAGTACCATATATATATACTATGAACAACTTAATGTGTATAGAATTAGATAGATATCACATGCATAAGATGAACATACATATGTACATATGTACAACATATACTTACACACAATATCGGTGGAATAAGTAGTATAATATGCACTTCATTAGTTAGATAGTACATGCACAGTATTATTGAGATACAACATGCATAAAGTTAAATAAGAATAATCTATACAACCATAATTAACTTGCATACACACACTCAAATTGTCATATACATATATGCATGTATATATATATATATATATATATATATATATATATATATATATATATATATATATATATACACACACACACACACATCTACACAACATAGTTACATATATTGTACATGAAATAAGTAAATACAATATGTACATTTATACTCATTACATGCATACAAAATTAACTCACATATATACCTATAAGATGTATAGCAAAATTTACATATTTGCATGCACTAGATTAATTAAATATACTATGTATAGTTTCTAAATAAGTACTACACGTACAAGATTCGTTAATTACTTACATTCATAGAAAATAATGTATTTATATACTTACATATGCACATGAGAAATTTAGAAATTGAAATATGCACATTTTAATACATACACTATATACATAAACAGGTAAATAACACATGCATAATATAAAATACAAGATTAGTTAATTACTTACATTCATAGAAAATAATGTATTTATATACTAACATATGCACATGAGAAATTTAGAAACTGAAATATGCACATTTTAATACATACACTATATACATAAACAGGTAAATAACACATGCATAATATAAAATGAATGAAATTTTGGGGTATCACACTCTCCCCCCTTGAAAAAGATCTTCATCCTCGAAGATCGAATCGAGTACTTGTGGTGACGTCGCCGAGGTCATCTCCGGCCATCACATACTCCCTGGCTAGTGCTTGTTGCTCTACTACTTGCTCGTTTATTACTATTGATGAAACATCTCGTCGAATGAACTTCGTCTTCTGGTTCGAACACTCTCTAAGCCGATGATCCTTGTTGCCACATTTAAGACATCTTCCTTCCTTTCGCCAGCACACCTTTCCGCCATGACGCTTCCCACATTGTACACACTCGGGCTTCACGCTGCCTGGTACCATAGCTGATTGTTGACCTTCCATGAGTTTCTTCATCTTCCTATCTTGCCGCTGGAATGGTTCAGGTACTTCCTTCTTCTGAGCTTCCTTCTTTTCCTGGTATGGTTCCACTCTACTCTCTTGCCTGTTTACTACGCCGACAACCTCTTCCAAGGTACGGGGGTCAAACTCTAAAAGTCTCACTTTCAATGACAGTTTAAGCCCCTTCACGAACTTCTTTACCTTGCGATTCTGCTCATACCTCCTAGACTGAGCACTACGTCTACCACGTCCAGCCATAGCCTACAAAACCATTAATATAGTCATAATCTAAGTTACTAAATCCTAACTATTTTTTTTAACTATCTTTCATTCATTATTAGTAATTTCTACATATATGGATAATTTTCTATAAAGACTTTGCAATATTATGATGATGATGGTTTATCTATGTATAATCTCAACCTTGTATCTCTGATACCATCTCTGTAACGACCCTCTTTATACTGGTACGATTATTCCAATCCCCATCGGCACAGAGGGCATCATTATAGTGGGAGAATAACCCAGCATTTAACAATAGGTTGATATGTACGTGGATAGCAATTGAGTACAACGGAAATAAAATAAATAACTCAACTTTATTTCTTCATCATCACACATTCCACAGTCTATATAGTGAAAAAAATAACAATGTCCACATCATTACATGATAAAAGAACTACATTGTCCATAATATTCTCCATGCAATTTAACATTATTCATACTGAGAAAGGGAAAAGTACAACTACTAAGCGCTCCACAAACTACACCTCACGCTCGGGAATGCTTCATGCTAAGCCTTCCTCTAGTACGGGATACCTGTCTCACTTGTACGCCGAAGCAAGTATGAGTCTAAAGACTCAGTAGGTAATCCAAAGACTCAACTTTACACATATCACACACATGTTAACTATTACACAATTGAGAAAACACATACTATCTTTTCACAATAAAGGCATTACATGACACATGCTTTAAACAACCATCCACATATGTAGACCACTTAAATATGCTTTAGATTAACATGTACTCTTTCTAGATCATGAATACTAACATGAAATTCTATTAAGCCAAAGCTATAATAGCACATGGACATAATAACATATATCTACGCATGCTTCCTATGCATGACACTTAATTTAATTCATGATTCAACCCATAACTTGTGTCAATCATACTTTACATAAACAAACACCTATACATGCTTACTACCCCTCACATGTAACAAGATTTACCAACCCAATCATTATCCCTTTTATGATACAATTTTACAACTAGAGCACAGGTTTAAGCACAAAGTAAAGAGTAACTTAACATGATATCTATTCATATTTCACATGCACTATTCACATTTAATTACACATTTTATTTGCTATTTTACTATAATTAAATCTCATTACACATGATTTCACATTTTATAACATGAATTGAAGATTTAAAACATATTCAAGTTAGTTGGCAATAATAAGCAATTAAAGCATGGAACTTTGTACTAAGTAAACATTACATCTAGCTTGGAACCTAAACATCCTTTCATGTATTTATCACATTCATAATCACACTTTACTTGCCGTTTTGACATGAAATAAACTCAATTACATGGATTTACATTTGTTCACATGTTATCTTATCCATTTAACAATCCTACATGCTCATCTTTCATGTTGCATAAATTACTTGTGTAGCACCCCAAAAATTTTAATTACATAAAAAATTTAAATAAATAAAAATAAATAATTTCCATAATATAAGAGTATTTAAAACATACGTATCATTATCGTATGTGCTAAAACACATCGGAAAATTCCGTAAAAAATATAAATCAACCCCACACATTACTCCTAAATGTTCCACAAAGAAATTTGTGCCAAGAAAAATCGGATTAGCCAAGTTTAAAGTGTTTTGCGACTTATTATCGTAATTCATAAATAAGTCAAAAAATCATTATCACGCGTACTTGGATGAGTCAGAAAATTAAATAAAAATCATATACGGACTTCAAATAATATCCTCTAATGACCCATCAAGAAATTTGGCTCAATAAAAATCATTTGGACTAGGTTTAAGAGTTATTGTGACTGATTATCCAAATTAGGAAACAAGTAGAATAATTGTTAACACGAAAATACGATGCAACCATAAATTAAATAAAAATGTTGGGGAGACTTCCAACATTATATATTGATGACCCATTACCATAATTGAGCCAATGGACAACATTTGGCCCCAAAATCAAATAAAGCTAGAAAATACATGGAAATTCGTAACTCTAAATAGGCTGAAATTAGAAAGAGGAAATTTGAGTTGAATTGGGATAGAAACATGTATTCTTGGCAACTCAAATTCATGCTTAACTAGGATGGGAGGTTTCCTAAAGCCTCACACACTCTAATGGATGAAGAAATCCTCAAATTAGGAAACTAACAAGCCAAAACTGCAACTCTTCTTTCCTAGTCACAATTGGACTCCTAAACACTATGATAGCTTAAATACTCTCCACCAAACCCTTGGGGACGAGTTTACATCTTATTGGGGTCGTGTGGAGGAGTTCTTGGCAGCTGGGGGAGCAGGAGATCCCCACACCAAGCCGTTCTTCTTCCCCTTCTCGTCTTCTGCGACCTGCACAAACCGTCCACTTGAAGTCGACCAAAGGTGAGGCAAAACATAACCAAACCTTGCCAGGCCTATACCCCTGATAATAGGGTCAAGTCTACATTCTAACCCAAGTGGAATGCCCAAATTCCATCCAGTATACACAGAGTATTAAGCGTTTTCCTCCAAGTGGTCTGAACACGGGTTTTCTGAAACAATGAGACTTCTTCAACCCAGAAGGTAGGTTTTCTCAGGCCAAACATTAACATATCCTATACCAATATGTAGAGAATCAAGATAACTTTCGTTTCCCACTAGTTTCATCAAATTTCAACGAGTAGATTTTGATTTATAAGCGTTTTGCCAAAGTCGCGCACTGTTAGGGCTTTTCTCGTTCTTTATATGTTGCATGTGATTCAAGACCGAATTAGAGAAAACCCACAACATGAAAGTTTTTCTACTAGTTGTTCTCGTCATGTTTTGTGTTGAACATTTTGTCTAAAGGTCAATAGTTAGAGTGTTAGAAGTGTGGTAAGAGGGTCGCTGCATGAAACTACATTTTCGGGTTGCACTTGGCTTTTACGTTTGTGTTTGACTTGATTAAAGTCTACGAAACCATCCTTGTTTTCTAATTCCGATTTACTGGAAGCACCCTTGGATGTCTAGGTTGGTTTAAAACTAGTTTCGTTATTTTTCATGCACTGTACAATTTGTTCTCTATTTTTGAAGCACTCTATGTCAATATAAGGTAGTTCTGGACTGCAATCCAAGAACATGCCCTTTCTCTATCCGATTCAGGCGCAGACCCTGTGAACGTGATGGCCCGATAGGCCGCGTTCTGAGATCTTGTTGCAATAGCAAACCCGTCGTGTTCTGAACGCGACGAGCGCCCCGTCGCTATCTCTCTGCCTGTTCTGACCCCCTTGTCGCGTTCTACACATACCCTTGTCACCTTCTTCATATGAACCCGTCACGAACTGCTTGCCTGATCAGACAAGCTTGTCGCGATCCTTACAAGGCACTGTCACGTTCTAATCTGACTCCGTCGTGATCCTTACAAGGGTCCATCGCGACCTCAGGATTTTTCATGAAACCCCACCTATTTCTTTTACAAAACTTACTGCTATACTCGAGGTCTATTTAAATATGATATTTAGCGTGTAATTCACATGTCTTATGTCTGATCATTGCATGATGGTTTATTTAATGGCCTAAAAGTGAATAACCCATTTAAAAAGCCTTAATTACATGAATATTATTCTAATTGCTTTCTTAATGATAAGATCATTCACGAAACTTGTGATTTACTCTTGTTACCATTCTAGCTTGATTTAAATGATAATTATTATCATAAAATCTTGCAAACCCATGTGTAGTTAAATGCATTGTTCATTGCATGCCATCATGTTAAGTGCTTTCCGCGAGTTTGAAACCGATGGTTTATGAATTAACACGCGTACATCACTACACACTTGCACTACTAGGCAGCCCTTTCTTGGAAATTGGAAACTCTCTACCGGTCATTCCGAATCAGTAGACTAGCGACCTTTTCTCCAAGGCCTCCGTAAATATCCTCTGACCATGGATTCCCACATGGCCGACGAGTTGGTTGTACCATTGAAGTTCCCTGGAGATAGCGTGCACTTCCTTTCTCTTCTTGTTCTCGTGAGTCTGATTTACAATCTAGACTAAAGCCATTAATGTAAAGATTGAACTAAAGTATAAATCGTGCTATTATGCTGCCAAATTTATCTCTTGACCATTGTTATCATGGAATCATGTTCAATTACTTATTACTTGTTCCCATCATCATCATGAATATGACATTACACATGCTTACTTATTGAAACTCTCATTGGCCATTATTACTGACTGTGGGTATCTACATTTAAAATTTTACATAAGATGCTGACCGGGCATGGCGAGTGTCCAAGGGCTCCAGTCTAGCCCCAATGACAGAGAGTCATAAATATACTATTAACCATGGGGTATAATGATTACTGGCATTGCATCTGCGCTGGGAGTCTTGCTTGCTTGTTGAATGATAGATACAATAACCACATACACGTGTCCTGGTGTATATTCTTGATGGATCTTTTCTTGGTGTACATTAGTGTCTACGTGCCTGATTAGTGTTACTTGATCGTGCTCGTACATTCTTGCTTGCTTGCTTGCGTGATATGGCCATCCTGCATTTAATGCAACTAGTGATATCTTGCATTCTTGAAAACTATTGACATCAAGTGAAATCTTCCCTGCTTGTACAAAGTGATCTGTTGCTAGTTCTATCTTGTCATCTTGTTCTATCATGATCACTCTATCTAGCTTGTTTCATGCATTATGTTTTAATGAGTTTTATTCGTACATGCATATCATGACATTCATCGTGCTTATCTAGTTCTAAATTGCTAATCACTTATATCATTGCCCCCACATTGAGATATAAATCCTACTGGGCTAGTTTGCTCATCCCCTACTTTTACCCAATCTAGGTGACTATGAAGTTCAAGAGGAAGAGCAAGTCGAGGATGGGAATGCATCCTAGTGATGAGCATTCCAATTATGAGTCTATCTATAGTTAGTTTATTTTGAGTAGTAGGAAGTGAGGTTTTATGTACTTTTGCTTTTATTGAGTCTTAGTCCTATAATAGTTTCCATTTTGAATACAACAAGTTGTGATTTGAATACAAGATTAGTTGAGTTCAATATTTAGGCCCTATGATGATGTATGTTGTTATACATTTAGTGCGTGCTAGCTAGAGGCTTATTTGCCGACTGTTCACGTCTCGGGATAGCATCTCGAATTATATTCCGCATTATTAATATCCGCTGTGTAATTCTCGGGACGTGACAACTTGGTTACATACACATAATTACATGGAAGTTAATAAACCATATAACATGATGTTAAACATGATTTTTCATCAAGATATTAACACATAAATGATATGAATATATATATGTATTATTACATTGGTTTTCACATGCAATCATGCTCTCATTAACAATAACTCTCCCTTACATATCTTTTCACACATTCTTCACATTGTTTATTCTTACACATTCATTTATCACATATCATATCATTTGCACTCACCACGTGCCACATTCACATATTACTTTACATTTTATTCATATTTTATCGCTTAAATTGCCATGACACATAGTCCTAACTACCTACTAGAGGACACACGCACCCATATCACATAGCACATAGCTCATCTCATAGCACATCACATCGCATCTCATAACACATACCCGCCACCTGGGCAATCTAGTGGCGAATCTTGGTAACTACGCAGACCGGGAAAAGCTCTCTCTACCCTATCTAGTGGTACTTGTCCACTTCCAGGTTTTCATCCTAATGCCCTTTAGGATATACTTATCACAATGTTGAGCCTTCCATAGGGACTTTTCTATGGTACAACTCTCGAACCTCTATGGTAGCAGTGTCAATTTCGGCCCAATTATTACACATTCACTTAATCACATTTTCTTACATGAATCACATATGTCACATATACTAATTAATCACTTTACATGCATTATTTAACAATTGCACATGCCTCAATTAACCTTACATGATACTACTGTTTTTAGTAATAAAACAACTCATATTGCAGTCCTAGTCATATTTTTAATTACTGAATCACACAAGGTTACATTTAACATGCTCAATATGACTAATTTACATGGTTTAATTAATAAATACACTTTTTGTCATCAAAATAGATCCAAATTTTTATCAAAGGACATAACCAGTAAACATATCACCTTTTCAAATTTTCAGGTTTTTTCGAACAGTAATTATAATTTTACTAATTAAGACAAGTTTTAGGCCTATTTATCAAGAAATTCAGTAATACATGAGTTACAACCAACTAGCCATGCTTAGTAGCTCAAACATAGGGGAAACAGTATCATATGATTATATAAAATTTCCAAACCCTAATACACAACAAAGCTAATTATTCAGGATTTAACATATATAAATCATGCTTCTCTCAGAAATGCAGAAATTTAATTAATTAACACCATGTACAAAAATTCACAATAACATCATGATGTGACCTAATGACTACATATGGCTATCCATAAAATTTACAGCATGCACACATACCCAAAAATCAAATAAACATCTTAAAAAGATCAAACAGTGCATTTTCAGAACTCTGAAGAACTTGACTACAGAGGATGTGACCGCCTACAGTACACTGCATAATCTGGTGCCGCCAGCACAGGATCTTGACGGCACAGGATGTGGCCGCCAACCTTCTGCCAGCAGACCATGCAGACAACACATGAAAACAAGAGGAAATTGGAGGTTCCAGGACACAAGGAAAAATCCAGAAAAATGCTAGGACTTAAGGAGACATGTATAGGGTTGACATCAATGGGTTACTTGCCTCTAAATAAATCCTAGAAGATCAAACTTCGTCAATGAAGCCCTCCTCGGCTCTACCAAGAAGGTGCTCAGAAACTCTTCAAATCTGATTCTCTTATTGATGTGGGTTGATCCTCGGAGTTGGGGATGCCTCCTTGATGATTGAACTATCTTCCAGTCATTATAGACCTCCACGAAACTCCTCCAGTCGCCGGATCGAAGTCTTCAAAGTTCAGCTTTTCTCCACAAGAACCCTACCTTTTCCCATCACCCAAAAAGACTTGGCGCGGCCAGAATAGGGTGTTTTTATAGGGTTGGGTAGGATGGGTACGCACTATGGTAGGTTGCCTACGGTTACAAAAGACTTTCCTAAACTGAAACTGAACCAAACGCGAGCGTTACCAAATCTGGACCGGCCTGCACATGGGGAACTTGGCGTCCACCTTTGGTGCCGCCAGCAGTACTTGGCGTACATCGATCTGGACGCCAACCCTGGCCTGGTAGTTAGTGGCACAGTATCCTGCCTCCAATTGTGCACTTCGGCCCAAACAAACATATACATCAAACTAGTTACACAATCACATCATACACCATTTAATGGGTACTGAAACAAGCAGATATCATATGCATTAAGTTAAAGATATGCATACATACATGTACTCAACGTAATTACATCCAACATGCATGTTTCTAAATAATATAACATGTACATCGATAGTAAGATAATGCATGCACACTTAAAGATATACATGTACGAAAAATAACTCATATGTACTTACAAAGTAAATAACAATACTTACCTATCATACGCACAATATTATTCAAGTACCATATATATATACTATGAACAACTTAATGTGTATAGAATTAGATAGATATCACATGCATAAGATGAACATACATATGTACAACGTACACTTACACAATATCCGTGGAATAAGTAGTATAATATGCACTTCATTAGTTAGATAGTACATGCACAGTATTATTGAGATACATGATGCATAAAGCTAAATAAGAATAATCTATACAACCATAATTAACTTGCATACACACATTCAAATTGGCATATCTATATATATATATATATATATATATATATATATATATATATATATATATATATATATATATATATATACACATCTACACAACATAGTTACATATATTGTACATGAAATAAGTAAATACAATATGTAAATTTATACTCATTACATGCATACAAAATTAACTCACATATATACCTATAAGATGTATAGTAAAATTTACATATTTGCATGCACTAGATTAATTAAATATACTATGTATAGTTTCTAAATAAGTACTACACGTACAAGATTAGTTAATTACTTACATTCATAGAAAATAATGTATTTATATACTTACATATGCATTTGAGAAATTTAGAAATTGAAATATGCACATTTTAATACATACACTATATACATAAACAAGTAAATAACATATGCATAATATAAATGAATGAAATTTCGGGGTATCAAAAAGCTTGATAAGTGTCGACCTGATGCTCATCTGAAGTCGACCTTATGCAATTTCTTTCCTTCAGCACTAGCCAGAAAACCAACTAGAGTCGACCTAATCTTCAAGTAGTGTCCACCTTATATGATACTTTGAACTTCTGCACTAAAGGTAATCCATCAAGCATTGACCTAACTTTTGAATAGAGTCGACTCATGTGCATCACCGAACTTCAGTAACTCACTCTTTGTTACATGTGTGTCGACCTATGAGGCAATCAGAGTCAACACACTAAAAAAAGCTTTTGACTTTATGAATTTTCCTGTGATACAAAAGACTTGTGTTAGATATTTATTACATTTTGCTTGACTTATGACATCATCAAAACTAGGGACACAATAATCTCCCCCTTTTTGATGATGCCAACAATGAATCATAGAAGTTTTGACTGTTGAATGAATCTCATGTATAATCAGGTCACCATACAAACATAAGCAATCCACACAATCAATCCACACAAGTCATCCACACAAGTTCACACCAAAACATTTCACACAAGCACTTTGATGATTTTATTGCTGATAAAAGTGTGTTACAAACAGAAAGGAAAATACATCAAAGTACATCACAGCAAAGTCGAAAGTCATAAAAAGTCAAAAGTCTATGATATCTCTCCCCCTTTAACATAATCAAAACAAGATAATCACTGGGGAGAAGGAGGTGGTGGAGGTAACTGCCGAAGAAGTCTGCTCTCAATCCTTGCCAGTTTGACCTCCAAATCATCATAATTTTCTCGAAGATATATCTGAATAGCATTCAGCCTTGTGTCCAGAAAGCTCTGCATTTCACCCAGCTTGGTGGAGACTACAACCGGAATATGATCTGCCCCATGTGGCATCGGAGGTGCTGCAGTAGAAGATGTTGCACGATGGCTCTCAGCAGTCTCAATGTCTCTATGAGGTTTCCAAACTTGTTCAAAATCAAATTTTATGGATATGATATGATGAGCCATTTATGTATTGTATTCTCTCAGAATATCCATGTTCCTAGTCATTTGTGTATAAGAGTTCCGTAGAGCTGGAAGATCAGCTAATTGTTTTTATCCTTTTTGAATTGCTTCTTCAATTGATTGCAATTTGTCAAAAAAATGTGCTTGAGTGAAGGCTGCACTGTTAAAAACCTCTCCAATTCTTTCTATTTGCTTGTTAGATCTGAAGGCTGAAAATCTAGCTAATCACTCCTGTCTGTCTATGTTCTCACTGAGTTTCTTCCCTATATCTTCTAATCTACTCTCAAATCTCAGGGGTTGTTCTTCAACTTTGGCATTTAGTAGGCCAATAGATTCATTTAGTGCAGCAAACTGGTCTGGAAGGAACTGTAAGAGCTATGGTGGTACAGTAACTTCAACGGATGAAGTAGAAGGATGAGCCTGCTCAAAAACAAAGGTCTCATAAGGAGTGTGATGAGCAGGTGAGAATGGTGGAGGATTCACACCTAGATCATCAAATCTAGGAATGGGTGAGTAAGGTCTATGAAGAGAAGATGAAGGGGTAGGAAGGTCTTTAGTCATCTGAACTCCTTGATTTTTAACTTCATCTCTCTACTCATCTTTGTCTTGTTGTGGCTGATCCACATCAATATCTTCATTGACATTTCCTTGAGAAGCAACTGGTTCTTCCATCAACTGAGGTTCCAAGTTTAGTTTTATAAACATAACAATATGGGCAAGACTGTATATGTTGTACTTTGGAATCCTCATGGTTTTGGTGTTGTCTAGCGGAACATTTGCCTTTTGAAAAATACTGGACAGATGTGCAGCATAAGGCAGACTCTTTCTAAGTTTAGGTCTTGTTGCCTCATGAAGCAGTTGACAAAAAATTGTAGACAAGTTGACTTTCTCTCTTCAGATCAAACAATACATTAAGAACCGTTGGAGACTGGTGAGCCTATGCCTTCCTCCTCCTTGAGGGGTCAGTATTGTAGTGCATAAGTGATGTAACACTCTATTCATAGGAGGGAATTTATTGGCAGTCAAAACACCCTAGTCTGGACTATATTGTTTTTATCATGTGGCAGTCTTGTCATTAGGGTGTAGGCCTCATGAACACAAAAAAGTGTACTCTTGAGGATTGTGGCCTTCATTGGGAATATCCAGAAGTTGACTCACAACGTCTATGGTGAGCACAATTGAAACCCATCTAACTCTAGACTCTAGAGTAAATTCCTTGGTCACCAAATTTGTATAAAACTCTTGGACTAGAATAGGATAAAAAATCCTATGCTCACTGATAAAACTAGTCTAACCCTGAAATTCTATCATCTCTAGCAACACAGGAAAAACAATGTTCATACCTTCATCATGTACATCCTTTGTTCTTGGATGTAGAATTTGCTTGATTTCAGCAGTAAGATGAACTGTCTCCTGTGTCTGTGAGCTTTCATAATTTGATTCATGTTCTCCAAAATTTGATTCAAAGGGTGTTAAAAATTTTGTCCTTTTGAATCTGTGCTTGTCGCTTTTTCCGGCTCTTTTTCACCCTCATCCTGAACCTTAGGAGTATCTTCCTCTTTGGAATCATCTGAGTCTGCTGAAGTGCTGGTACTGGGTTGTTTCGACTGAGAACTTTCTTGTCCTATAGATCTCTGATCATCAGAGGAGTGAACCGAACCGTGGACACTAGGGTTTTCTTCAAGGGAAACTGCGGGATGCTTAGCCAGTGATGCTTGCACACTTTCTTCTTCTCCACCAGAACTGCTCAGGTCCACATATTCTGTTTCTTCTTTCCCTTGGAAAAAGTATTCTCCTTGGCCAAATGAGGATGAGAGAACCGTCGGCTCGAAAAAGAAGGAACAAAAGGCTTCTTCTCTAGAGATTCACTGCCCTTTCCTTGATCATTTTGGCTTTTGTGCGACATTCTGAAGAGGCTGGTTCTAATTCCTTGCGCTTTCCTCCCCGATGGGCTTGCAATTTTGGAGCCATGATAGAGAATCGAGGAATGGAAGACAGAGGGTTGCAGACGCGAAATGGGGGTTTTGAAGACAGATGAAGAGGATGATAGTTAGATTCAAAAGATGCCGAACGGGCATTAGAGTTGAGATTATGAAGGGACACGACACTTCAAGTGTTGACTTGCCCTAGGCAATACACAGACCATGTGGAACAACAAAAGGCATCATGTTCTGAAGAAAATGATGAACAAGTAGAGTTGACTCTAGCCAGTCAAGTGTAGACTCTATCAAGAAGAATTCAATGAGTTGTTTGGACAACATTTGAGAAAGGATCAATATACCATGATTAACTATATTTTTGGGTAACCTTGAGAATGTTAAAAAAAAAATTATGCTCTTTCCTCACTATATGCTCATCTTAGTGAAATTAATAGTTTGAAATTTATAAACTCTAGATTATCTAATTAAGAACACTGAAAGACTCAGAAGACAAAATAACAGGATAGAAAATAATCTTTCAGGTGAAATTTGCAGTCTTATTGATTCTTACTTAATACAAGTAAAATGGTAATCCTGGATAGAAAATAAAAAGCAAACCAAGATGTATTGAGACAAAACATCTATCTTGAGATTTTTTTAGTATTTTGAAAAATAGTTTGAGGGAAAATTTGCATTTTTTATAAAAAATGAACAATTAGATTTGCCCTTTCTTTTTCAAGCAAGAGCCCATGCTTTTCACACACCAGAGCTCCTGATTACTCAAGTATGGTAATCATCTTGTCTCAAGGGTTATGGGCAACTTTTCATGTGAGAATATATGTTGGTTAGACACAAGAATCCCCAGTTACTCAGTAAGCACAACCAAAATTTTTAACAACCCTGATTAGAATTAACTAGCTCATCATGACACAGTTTCTTCAATTGATTTTTATCAGGAGTTGCAGTTTCTTAGAGCCTAGTCATTGTTCTGCCATCAAAAGGAATTTTATTTATGTAGATTCTTGAATATCTTTTTTGTCTCCAGATGACTTTTAAACACAATACATCTGAGATGTTTTTAAAATCTAGCAAGAGGGACCAGCATACATGGAAATTTCAGAAAAAGATAAAATGTAATTTTCACTTGATAAATTATTTTCAGCAGCTATTATTTAACCTTTTTGATGTTTTCAGTGAATTTCAAAGTTAAACTTAGAAGTTTATAATTAACAAACCATGTCCTTTTACTTTTAGAGATAATGGAGTTTAAGAGTATAACATTTTTAACTCTCCCTGAGAAATTGCCCAAACATACACTTTTCACAAGAGAATCACTCCCCCTCAGAAAATGGATCTTTATGAGACGGGAAGGGAATGAACATGAAAATTATTGATGATTGAAAAATTAAGTGAAGTGAAAATTGAAACATCAAGGGTGTTTTTATGAAAGGCAAGACTCTTGTAACGACCCGACCTCCCAGACCCTCACCAGGGCCTCGAAGTTCATGTCGCCACCCACGGATCCGAAGATCCAGAAGGGTTAGAAGAACTAGTCTAGTGAGATATGTACTGAATTTAAATAACTATAACAATATGTACAATATACAAAAGTCTGTACAACGAGTCCCAAGCAAAAGCACAGGTACAAGAAGAAAGGTGCAGTCCTTAAGGGGCATACCCCGAGGACTTGCAAAACACAACTCTCAGCTCACATGGCTACAAGAGCTCACCACACTCAGCTCTCACTACTGCTGACAACAACACGGCGCCACAGCCGCCTCCACAACCCGTCCGACACCGAGCTCCCATGACGACAAGCCCCTAGCTGAAGGAAGTAGGGGGTGAGCCTCGCGAACAAGGCCCAGTAGGGATTACCAGTCCCTCACCGGCCAGAGCAGTAGGAACTCCAAAAATAGGAAAACTACACTAGAAAGCTGTAAAGCGAGGAACACGTACAGCATGATACTACTAAGCAGCGGAAGAGAACAACACAACGCCACGACCACCAACCGAGGTCGGGCCACACACACAGCTCCCGCAGAAACCAACGGAGTCGGGCACACAGCAGAAGCGACGCTCGGCACACCTGCCGAGACCACGGAACAACCAAGTGAGAACGACATGTCACCACAGGCATGGCCACCTCAGACCTCTACAAGGTGAGGGCCCACAAGCAGAACCACCACGGACCCCGGACACACCGCAAGGTCGGGAAACCACACTCGCCAGTGCCACCACGGATTGGCACCCAGGAACGAGACTACGGAACTGAGAGAACACCGAGCGGAAACCACCAGAAGCACAGGTCCATGCAAGGCCAGACCAACGATGCCCACGGGAACTAGTCATGACCAGGCTATAACCGCCGTGCAAGCTAATGCAACAGATAACACTTAGAGACGTCGTGAGGAAGCGTCGTCACAACAACAGTAACCAAGCCACCGCCACTGGCAGCTAAGAAGGGGACGCACCATCCGCACCCTCTTCACTCGCCAGCCAGCTTTCGCCTCTAACCTCCTCGAAAGAGCGAGACAGAACCGCCAAGAACACACAACACACGCAACACTGCAGCCTGGCTAAGCTGCGGCCCCACGCCTGACCTCCCTACGTGGCTCTGGAACCAACGTAGAGCGAGGCAGTGAGACCAAGGACTATCTGGTCTGTGCCAGGAAAGCATCCTAACCCCTTGGCGTCCTAGACCCAGAAAAGAGAGCTCTACAAACGACTCGACGCGGCGTCCAACCTCATTTTCCCCTCAGGTTCAGAGTCCGCTCTGTCGGCTGCCAACTCGAGCATGCTCATAGCCCCAAACGCTCCCTCTAAGGCTCACGAGGACAGGGGTCCCAGGAAATGGAGACAACCTCTGAACGGGACAAGCCCTCAAGTGCCAAGCACTGGGCGAAAGGCGGGGCGAGCACAACAAGAACGCGCCGCACCGCTGGCTTGTAACACACAACAGGCCCAGCAAGCACGAGGCACACACAGACCCTCAAGAGGGCCGTCGGCCAACCAAACACGCACGAATGGCTAGAACCTCGGAACACTACCGGACAGCACGGAAACCCGTCGCTCTGCTAATAATCGATTGACCGCCGGTCAATCGATTATTAGACAGACGCGACCCTCCTGGCACCACTGCCAGGACACGGCCACGAAGGTGTCACCTTCAGTCACTGAACGTAGAGAGGCAACTTGCTGCGTTCCCTACCAGAAGGTCCTAAGGGCAAGGCCTGCCCTCGGGCACACCCTGACACACAACCAGGCCCATGGAAACACCCGAGGCAACACAGGTACTGTCGCGACCCCCAAGGCTGTCCCGACACCATAGCGACGGGGAAGGGGACCGCGACAGCCCTTGTTGCGACCGGGCAAGGCGTCGCGACAGCAACCCTGTCGCGACCTGGAAACGCGCCACGACAACAATCCTGTCGCAATCGGGAAGCGCAGTGCGACAGCCTTATCGCGACTGCCAACGGCATCGCGATAAGGTCACGCCCGATGGGGCCGACGCCTCCTCTGATGTCGTGATGCGCCGAGCCGTCGCGACATTAGTCGGGAGGTAGACCAGTGGGATCCTCAAGGTCGCGACATGCACGAGCACTGTAAATATATCTAGAAAGCACGAGTGGCTGCCAATCCACTTGGATCGAGAAGGGCACAAGAAATCCCCACCTTTAATGAAGAACGAACCCCAATGGGGCCCTTCACGTCGGTTGGCCACCTCCTCCTCGCTCCACGAAAGGTCCACGACGCCACGACACCACGCACGACCCTCCTCCTCACCTGAAACACTCAAAAGGGAGAGGGAGAGGCGGAGCACCACTGGAGGGAGAGGGAGAAGGGAAGAAGAAGAGAGAGAGGGGGAAGGGGTAGCCGGCCAGCGCCTTAAGCCCCCGGCACCCAGAACGCGACGGACCGCTCCGTCGCGTTAACAACCTTAACGCGACGGGTCCACGGACCGCGACAAGAATGCGCCCCCCACGGGCGCCACGACAACACGACAGGCCATACTGACACACTTGCCACTCTGACAGGCATCAGACGACCGAAGCGACATAAAGCAGTCGCGACCCGTTGAACGGGCACAACACGAAGACGCAACGGAGAGCCAGGGCGCGACTAGAACGCGACCCACAAGCTCGTCGTGACACGGATGACTGTCACGTCGGACACCCCCGACGCGACACTAATGCATCACCCAGCCTGGACGCGTTAGTGGCCAGTCATCCCACGACATCAGACGGAAGCCGAGAAACCGGGTCTTACAAGTCCCCCTCGACAATTGCATACAAAGGCCCTTGATACTTGGTGGAGACATATACTCACGCATGGTGAAAGAATCTAGACAAGCCTAACTTGCCTTTCTTCAAATCACCATTGGATATACCAAGAATGCCAATGCAATGTAAAAAGCAGGAAATTATTTGCAAGAACAAGAAAATTTTATTTGCAACAGGAAATGGAAGAGTAAATAAAAGAGAAATTTGACAAAAGTTCAAGATCAACGAAGATAGTGTCGACTCTC
The DNA here is from genome assembly GCA_014218235.1 of Colocasia esculenta. Classification (NCBI taxonomy): domain Eukaryota; kingdom Viridiplantae; phylum Streptophyta; class Magnoliopsida; order Alismatales; family Araceae; genus Colocasia; species Colocasia esculenta. Next base: position 126,929,570 of record CM024757.1, read on the forward strand.
TTGCCAATAGAGTCGACCTACGTCAAGCCAAAACTCAGATAATCTGATGTAATAATTCTTCACAGACTGTAAACACACTAAATTCAGTACTTCCAACATTACTGACCATCTTGATTCACTGAACCTCATCTTTCCAAATACTGAGTTCTTCAACCAACCTCCCCCTCACCATGTGCAGCAGATATTGAATTAAAGTGATCAAACAACTAGTAGTATCACATCATATGACAAGCAATCATACAAGCAACCATTTGCAAGCAATTTTTTCAAACAATCAGCCATGAATCAAGCAAGTACAAACCAAGTTCTCTTCTTAGACATGAAAATCTTTCATTACACAAGAGTTTTGTAAAGATAGAAGCCATTTGCTTTGTTGTTTCAATGAAATGCAATTCAAATGAATTTTTGTAGACTTCATCTCTTAGAAAATGTTGTTGATTTCTATATGCTTAGTCCTAGAATGTTGGATTGGATTTTTGGCCAAATTTATTGCACTAGTGTTATCACATATGATTGGGACACATCCATGATCTACTTGGTAGTCTTGGAGTTGATGTTTAATCCATAACACTTGAGTGCCTTTACTCCCTGCAGCTACATATTCTGCCTCTGCAGTAGAGAGAGCAACTGAGTGTTGTTTCTTCGTGGCCCAAGAGACTAAACACCCTCCCAAAAACTGGCAATGACCATTATTGCTCTTTTTGTTCAATTTGCAACCCGCATAATCTGCATCTGAATAAGATATCAAATTATACTCATTAGATGCAGATTACCACAATCCCAACTCATGAGTTCCTACAAGATATCTGAAAATTCTTTTTGTAGCACTCCTGTGGGATTCTCTAGGACTAGCCTGAAATCTAGCACACATGCACACAGAAAATTGTATATCAGGTCTAGATGCTGTCAAATACAGCAAGGATCCGATCATACCTCTGTAGGTCTTTGGATCTACCAAGTTACCTTTCAAATCAGCATCCAAACTCACAATTGTGTTCATTGGTGTTGCCATGGCTTTGGCATTCTCCATTTTGTGCTTCTTTAGTAGATCTTATATGTACTTTGACTGATTGATAAAGGTTCCTTCCTTAGTTTGAACAACCTGCAGTCCAACGAAAAATTTCAGTTCTCCCATTAAGCTCATTTCAAATTCACTTGTCATCAAATCAACAAATTTCTTACACAGTGAAGATTTTGTTAATCCAAATATAATGTCATCAACATAAATTTGGACCACCAAGATATCACTTTCTTGCACTTTTGTAAAAAGAGTTTGATCCACCTTACCTTTGGAATATCCTTTACCTATAAAGAATGAGCTCAACAGGTCATACCAGGCCGTGTGAGCTTGCTTTAATCCATAGAGAGCTTTGTCAAGCTTAAAAACATGGTTAGGAAACTCAGTACATTCAAATCCAGGAGGTTGTTCAACGTAAACTTTCTCTTTTATTAAGCCATTCAAAAATGCACTTTTAACATCCATTTGCTGTAATTTGATAATGTGAGCACATGTAAATGAAAGCAAAATTCTAATTGCTTCAAGCTAGCTACAGGGGCAAAAGATTCTTCAAAGTCAATTCCAAATTCTTGATTATAACATTTTGCTACAAGCCTAGCTTTATTTCTGATTATTTTGCCTTCTTCACTTGTTCTATTTTTGAACAACTATTTAGTTCCAATAACACTTTAGGAAGAAGGTCTTGGAACCAAATGCCAAACCTTATTTCTTTCAAACTGATTCAATTCTTCTTGCATAACATTTATCCAAAAAGTATCTTTTAATGCATCTTCAATGTTTTTAGGTTCAATTTGTGAGACAAGTGCCATTTGATCCAGTTCTGAAATGAGTTTGAAATGAGATCTAGTCCGTCAAGTAGATTACCAATGATGCTCTCCTGAGGATGATCTCTTAACATTCTGATGTTCAGCAGATCTCTGTTCTCATTTGCGTTTGCTGTCTTTTGTCCATTGTTATCATCTAGAATTTTACTTGCTGCAGATTCCTTTCCTTGCTGGTCATTTGATTCTTCTTTTTCTAGAAATTCTTTATCTTCATTTTCCCTGCACAAACCATCATGAAATTCACCAAATGTTATATGAGGGGACTCTTCAACAATTTGATCATTCACATTAAAAACTCTATATGCCTTTGAATGGTCAGAATAACCAAGAAAAATCTCCAATTCACTTTTAGGTTCAAATTTATCCAAATCACTTTTATTGTTATTCAAGATGAAACATTTTGCACCTAACACTTTGAAAAGAGCAATGGAAGATTTCTTACCTTTCAGCAGTTCATAAAGAGTCTTTTTACTAAGAGGCCTTACCATTGCACGATTTATGATACAGCAGGAAGTGTTTACTGCCTCTACCAAGAATTTTCTAGGCAATCCACTTTCAATCTGCATGGTCCTTGTCATTTCAACAAGTGTTTGGTTTCGTCTCTCTACTACTATGTTCTGTTCTGGAGTCCTGAGTGATGAGAATCTGTAGGAAATTCCTCTTTCCCTACAAAGTTTTTCAAAGTCAGTATTTTTAAATTCACCTCCATGATCTGACATGATTGAAATTATTTTGAACTTTCCTTCCTGAAGAATTTTCCTATAGAATTAATGAAATTCCATGAAGTCATCACTTTTGTGAGCAAGAAAGAAAACCCAAAAAATCGTGAAAAATCATCAACAAGAACATATCCAAACCTTTTTCCATTTAGACTATTTATTCTTGTGGGTCCAAATAGATCCATATGAATAAGTTTAAAAGGTTTGGAAGATTGACTTTTAGATCTACTTGTAAAAAGATTTTCTTGTTTGCTTACCTTGTGTGCATGCTTCACAGATTTTAAAATTTTATTTGAAGGAAATTTCTGGCAAACCTTTCACCATATTGAATTTAACCAATTTATATGGCATGTTGTAGCTAGCATGACCTAGTCTACGATGCCATAAACATGCAAGATCATTTTATTGACAGTAAGACAAAGATTGGTGTTTTCAGGTTCATCCAAGTCAACCATGTAGACATTATTGATTCTTTTTCCAAAAAATTTCACACACTTTGAATTCGGTTAAAAAATTGTACAACCAAGAGAATCAAAAATTACCTTGTGACCCTTGTCACAAAGTTGGCTTATGCTTAGAAGGTTGTACTCTAATCCTTCCACTAAAAGTACATCATCAATTGAGTTAGAAGGATTTCTACCTACCTTACTTGAACCGACAATCTTACCTTTGTTGTTGCCTCCAAAAGTTACATGACCAGCTTTCTTCTCAAACAATAGACATAATTTGTCTTTGTCCCCTGTCATATGTCTTAAACAGCCACTATCAAGGTACCACTTGTTGCTCTTGACTGTAAGACATACCTGCAACATAATCTATCACACCCAGACATTTAGCAGTGGAAATAAATATTGGGATGCGTGAACGATACAAGTATGAGTAACACAGTCGAGTAATTTAGAGTAACAACTAAGTATAACAGCAGACTTGAGACAATAATATTGCCAGCCAAATACTCTTTATTTCATTTCCATTCAACTAATTGAGAACCTTACATCATCAGAGCCAAACACAGGGCCTAATATTGTATTTCAAAGTACATAAGACATTAAAGGAAATAAAACTATCTATTACAAACTCTTTCAATTCTAATCTTCTTGGCTGACTAGCTATATGGATGGGTACAGTTGAGCAGCTCATCACTTGTCCCCGGTCCCATCATTCTCCAACTCCTCATAATCTTCACCTGAAAATATTAAGGAAAGCAGGTGTGAACGCACTAGCGCCTAGTAGGATTTACATCTCATGGTGCGGACATGCTTTATGTAATTATCATGTTAACAATGACAATACTATCATGCAATACTCATGTCAATAACGATGGAAAATGTTTCAAGATATAACATGTACGAGGATGGTTTAGTAACAATTCATGACAATTCTCATGTAGGACGGAACGATTATCAATGGTAATGATGACAGTATGATCACTTGACATGTAGAAGGGATTCAATATTCAATAACTTGTTTAATGGATATCTCAAGTTCAATTCCGTGGAATTCCAATGGATAATGACATATTGGTTTCAATAACGATGACATGTACAATAGATTTGGCCATTTCAAATATAACAGTCCAATCAATCAATAAATCAATCATTCAGTAACAGTGTGGAAATTACCCAGATCAATCTTGCAGTCAATTAGGTGATTACCAGACACCTCAATGGATCATATACTCTCGCGATTTATAAGTATTTCGAGTGCTCCTCCCAAGACCAGATTGGACCCTAATTGCACTGGCATAGTTGTGAACTGAAGTTCCAATAGTTTCTAGTAATTCCATTCATTCATTTATGGCCAACATGATTTTCCAAGCAATGGACAATTATGAACTAAAGATCATGTCAATGATGCTAGAGAACAAGGCAAGGTGTAAGGCCCTCAAACTTTGTTCTTATTACTCAAAATTTTGTTCTTATTATGCTAAATTATATGCATATGATAGTTGTTGTAAATATCATATTTATTTAATTCCTTATGTGCATATTTATATACATGTTTATTTCTGTATATATTGCCTTTATATAATTCTGTGTATATTGTATTTAAATATTGCAGTGCATATTGTATGTAATTATATGGTGTATATATGATAATAGATGTTTTCTGTTATCTGCCCGAAATCCCAGTTAACATCCACATCCCTTGATGTTAAGGGCAAGTTGACGGCAACCAGTTTGTCGTTGACTTAATGTTGATGTCCTGATTGATAGACGCTGACTTCCTATAAACGGCAGCAAAGCGGCCATTTATTTCCTAGTTTTGTTGCGATTTCAGATCTAGAAACGGCTGCGTTTCTTGCGATTCCGGATTAGGAAACCTAGCTCTAACGGTAGGAACCCAATCTAATGCGTACCCTAACCCACTTAGCCCTATAAAAACAACAGATTTTGGTCGAGTTAGGTCTTTTGGCTCTTGAGAAAAACTAGGGTTCTTGTGAGAAAAACCGAACTTTGCAAGGCTTGATCTGATGATTCTGTGCTTCTTCCGGTGAACTCCATCGACTGGGAGGTGCACCTTCGATTGCTAAAGCTCCCCCAACTACGAAGAATCCCCTGTGCAGACACAAAGACTGGATTCAGGAGGGGATTGTGCATCTTCTTGGCTTGGCTAAGGAGAGCTTCGTCGACCAAATTAAACCATTAGAGAATTTTTTTTCACAGACAAGTAATCGAGGGATCTCATCCCTACACATGTCTCTTAGGTCTCAGGATTTTTATGGATTTTATCTCGTGTCCTGGAACCTCCAATTTCCCTTGTTTATTGCATTCAGTCTGTATTTTTTGCAGACAGGAACTTGACGGCAAGCTTGTTGCCGCCAAGATCCTGAGGTGGCGGCAACATCGTGTGCTGTTAACCCATGTTGGCGGCAACCCCCTTGCCGCCAAGTTCTTCACGTTTTTCAGAAATGTGAACTTGATCTATGCACTGTAATTTTCGGACTTATGGTTGTATGTGCATGCTGTAAAATTTATGTTTGATCAGGTATGGTCAATAGGTCATTTCATGAGGGTATGTCGAATTTCTGTGCATAGTTTTATTTAATTTAGTTTCCATATTATGAAAATGAGCATGATTTGACCATGTTTAATTCTGAATAAATGGAATTGTTGCATGTTAGGGATCCAAAAATTTTCCATGATGTTATGATTACTATTTTCAGATTTTAGAACTGTTAGAATCGGCTGTGTTGCTGTGAACCATGCTTAATTGAATTTCTTGATAATTCTGCATGAAATCTATTTTAAACTATTAAAATTAGTTTTACAACTCGAAAAAATATGAAAAATTAGACATGGGACATATTATCCGTAAGAGGTCTGTGATAAAAAATTGGTACTATTTTGACAACTGTGAATACTATTTATCTTTCAAAAGAGTAATTAGACCATGCTAAGTGTGTGTGAATTAAATCATGTGAATTTCAATGTTTAGCAGCATGTTAGGACTTTATTATGGTTTATTTATCACTGTGAAACAATAACATTGAGTTTTTTAAATTGAAGCATGTGTATGTGTTTAAAGCATATGTGAATGGATTATAAGTGCATGTAAATAACATAAATCATATGGATAAGTGAGAGCAATGTATTTAATGTGAAATTGTGCCGAAATTGACACTGCTACCATAGAAGGCTGTGGAGCCGTATTGTAGTAATGTTCCTATGGGAAGGCTCAATGTGTATGCGATATCCTATGGGCTATGGGCATTAGGATGAAATCCTAGAGGTGGACAGGTACCATTGGTTAGGGTGGAGAGGGCTTCTCCTGGTCTGTGCAGTACCAAGATTCATCACTGTATTACCTAGGTGACGGGTATGTGTTATGTGTATGTGTGTCCTTCTTTATGGTGGTTCAGACTATGTGTCACGGAAAAAAAGTGTGAAAATGTGAATGTGTGAAATGTGTGCATGTGGAAGTGTTATGTGAATGTGTTAACATGTGATAAGATGTGAATCCATGTGAATGTGAATTAATTATGGTAAAACAGCAAGCTAAATATGAGGAAATGTATTATAAAAGCTTGGGAAAATGATTAGATATCATGCTAGGATTGCTAGTTACCTTGTGCATATTTCCATGCTCAAATTGCATATAATTGTGAATTGATTTGAATAAAAATTTGAAAACATGAATCATGTTATATATTATGTGTAGAAGGCATGCTATAAGTCATTCATGGATATTTGTTTATTTTAAGAATATGATTGATATGAATTGTGATTTGCAACATGATTCAAGTTAATTATTATGTATAGAAAGCATGTGTAGGTTGTTTATGTATAATTGTTAAATTGAAACGAAGCATGTACCATGAATTTTCCTCTTGTGGATTATAAGGCTAGCATGCGTATGTGATATGTGTAAGGGTGTACCTTCAGTTGCTTGCTGGGTCTTTTTAGAAAACTCATACTTGCTTTGGCATACAGGTGAGACAGGTGTCCCTCTACTTGAGGAGGACATAGTGAGGAGAGACTCCGAGCGCGAGGATTAGCTCTACCTATGGAGATTACTATACTTTTACTTCCTTTTTCATAGTATGTAATCAATGTTATGGACAGTGTATTTCATTTGGACATGTAATAATGTGGACATTGTTATTTCTTTACTTGCTATATAGATTGTGGAATATGTGAAAGATGATGGAATAAGAGTTACATTTTATTTCCACTGTACTTTTCTTGTTATTCATGTACATTTCAATCTATTGTTTAGTGTTGGGTAAATGTCCCACTGTGACGGTGCCCTTTGTACCGACATAGATTGGTATAATCGGACCGGTATAAGAAGGGTCGTTACACAAAGGGACATGATCCAAAATAATTTCGGCAGCATAACGACTTAATCTCATTAGTTCAATCTTTACATTTAATGGCTTGGTTTCAATGTTATCAAATTGCTCTCACGAGAAGTAGATAAGAATAGAAGTGCAATCTATCTTTCGAGTACTTCATTGGTACAACCAACTTGGTCTCTATGAGGGAATCCATGGAGTACGGAGATTTACGAAGGACTTAAGAGAAAGGTCACTAGACTGCCAATATGGAGTGACCAGCCGTGAGTTTCCAATCCCCCAAGAAAGGGCTGCCTATATGTGCAAAGTGTCGTGTAGAACGTGTCTCAATCCACAATCCATCGGTTTGAAACAAGACGGAAAGTTTATAACAAACATGCATGACATGTATGCAATTCAATCTATCAGAGGGTTACTGTACTTTTAACCTATAACAAATTTCAATTATAGACAAGTCAGAATATGTTCATAACTCATATCAATCACATGGTAGATGGAGTTAATCATTCAATTAAAACACTTAGAATAGATCTTCATATTCTTATGACTTTCATATGGGTTGATCATTTTTAAGCCATTGAATAGCTACATGATATGACATAATGACATGCATAGGGTAGACTGAACAACTCATTAAAATAGTCTTGGGTTGGCCTTTAAATCGTGACGGACACAGTCGTCGCACTTCAAAGGACCATACACAATCAAAACACGGTTATGTACAAGGTCACTAAATCATGACAGACCTACCCGTCGCGTTCAAATTGTGATGGGATAGACCATCGCCTTTACGGTAGGAATCGATGTTTGATTGATTTTCCAAACAGAATCGCGACGGTTTTACCCATTGCGTTCACATCACCATGCTCTAAATCGCGACGGGTCGACACATCGCGTTCAAGAGTTGGTTCAAAAATTCGAATATAAAAATAGACAGAAATTCTTGGGCGGGAAAATAGGTCAAATCGCAACGGCATATGTTGTCGCGTTCAAGATAGCACTAAAACCCATGCAACGTACAGTTTCATGCATCAGGGTTGACTGGTCAGACCTCAAAACATGATGGAAAGGTCTATTGCCTTTAACAGAATCACGACGTACATGTACGTCGCGTTCATGCAACAAGAAACACGACGTCTGGTGTCATCACGTTCTTGGATCTTGCCCGAAAACGCAGAAAAACGTGACAATTCTTCATGATAGACTTATAACATGAAATCTAGCAATCTTTAAACAAAACTCTAAACATGAAAAGTGTCGAGGACATCAATTAGAAGAGATCCACCATTTTGATTTGACCCAATTCACCCTTGGTTTGCATGAAGCATAGGAAGAACACAAAAGCCCTAAACCTACGCGACTCTTGGAAAACGCTTAATACGACTCACATGATCCATAAAAATTGGGGAAAATACATGCAAATGAAACTAGACTCGATGCTCTTTCCAATAGTATGTACAATATTTACTTTAAGCCTGAGATCACCTACCTTTGTGTAGATCTAAGACTGGTGAATGCATAGGTCGCAGCAGAGGATGGTTGGGGAAGAAGCTCCGGTTCTTGGCTATTCTCCTCCTCCTCTGGTGCCCTAGCTTGCCTCCGCATGACCCCAACTCGATGGTAAACCTTCTCAACTAGTTTTAGGATGATTATTTATATGATTAGGGTTAATTTGAAGTCCTAACAAGGCTAGGAAGTGTGGGTTGCGGTTTTGGCTTGACCCCTTCTATGTTTTGGGGATTCTCCTCCCATTTGGAGTAGGAATGCCATTAGGAAACCTCCTAACATGGCTGGGTGCGAATTTGATTGCCATCCATGTCTAATCACCTTTGTTTTTGTAGCAACCTATATTTTTTTCAAATAATAATAATAATAAAAGTTTAATAATAAAAAAATAAAAGTAATTTGAAAATCAAAGAAAAGAGAATTAAATAAAACCCATCAAATGAAAATAAGTAATGGGCTAGTAAATGGACCCATTAGAAATTAGTGGGCTAAAATAGAGATTTTAAAAAGAGGAATAATAGAGAAATACCCAAAATTTGTAACTAAAATATTACTTAAATAGAAAAGAGGTATTTAATGCATAAAAAATAAAAGTTTAAGTTGGATTGAGATTCCTAAACCTACCCTAATGGGTTGGCCACGAATTTAGATCCCAACCTAACCCAATTAGGAGTTATCATACTTAGAAAAGGGAGAGGAAATAGGAAATCCCGAAATTAATAGTAACTAGAGTCCTATTAAGAAATAGAAAGGGGAGAGACATAAATACTCTCCTAAACCTCCCATGGCCGGCCCTAGCTCGTGCCAAGTGGTTCCTGGACCAGGAGGAGAGGCCAAGAGGAGGAGAATTCGTGGAGAGAAAGGATCTCTCAAGTTCTTCACCGAGTTCTTCAAGTCTTAACCCTAGAAGAGGAAAACGATCAAGGTAGGCATTCTCACAAGCATAAACTATGAAACTTTTTCTGTAGGATGTCTTGTCTATCAGGAACAAAAGCCCTTTGGTTTCATAATTTTCCATCGAGCATATCTTTCATTCTTGATTGTTCATGTTCTGCAACTTACCAGACCCCGAACCCTCTTCTTAATTCTTGATCTCCTTGTATACTCAACCCCATGCCACGAGATTTCTACTGTAGGAACTGATGCATGTTAGGCATCTTTTGCCCCTAAAAGCCCTAAATTTGATTCATCCTATCTTGCGAATTTAATCGTTGATCTCAACTATGTACTGTTTCATGTTCATCATGAATACCCGTGTTTAAAACATGTCTAAGCCCTGATTGTTTTCTAATTCCTATTTATTGTAAGTACCCTTGCATGTCTAGGTCGTTTTGCAACTAGTTTCATGATATTTCATTGACTATACAATTAGTTGTGATTTTCTGAATCACCCAGTGTCGAATAGGGTAAGTTCTGGCCGCAATCCAATGTAAAGTCCTTTCCCTGTCGGACTCGGGCGCAGACCCTGTGAACGCGATGGCCCGATAGGCCGCATTCACAAGGGCCGTCGTGACAGTGCCCTCTATCGCAATCTGATCGCGACAGGGCTGTTGTCCCGATCTGCTGCCCGACCTGACTAGGCCTGTCGCGACCTGTACTAGACCCCGTCGCGATCTCAGTTGGCCTCGTCGCGACCCTTATTAGGGTACGTCGCGATCTCGGTTTTTGCAAGAAATCCCCTGTCTCAACAATGCTTGATTATCTACAGTGTTTGTACTCTTGTTTAATACATACAGAAAATAACACTTGTTATAAATTAAATATTTATGTATGATTAAAATACATGCACATGATATTTTCTATCTACAATTTTCATGACACTTACACACACTTTGAACCATCCAATTATGGCATAATTTGGCATGAAATTATTTCATAATATATCTGGTAATTTATGCAATTAAATTACCATATTTTAAATATACTTGTCTATTGTTTCTCGCGATGTTTTGGGAATACCGATATTGACGCTCCACTATTCTAGAACTCCTCTAGAACATCAAGCACTTGTTTCTATATACACACTCTCTCTTGACTTGGACGAACTCTCCGTCGGATACTCCTTCTGCCGGACTAGTAAGTCTTTATTCAAGGCCGCCTTAAGTCTCCTCTATCCATGGATTCCCACATGGTCGACGAGCCGGTTATACCCTAACACCTATGATACCCTTTAGGGATCAATATGGTCCAAACGGCTTTTAGAAATTCACTCTCGTCATGAATCACTCCGGACCTCTGGACCTATGCTTAACATGGCCAGTGGTAAGGTCTTGAGTTCGCCTGACTGCCAACGCCAAGTGCGCGTGTTGTGCAACTGTTACTATCGCCTGTTTACTCGACACGTTACGTGCAATGTCCACTAGCTCTCATCTACACTCTATTCTCTCATCTATTCACGTTCACTCTACTATCTCGTCTATTCATCTTGTGCTCTCGTCTACTTCTTCGTACTCTATATTGGCCATTGACTGATTGTCTAAAGATAAACAATACAACCAATGCCTGGCAATATTTAAAGGGCCTGATCTGGTCCTGGGATGTGCGCCCGAAAGTGCTAGTGCCCATGGGAGTTAAATGATCAGAGTGTTTGGCATTACACTCAAGTGCTATCTATCTTGACTATCTAAATGACAATCAAAAGTGCTATGTTCTCTCGTTGTCCATTGACAACAAAGTACTATGCTATACTCGTTGTGCTATGCTATACTCGTTGTGCTATTTGTACTATGGCCATCTTGCTATACTTGACCTTGTGCTATCTTGCTATTATTGTGCTATTCCTGACACTTGTGCTATTTTAGAAAGTCTATATTTAGAAAGTCTTTCTATTTCATTCACGTACTGTCCTACTATATTTTTACTTGACTCTCTCGCTCTATCATTAGTTACTCTGCCTTCAATGCATTAACTATTTAAAGCCTACTTTACTATTGAGATTTAAGTCCTACTGGGCGTTATCGCTCACACTGCGTTATTTGTCGTTGTGTTCTCAGGTGAGACCGAGGATGAACCATACACTCAAGAGGACGGGAACGACCTGGAGTGTTGTGATGAGTACCCTAGTGTCCTATTGCTATGTTTAGCATTGTAGTAGTTAGGTTTGAAGTTTAGTCTTTTGCCTTCTTTCAATGTAATTGGGCCCTATAGATTGGCTCTGATATTAGTGGTTGTAACTAGGCATTTGAATGTATTAATGGAATGAATTTGCTTTAGTATTATTCATTGCGAAATGGGTTGATGTCTAGTACTCTCTCTATACCTTTTACTTGCAACTGCCTCGCGTTCCGATATTCCGCATCGGGGCGTGACAGCTTTAACCCTAATTTGTCCTTTCCTAATTTCTGCATAATTATGGTTACGAATTTTGGGGTTTATTGCTATTGGGTTTTGTTCTTTGGCCCAAATGAAGTTGTCTTGGCACAATATAATTTAATTAGTTGATTTCACACTTTGGGAGTTTAACCATGACTTTTATTTTATTTCTATTCACCATTTATTTATTTCTATTTTCTTATATTTTAAATCATTAAAATTTCTGAGGTGTTACATCCTCCCCTACTTAAGAAAATTTGGTCCCCAAATTTATATATGATGATCTAGCATCATACAATAGAATAATTCTGAGTGACTTTTCTTCATTCTTTCCTCCTATTTCCAAGTAACATTAGTAACTCCTTATCGACTCCATTGGACCTTCACAATAGGTATGGTATGATTTCTGAGTCGTTGTAGTTTCCGATCCAATAGGTTGATCGGTTTCTCCTCGTAGATTAGGTCTTCCCGAATCTCCAAGTCTTCATGCGGATCACATGGTCAGCATTGAACACGTACTTCCTTAGCATGGATATGCGGAAGATGTTATGTACATTTGCTAGTTGGGGAGGTAATGCTAGTCTGTAGGCTACCTGACCAACCCTTTCAAGAATTTCAAAAGGGCCGATAAATCTGGGACTCAGCTTACCCTTGATCCCAAATTTTTTAATTCTCTGTGAAGGTGAGACCTTTAGAAACACATGGTCACCTACCTGAAATTCCAACTCTCTTCTCCTTCTGTCCGCATAACTTTTCTGCCTTGACTGTGCTATCTTCAGATGTTCTCGAATCATGTGTACCTTTCTGACAGTTACTTCCACCAAGTCGGGTCCAACTCATTGGTTATCCCCAACTTCTTCCCAGCAAAGAGGTGATCTACAACTCCTACTGTATAAGGCTTCAAACGGTGCCATTTTGATACTTTCCTGATAGCTATTGTTATATGCAAACTCCATTAGATACAACTGGTCATCACAACGTCCCCTGAAATCAAGCACAAGGGCACAAAACATGTCTTCCACTATCTGATTGGTTCATTCAGTTTGTCCATCCGTCTAGGGGTGGAAGGCAGTACTAAAATTCATCTTGGTACCCAATGCTATTTGTAACCCTCTCCAGAAGTGTGAAGTGAATCTAGTGTCTCGATCAAATATGATAGTAGATGGAACCCCAAGCAATCTAACCACACTTCCTTGACATAGAGTGCAACCAACACATCTACTGAACACGTGCTCTTAATTGGAAAGAAATGAGCTGACTTAGTCAAGCTGTCAACTATCACCCAAATTGCGTCTAAACCTCCTCTAGACCTAGGCAGTCCCATGATAAAGTCCATACCAACACTATCCCATTTCCATTCTGGAATTTCCAATGGTTCCAAATATCCCGCAAGTCTGAGATGCTCAACCTTGACTTGTTGGCAGGATAAACATTGTGCCACAAAGTCGGCCACTTCCCTCTTCATATTCGGCCACCAATAAAACCTCTTTAAGTCTTGGTACATTTTTGTCGATCTGGGGTGAATTGTGTACTTTGACTGATGGGCTTCATGTAGCAGCTTTAACTTGAGTTCTGTGCGATTTGGTACACAAGTTCTACCTTGGAATAACATCCATCCATCGTGTGCCAGAGAGAAATCCGGTCTTCGATCTAGCTTCTCCTTAATGTCCACTAAGAAAGAATCTACTTCTTGCATGTTTTTGATCTCAGCGAGTAGGTCAGACTATACCTTGATATTTGAAATCATCACTTGTTTCTCCTTCATTCCCATGTCTAAATTTAGGCTTGCAAACTGTTCTAGCAACTTCCATTCACCCAACATCATATTAGCTAGCAAGGATCCTGGTTGTCTACTTAGAGCGTCTACCACCACATTGGCTTTTCATGGGTGATATTGAATGGAAAAGTCAAAGTCTTTGAGATACTCTAACCACCTTCTTTGCCTTATGTTAATTAGCTCCTTCTGTGAGAATAGATATTTCAAGCTTTTGTTGTCAGAAAAGACTTTGAATTGCTCACCATAAATGTAGTGCCTCCATATTTTCTGAGCGAACACTACGACAGCTAATTCTAGGTCATGTACAGGATAATTTACTTCGTGGGTTTCCAATTGCCTAGAGGCATATGCTATTACTCCTGTTCCTTGTTGCATCAGGACACAACCCAAACCTATTCCAGAAGCATCTGAGTATATTTCAAATCCTCCCTCTTCAGTGGGTAAGGCGAGGACAGGAGTAGAAGTCAGAAAGCTATTAAAGCTCGCTTCACATTTGTCGGTCCACATAAATGGATTTTCCTTTCGAGTCAACTTGGTTAATGGCACTGTGATCTTTGAGAAATCCTTTGTGAATCTTCTATAATACCCTGCTAATCCCAAAAAACTTCTGATCTCCGTGATGCTTGTTGATCTTTCCCACTTCAATACGACCTCTACTTTTGATGGATCAACAACGATACCATCTTTGGTTACTGCATGCCACAAAAAGGATACCTCTTCTAGCTAAAACTCACATTTACTCAGCTTGGCGTACAATTTATTCTGCCTCAAAATTTGCAATGGACTTCCGCATGCTCGTCTTTTGTTTTGGAATAGATTAGTATACCATCAATGAACACCACCACAAATTTATCGAGGTAGGGGCGATATATACTACTCAACAGCTGCATGAAAACTGCAGGAGCATTTGTTAGTCCAAAAGGCATAACAATGACTTCATAATGTTCATACCTACCGTAGACATGCGAATTTGGCTCCACCGCGGGCAAATTTCATGTTGCCCCATAACGCCACAAATGGCCCTCATTTTGCCTTGCAAGAGTATTTTTCCAATATTTCTGGATGTCACCCCCTTCTTCCCCGGTGCTTCCCCTCCATTTCCAGGGCCCCTCAAGAATTATAGGCATAAATTTCAAGTCGCAATGGGTATGGCAGCCGCATCTCTAAATGCGTCCAGTAACCCGAACACGATTCAAGATACCTTGGCTTAACGTGATGGCCTTCATGGGTGCAATCTTAATGTGACAGGAAAGTCGGCCGTGACTATAGGCTTAACGCGTCGGCCCTACACGACACGACAAGGAATTCTTATTTTATTTACTGAAACTGCCCTTTTCATGAATGCGTCTGCCATGGGCGACGTGATCTCAATTCCACTTTTGGCAGCATTTTCATAAATAAAATTCGAAAAACCTTATCGCATCGTGTGGTGCCGACGCTATTCAGGTTATTGTCGCGTCCCTCCTACCGAATGCAATTTAAAGTCAGTGCATAATCGCGACCTGCCTCCAGGACATGATTCAAAGTCGGTTGCAGCCCAAAAAGTTGTCGCGCCCAGGCATGTAATCATGAGAAAATCCTATAATCACATCCTTGTCAGCAGACGTGATTTAGAAATTCAAATCAAAATGCCACGTCAAGAGATAGCGCACGTAAGCTCATGCCTCGAAATTGCCCCTAAAGTAATCGCGTCGGCCATGCCCGCCGCGTCTAAAGTCGCGGCAGCCCTAGTGGACGTGATTCTGCTCCTTATCGCGGCATCCTGAAAGGACGCGATTAAGAAGCATGGCAGCAATCGTGCGCCTATCTCATCAAACCGACCTTGTGAATCGTGGCCTGCCGCCCAGACGCGATTCAATTCAAGTCGCGGCACGCTGTCCCGATGCGATTCTAATCGCGGCCTACTGCTCGGACGCATTTCACTCTAAAGGTCACGTCTGCTGTACCAGGCGTGATTCTAAGATTTCACCCCTATAAATAGACCCCCGAGGGTCATTTGTAGAGGGGGTCCACTGAGAGCGGCGAAGCCCTGCCGGATTCTCGCCTCGACTCTCGGCTCAATGAGGACTGCCTACCATTCCGCGCTGACCCACGGCCTCGTTCCTCAGAGTTTGGAGTCGACGTCGTCGTCTTCCTCTCCTTCCTCCGTCCTCCAACCGGCAATGCTGCCACGCCATCCAACATTCGGGGAAGCACCCCCTCCCCTTTCCTCTTTTCTCTTTTCATTCACCTCCTTCGGGCCCCACGTTGTCCTTTTTATTTTCACCCCCTTCGGGTCCCACGTGGCCCTTATACTCCTTTTTTTTACACACACATGCATGCATACACACACACATACCTATTTTCGGGGTTTAAAAGCCACCACATGGTGAGTCGTGTCGGATTCGATACTACAACACATGTGGCTAATCCCCTTTAATTCTTTTTTTGTCTATTTGTCATGGTATCAAATGAGGAAACACCCTCTACCACGAGCGTTCGTGCCTCGTAGAGGAAGAAAGGACCCACATCCCCCGCGCAACCTCCCACCTCCAAAAGGTATTTCTCGCGATCATTTCTTCCACCCACACCCCTCACCGTGCTGATGATCAGTTAATCCCCATGTAATTAAATAAATTACATATCTATCCCCATGTAATTAAATAAATTACATATCTATTTTGGTGATTAACAAAACCAAATAAAGTATGAACTAACAAGTTTTTATGAGCTTAAGCACAGGAGGAAATCAGGCAAAATCAAGAAGATATGTAAAGTATTTCTTACACTGTAGCATTAAAGTACAGAGCATATAATTTTTCTAAGTACACATCGACTTCCTATGTGTTATAACGATTTCATTAGAGTCATAACGATTTCCACTTCCATCGATTCCATTTTCACAAGGATTTGATAAAGTATCATAGATTTAGTTTATAACGATTTCATAAGTGTTGCAACGATTTCGTTTCTCACACGATTAGATAAGTTAGCATAACGATTTATATCACACGATTCGATAATTAAGCATAACGATTTGCTCTCACAAGGATTCGCTAAGTGAGCATAACGATTTGCTCTCACAACGATTCGCTAAGTGAGCATAATGATTTAGATCTCACAACGATTCGCTAAGTGTTCATAACGATTACGATCTCACAAACAATCGCTAAGTGAGCATAACGATTTGCTCTCACAACGATTGCTAAGTGAGCATAATGATTTTGATCTCACAATGATTTGCCTTCATAACGATTTGATATGTTACAACAACAATGGTCAGTATAACGACTCGATAAGTTACACAACGATTTGCTAGCTGTAACGATTCGTAAGTCACCAACAACGACTTGGTTTGTAACGATTCGATAAAGCAAAACAACGATTTGATCGCTACATTAGACTTTGTAAGTGAAACAACGATTTGGCTATAACAACTCATTCATAACGACTTGCTCATAACGATTTGCTTATACTCTCATAACAATTTATTTCTACAACGATTTGGTTATGATTGTATAACGATTTATGTTCACATCGATTTGTTTATACATGTGCAACGATTTACGTAAACATCGACTCATTCACATAACGATTTCATAAGTCATACTCACAACGATTTCATGAGTTATAACGGCTTGATATTTAAACATATTTCAAATATTTTGAAAGTCAAAAGTCTTCCCTCACTTTTTCTCCGATATCCATGCATTTATATGACTGAACATTTCACTGCACAATGCATGCACAGACATCTTCTATTCCTATGTTTATATTAGAAACATCTTTTTGGAACAAATTGATATTTCTATTTGATGTATATTCGTTCTGACGTTGACTGACAACAAGAGACAACAGCTGTCTATCATTTAGCATTTATTGTGTGCAGGTCTCTGACAGCACAACCGTTTACAACGTTGGATAAAATGGAAGATGAAGGATATCGAGAAAGATCTTCTCTTTGCATGTGTGGAATGTAAAGAACTGTTGACTGGAAGCTCTACAATACCATGCAGTCTAACGTATACCAGAGCATAGAGACAACGAACATATCAACGACTACTTCCTCAAGAGAAGATATAAATACAAGATTCAAGACTCTTAGAAGACAACTTTTGAGGAAGAACTTTTGAAACGATCAACTTGATAGAGAAGCGTTCAAGCCAAAGAAGAAGAAGAGCCTCTGTCCATTCCAATCCTGTAGCTCTTGCTCTCTGTGTTCTTGTAAAAATCATTTAGAGAGCCTTTTTGAGTTCTGAGAGACTTCCCTTTGTAGATCTTTCTCTCTCAGTCTCAGCCTCAGATCTGATACTGTTGTAAATCAGGTCTAGGGGCATTTCGCCTTTATTCACATTCCTGTGAAGTTCCTCTTCTGGGGTGAAGAGCGGACCTGTTGAAACAGGTGGTTTTATTCGCTTCGTGTTGAAGGAAGACCTGGGTTCTAGGGTGTCATATTCCTCTTCAGGTGAAGAAGAGAAGGCCAGCTGCGGCTAGATGTGTAAGTGTCCTTGAGGGGGACTGTACCCTTGGATAGTGGAATCCTGAGTTGTTGCTCAAGGACTGGACGTACGACTCCTGTGGAGAGGAGGTCCGAAGCAGGATAAAATCCTTGTGTAGT
The DNA here is from genome assembly GCA_014218235.1 of Colocasia esculenta. NCBI lineage: Eukaryota > Viridiplantae > Streptophyta > Magnoliopsida > Alismatales > Araceae > Colocasia > Colocasia esculenta. Next base: position 126,948,121 of record CM024757.1, read on the forward strand.
GTAGTTGCTTGTTTGTGATTGTTGTTTTCTTTACTACTAACACTAACAGTCAAACGTAGTGTTTTGTGTGAACATTTTTGTTGATAGGTTTAGATCATCACATTTTAAGAATCCCATTCACTCCCTCTCTAGGCTTGCTAGCTGGGCAATAAGTGGTATCAAATCGAGTCTCTTCGACAAAGAAGATCTAACGATCTGAAGAGAAAAGTTCAATGGCAGCTCAAGGGCATTTCGAGGGTCAGTCCATCAACAGACCACCATTGTTTGATGGTGAAGATTATACCTACTGGAAAACACGAATGTAATTTTTCCTTCAAGGGCTCGATTATCAGATTCGGTCTATTATAGAAGAAGGAGATCTTCTGGTTACAAATGAGATAGACAAATCAACAGAAGATGATAAGAAGAAGATCTCTCTCAACTGCAAGGCTAAGAGCATACTGTGTTGCGCTCTTTGTATGAAGGAGTTCAACAGAATTTTAGCCTGCAAATCCGCTATGGAGATGTGGGAAAAGTTGAGAATCACCTATGAGGGCACGGATAAAGTAAAGGAGACAAGAATAGACATTCTGGTGACATAGTACGAGAGGTTCCAGATGTAGCCAGGAGAAACAATTATACAGATGTACAACAGATTTGCAGACATCACAAACGGATTGGCTGGTCTTGGAAAGAACTATGAAATGGGAGATATGGTAAGAAAATTTCTAAGATCTCTACCAGCCTCGTGGACTCCGAAAGTAATAGCTATCGAAGAAGCAAATGATTTAAAATGAATGTCACTAAAGAAACTCATTGGGTCCCTAATGGCCCATAAGATCAACATGGAGAGGTTGGGAGAGTCGTCAAGCAGAAAGAAAAACACCAACGCTCTCAAAGCTGAAGAAGACACATCAGAAGAAGTTTTAGATGACAAGGAAAGCATGGGGAGCAGTGAAGATGAAGAAGCTCTCCTCTCCAGAAGACAGTAAAGGATCCTTGGGAAAAAGAAGTGCCAGTCTGGAAGGAGACACTTCAAGAAAAACAAAGATTTTAAGAAGTCAGAAGGTAAAACTCAAAGAGAGCTGAGCCCATCTGCTATGAGTGCATGAAGCCCGGACATATCAAAGCAAAATGTCCAAAGCTAAAGAAGACTAAAGTCAGAAAGAAAGACAGCTCCAGAAGGCTCAAAAGATACAAAAAGAAATCCATGGCAGCAGCTTGGGACAACAGCAGCGACTAAGACAGTGAGTCGAGATCAAGCGAAGAGGAAGAAGAAAAGGCCAACCTGGACTTCATGGCAAACGTTGATGATAAGGTATCCTCTGACTCATCTTTTTCATCATGCAATGAATCTGAATCTGATAGTTTAGAAGATGCTTTTAACAACTATATAGTAAATACAAAGATGGTGTAAACTGTTAAAAGTCAGCAAGAGAAATCATGCTTGTTTAGAAAACACCAATTTTGATTTAAAATCTGAAAATGGGCAATTAGAAAAACAAGTTACTGAACTTAAAAGAAGAAATGATATATTCCAACTGAAAAATAAGTAAAAATGTCTTGTTGTAGCCATTGTAACAACTAGGTCACATTAAATAACTTGTCCAACCAAACATATAAATGGACAATTAAACGGAAAAATGATGATACTACCAACCGGACCCCAAAAGAACTTGGGTACCTAAAGCTTGTGTTTTCATTACAGAGAAAGCCTTCGAGCATCTAAGTGTTACCTGGATAGCGGATGCTTAGGCATATGTCAGGCAACAGGAAGCTGTTCTCTCACCTTGAAGCTGAAGAAGCACAGTAACATATGGTGACAATGGTAAAGGAATAGTGATAGGTTGTAGATCAGTTGGCAGTTAAAGAAAAATCATTATTGAAGATGTACTTTGTGTAAAAGGACCAAGCACAATCTTATCAGCATCATCCAGCTATGTGACAAAGGGCATCAGATTATGTTTCAAGAATCACAGTGCAGTATCATGAAAATGGTTCAGTTGTGTTTGAGGCCAACAAGGAAAAATTTGTATGTGCGTTTTTAAAAGATTGAAAGATCAGATGTATGTCTGGAAGCAAACAAAGAGCAGTCAATAAAACTTTGGCACAGAAGATTGGGCCATTGTAGCTTGATGCAATTAGAAAGCTAATTAAGAGAAATCTAGTGGAAGGACTGCCTAAAGTAAGTACAAAAATGGAAGACATTTGTGGCCGTGTGCAAAAGGAAATCACACTAAATCATCCTTCAAGTCAAAGACAGTGGTAACACTTCAAAACCACTGGATTACAACATATGGACCTATTTGGACAAATGAGAACCACAAGTCTTGAGGAAAGAACTTTGGATTCGTCATAGTGGATGACTATTCCAGATTTACATGTGTATCTTTCTTGGAGCACAGGATGACACATTTGATAGCTTTGTTAGTTTCAGCAAGAAATTTCAGAAAGATAAGAAGTATAGCATTGCCATTATTCGATCAGATCATGGAGGAGAGTTTCAAAATGAGAAATTAGCAATGTTCTGTGATGATCATGGAATAGAACATAATTTCTGAACACCAAGGACACCACAACAAAATGGAGTTACTGAGAGAAAGAACAGAGCCTTATTGGATATAGAAAGAACAATGTTGTCAGAGTATAACTTACCAAGATATTTTTTGGCCGAAGCCATCAACACATCGTGCTATATAATCAACAGAGTGATGATCAGGCCGATTCTAAAGAAGACTGCATATGAGCTATTCAAGCAGAAGAAACCAAGGATTAGTCACTTCAGAACCTTCAGATGTCCTTGCTTCATCCACAACAATGGAAAAAGGGACCTTGGTAAGCTAGACTCAAAATCATATGAAGGTATATTCATGGGGTATGCTTCTAAACCCAAAGGATATAGAATATAATAAGCAAAGTTTATTAATTGAACAATCAGTACATGTTATCATTGATGAAACTAACCCTTCCTTGAGAAAGGAAGTAGATAGTGATGTTGATGATACAAATGAATTGTCCAAGAAGTTAAAGACACATCCATCGAGGACAAGGAAGATCCACCCTTGGAAGATCTATAACAAAAAGATACATTACATGGTAATCTTCCAAGGAATGGAGATACAAGAAAGATCACCCACTGGATAACATTATTAGAGATCCATCAGCTGGGTAAGAACCAGAGGTATTGTAATTCCTTGTGATTATTTAGCCTTTGAATCTCAAATAGAGCCTATGACAATCAATGAAGCACTGTCTGATGAATCTTGGATTTTAGCCATGCAAGATGAACTTAATCAGTTCAAGAGAAACCAGGTATGGTCCCTTGTTCCAAGACCATCAGATCATCCTGTGATTGGCACCAAATGGGTGTTCAGGAACAAATTGGATGAAGCTGGTGTGATCATAAGAAATAAGGCCAGACTGGTAGCTCAAGGCTATTCCCAAGAGGAAGGCATAGATTTCGATGAAACCTATGCACCAGTGGCTAGACTTGAGACAATTAGTTTTTTACTTGCTTATGCATCTGCATTGGGTTTAAAACTTTTTCAAATGGATGTTAAATCAGCATTTCTAAATGGTTATATAAAGGAGGAAGTTTATGAAGAGATGCGGAATTCCCTAAATGGTAATCTAGAAGGGGGGTTGAATAGATTACAGACAATTTAAATGTTTAATGCCCTCTTTTTGCAATAGTACAGACAATTAAAGTGTTGGCAAAAATCAGACTATGTGTGGATGTGTGTGAGTGATTGGTAGATGAATAAGCAAGTACTCAAATGTGTATAAAAGTGTCGTGCCTACCAAACATCTAACGCAAATTCGTGCAAACCACGGGACACGTAGATTTACGTGGTTCGGAGTACACAACTCGTGTATCCTACATCCACGGGCCACACACACACGTAGAATCACCTGCTTATGAGCTAGTTCACGAACTACAACTCACACACGTGTTTATCTGATGTGAACCCACGATCAGATTACACACACACACATGTATCAAGCACAACAACCGCTTGAAACACCACACACACACACAAGTATGGAATAGAAAGAACAGGGAAGGGTTTGAGAGTTGAAGAACAAATCCAATAAGCAAACTCTTCCTCTGAACGTCCTCCTGGAGTCCAAGCCTGACTTTGAGATCAGATGTTGATGTAAATGCTTGAATCCAAGACGTTCGGACTTCACCTTCCCTGCAAGAGACTTCCGTTCTTGGTTCTGGGCGGTAGGTTGAAGCAGAGCAGTAGAACAAGGCTTCTTGAAAGAACTCTTTAGGGTTTTGCCTTGGAGGCTGCTTGTGTACGAGATTTGTTGCAAAAGGTTGCTTATATATGAGTGTTAACATATGGAGAGTCGTACTCCATAGAAACACTAAGTTTGGCAACTTGCAAAACTTCCGTAATATGTTTTCAGTCCGTCTGTCGACAGGTATTGCATCTGCTGTCGACAGGCGAAGACAACTTGTGAGGAACCAGAAGGCTGAAGGCTCTGACTGTGTGCATCTGTCGACAGGTGCTCTGTTGTTGTCGACAGGCGCAGGCCTTCCTGAGCTTTTGATCTTCAGACTGGTTCCATCTGTCGACAGGGCCACTCCTGCTGTCGACAGGCAGTGCCTTGACAGAACTGGCTGCTCTCTGACTGTTTGTATCTGTCGACAGGTCCTTGCTTGCTGTCGACAGGTACCTTGTCTTTTGACCTTTACTTGATCTTTCAAGCTTCTTTTTGGCACATGTCTTACATGGTATATCTCCTACAAAGTAAACATAATTAGTGAGATATTATGAACATAAAATCAAGTATTGTACCAAGTTGTTGTGACAAGTTATTGTTTGAAGATCTCATTCATTTAAAACTCAATTCACATTGTTTATCACTTGTTTGCATTGTACATCAATGTTCATCATCAAAAACATGTTGTATTGATTAATTAGAATGTGAGAACCCACCATTCTCCCCCATTTTTGATGATGACAAAATTAATCAATTAATGCAATTGAGTTTTTCTCCCCCTTTTGACAACATCCAAAAGCACACCATAGACACAGTTAGAATGCACAAAACAAAGATTTTCATTGAATTTCATGAGTGCATTACATTGGGTGCTAATGAAAGGAAATAACAAGTAAAGGGAAAGACATTCATTGACCAAGATAACATGACTTGACACTAGCGTAGACATCTAAGCTAACTACACATCATCATCAGCTGGAGGTGTAGAAGGCCGATGCGCAGTAGCAATGCTATCCAAGCGGGTGTCTAGTGTGTCCATTCTTGCATTAAGTCTATCAAACCCTGTTGCCATTTGAATCTGTAGCTGAGCATGTAATTCCCTAATCGAAGGCTCAGCAACAGCAGCAGCATCATCTCTTGGAGCAACTAGTGGCTCATCTTGTGAATCATCATCATGAGCATCTTCTGCATATTGATCTTGTAGCAACTTGAATTTTTAAGAAAAAAAAATTAATTAATAAAGAATTAAAACCTAGCTAAATAGATATTTAAACGAAAAGAGCATTAAATAAAACCCATTAAATGGAAAAGAGTAATGGGATTTGCTTAATGGATCTTCTAGAATTTATTGGGTCAAAAATATGAATTTACAAAGTGAGAATAATAGGAAAATACCTAAATTCGTAACTAAATTATTACCTAAATAGAAAATGGGTATTTAATGCATTAAATAGGAAGTTAGAGTTGGAATTGGATTCCTAAATCTACCCGATATGGGTTAGCACGAATTTGGATCTTTTTCAAGTCTAAATAGAGATTGGAAAGAAAGGAAGGAAGGTTAGAGTAAGGAAATTTCGTAATTTAAGAGGAATTAGAGTAGTAGTAGGAATAGAAATACATACTTGCATAAAACACCTCCTAAACTCCCTTGGGCAACCCTAGCTCGTTGCCAAGAGTTGCTGGACGTGGAGAAGAGGCTAAGGAGGAGAGGATTTCGTGGAGAGAAGAACTTGAAGCTTCTTCCCTTGTTCTTCAAGTTCTAGCCCTAGAAGACAATCGAGTCAAAGGTAAGGCATTCTCACAAGCATAAACCCTGAAACCTTTTTTGTAGGTTCTTCCTATCCTCTTGAACGAAACCCCCAAGTTTCATATTTTTCCATCCATCCTATCTTTTGTTCTTAATTTTTGAAGAACTGCAAACATGATAACCCCGAGGTGTCATGTTTAATTCAAATCTCTATCTATACTTGATCCCATGCTACGAAAGTTTTATTGTAGATACTTCATGTTGTTAGGGATCATTTGCCCCCAAAAAGCCTAAATTTCATTGAGCATGTTGCTCGAATTAAATCAGTCTTGCTCTGTATGTCATGTTCTATGTTACTTGTCCTTGTTTGTTCTCAAACCATGTTCAAACTATGCTCTCTCTCTAATTCCGATTTACTGGAAGTACCCTTACATGTCTAGTTTAATTTGCAACTGATTTCATGATTTTTCATCGCGTATATAATTAGTTATGGATTTCTGAACAACCCTCTATCAAAAATTTAAATCCCTAGTCCGCAATCCAATGTCTGGTCTGACTTCTGTCAGAGCCAGGCGCAGACAACCAGAAGGCGACACCTCGATATGTCGTTTTCTGGAGCCGGATTGCGACAGCCTCCCTGTCGCGACCAAGAAGGCGACAGGTGAGCCGTCGCGTTCTCAGTACCCGATTTACAAGACCCTATCGCGTTCACCAGGCTGTCGCGACAGTACCCATGACGCGATCTGCCTACCCTGTCGCAATCATCATTGGGCTATGTCGCCTTCACAGGTTTTTTTTGCATGAAAGTCCATAAAAATTTACTTCTGTCGCTTTCTAAATAATCCTTACGCCTTCTTACCGTTATACCCCCAGTAACAACCCTACTTAAACATGGTGCTATATTGAATGATTTAAAATACATGTTCACGACTTATTTCTATCTATGATTTCTCTTGCACTTGCACACACTTGAACCATCCAATTATGGCCGAAATATTGCAGAAAATATCTCATAATGTGCTTGGTAATTTATTGAAATAAAGTACATTAATTGCCTATTTTGAGGACTTGTATTCGTTTCTTGCATTGTTTATAATACCGATATCGACGCTCCACTGTCCTAGAATTCCTCTAGAACGTCGAGCACATGTTTTATATACACACTTTTTCTTGGCTTGTGGTGAACTCTCCGTCGGATATTCCTTTCGCCGGACTAGTGAACTCTTGCACAAGGCCTCCGTAAGTCTCCTCTGATCATGGATTCCCACATGGTCGACGAGCCGGTTGTACCCTAATACCTATGATACCCTTTAGGGATCTATATGATCCAAACGGCTATTAGAGATTCACTCTCGTCTTAAATCACGCCGAACCTCTGGACCTGTGCATAACAAGGCTAGTGGTAGGGTCGTGAGTTCCACCTGACTGCCAACACCAAGTGCGCGTGTTGTGCAACTGTTACTATCGCCTGATTACTCGACGTGTTACGTGCAATGTCCATTAGCTCTCATCTGTACTCTACTCGCTCGTCTATTCAAGTTCACTCTACTATCTCATCTATTCATCTAGTGCTCTTATCTATTTCTTGGTACTCTATATTGGCCATTAACTGATTGTCTAAAGATAAACAATATAACCAATGCCTGGCAATATATAAAGGGCCCGATCTGGTCCTGGGATGTGCGCCCGAAAGTGCTAGTGCCCATGGGAGTTAAATGATCAAAGTGTTTGGCATTACACTCAAGTGCTATCTATCTCGACTATCTATATGACAATCAAAACACAAAACGTGCTATACTATCTCGACGTCTAGAATGACAAACAAGTGCTATACTCGTCGTGCTATTACTATACTTGTGCTAGTTGTGCTATGACCATCCTGCTATTCGTGCTATATTCGATACTTGTGCTATTTTTGGAAACTATCCTCGATCTCGTGCTATTGTGCTATCTTGTTACCTGTTGTGCTATCTCTTACCATATTTTGACTCTCTTGTACCTGTTATCTTTAGACACTCTGCCATTAAATGCATTAATTATTTAAAGCCTGCTTGAGCCTGAGATTTAAGTCCTACTGGGCGTTATCGCTCACCCTACGTTATTTGATGTTGTGTTCTCAGGTGAGACCGAGGATGACACATACACTCATGAGGAAGGGAATGACCAAGAGTGAAGCCAGGAGTACCCTTGAGTCATTATGTTATCTTAGAGTTGTAGTTAGTTATTTCCTTCTGTTGCAATGTAATTGGGCCCTTTAGAATGGCTCTGATATTAGTGGTTGTAACTAGACATTTGGAAATTATTAATGAGAAAGATTTGCTCTAGTATTATTCAGTGTGCAATGGTTTGATGTCTAGTATACGCTCTATACCTTTTCTTGCAACTGCCTTCGCGCTCCGATATTCCGCGTTGGGGCGTGACAGATCTTCTTCAGCTTGATCTTTTTCATCTTCATCATCATCATCATCTGCAGCTGCCCCTTTACCCTTGAGATCTCTGGTTACAGTGCCATCCACCATCTTGTAGCCCATCCTATGTACAGCTGTGAGATCATAGGAGCTACAGGATGTGAGAACTGTCATCTCCCCATTTGGAATTTGAATGCCAAGGAATAGGAAGAGAGAAGTGAGTTGACATGCATATGGCATTGATCTCTTGGCACTGCAAACACATATGCGAAAGATAGAGACCATAAGAGCAGGTAAGTTGATAGGCTCAGCATTGAGGAATTGGTGAAGCAGAGACTTGTGAAGGGAGGTCACAAGTTCTCGGCTACTATCCTTGGGAATGATGAGAGTTGTGAAGATGTGATGGATGAGACGATGAAGAGGAGGGAAGAAGTTGGCATTTAGTTGCCGACGATCAGTAGGATCGTAAGGCTGCAAAGTAATGAGCATGTGATACTCCTCTGGAGTTGGATGATGGGTCATGATATCCACTCCTATATTTGGGATTTGCAAAGCGGTGGATAGGAGATTAGGAGTGATAAGAAATGGAGTGTCCTTCACCTTGGTATACAACTGTCCAGTTTTTGATAGTCGAAGGTTGGTGTAGAAATCGGTCACGGCGGTTGTAGAGTACCGCATGTGATCGTAGCAGAAGGGTGCCCAACCTTGGACATCAAAGAGAGTTTGGAGTTCTGGAAACATGTCTTCAAGGGAAAGGAAGTCGATGTAGCGGGGTTGCACGACCTTGGTGAAGGTACCATGGACATCAAGAAAACTCAGAGAGGGCGGAATGATGAGCTCCGAAAAACGATCCTCCCGGTACTTCGTCCGACGCTCGGTGGTGACTCTGGAGCCTTGGCCGGCTTCGGGAGATCGTGGACGACGACGGGATGCTAGCTTCTTGGCCTTGGGAGCCATCAGGAGGGGAGGTTTGATGAGGTGGGAGAGGATATAGAAGAAGGAGAGACAGGAAGGAGGAAGAGGAAAGGGAGAAGAAAGCTCTTCCGGTGCCCTGGAGAAAGAGGTTTGAAGAGAGGGAGGGAAAGAAGGGTTTTTGGAAGTGGAAAAAGATGGAAAGGGGTGTGGGGTCCTCTTATAGAAGGCTTGAGGGTATGTGAAGATTCGGATCCCACCAAATCCGTTTTCGGATTTAGCCCGTTGGACTTCCAAAAAGAAGTCTGCCGCCGGCTGTCGACAGGGCCCCTAGTGCCTGTCGACAGGCGCTTTCAGAAAATGGCCAGTTTTGTGATTTTTGGTGATTTTTGAACTGAAGCTCTGAGCAATGTCTTCTAGGTGTTATGTGAAGGTGTATAGGAGGTGAATCATGTATGTAAGCCTACCATATACAAGGATATAATAAACCATAACAATTTCCTCAACAGTTTTAACATCATACCCAAGGAATTTAAGGTTAAAGCATTATGAAAACACCCACTTAAATAAAGAACATTGCACACTCACCCTTCGTTGTATAAATACAATGTAAGACAACACAATCCCCATTTTGTGGATAGGCAAATGATGCATGAAATGATATCTATATGTCAAGACAATCACAAGACCAATGACCTTGGAAATTATGACTCAGTGGAGGCTACACACTATTTCCCTTTTTGTTTGAAATTTAGAAGAACAATGGGAGGAAATGGTACTTAAGAAGACGTCACACCTTTTGACGTGAGGATAGACATTACACGTGCCCATACCCCCAGTTAAATAGTGGAAGTTTCCATCATACCGTTGTACAGAGATGATGAGTTGGCCTTTTGACGCGAGGGCAGACATTTGTGATGCCCATCTCCCCTGTTACTCAGCATAACCCAACATTGCTCTATATTCTTCCCATGTAAAGTTGATTTTCATTACGAAATTTTATTTATTTATTTTTTTGTTTTCCTTGTGAAAGATTCTTTCAGAAATAGGTAGCTTTTCTCCAAGTATTGTTCGTAAAAGCCAATATCAAGTAGGTGATATGATTACCTATCAATATTAGACATGCACTTTCATGACCAAAAAGCTTATCATGTAAATTGAGACGATGTTTGCCCACAAAGAATTAATGTAGAGAAGTGAGGTTGATATCCTTTATAGTTATGAAATGTTTCCTAGATGATAGAACCTAAATCCAAACATGAATAGTATATGAAAATCATAGTGGAATAAAGAATAGCTTAAATATCATTTGTATGTAGTATGGTCAAACATGCATTAACACCTTATAGAAACCTTATATGTTAATCATGAAGATGCTCACTGAATGGGTGAAGAAATAAGCATGAACAACCAAAATTCAGAATATCTGTCGACAGGGAAGGAAGGCCTGTCGACAGGAAGACGCAGACAGAAGTTGGAGATTTCAGGGAGGCAAAAACTATGTGCATCTGTCAACAGCAGATTGAGGGCCTGTCGACAGATGGAGACAGACAGAAGAATCAGAGTTCTGTCTGGGCTGAGTTGTCGACAGGGCCCTCGTAGCCTGTCGACAGGGACATGTTCAGAGCAGTTTTAAGGGTAGAATTAAGGGCTGAAATGTCTAATGGTTGTGAGGGAGTTGAGATGGGCAAAGGTTGAACAATTTTCCTTCACATTTGCATTCATCTAACCCTAACTTGCTCCCCCATAATGTGTGCCATTTGAAACAAAAGGACTCAAGTTCATGACGACATATTTGCAGACAAAGACCAAGCACTTAAGAACACCAAGCATGTAGAGAGACAAACCAACAAGAGTTTTCAGAATTTTAAAGAGAGTTTTGAATAAGCAAAATTATAAAGAAACTAATTCCAAATGTAGAGTGCATGTCCCTTTTATGTCACATGACAATGGATACTTGGAGGAGAATATTTCTCACGCATAATGAGAGTTTCCAAACAAGCATGACTTGTTCTTCCACGCATCACCATTTGATATACCTCACAGTTAGTGGACATAAGGGACATATGCTTAACATTTGAGTTAAGTTTCATTGCAATTTGCACAACCCCAACTCTCTTCGCAATGTGGTGAATCTATCTTCAGCTAGAGGTTTGGTAAAGATATCAGGCAACTGTTTCTCTGTGGGTATGAAACTGATTTCCAATGATCTATTGGCCACTTCATCTCTCAAGAAATGATGACAAATTTCTATATGTTTCGTCTTGGAATGTTGAATGGGATTCTTTAATAGAGTGATTGCACTAGTGATGTCACACAGGATAGGTGTGCATCCAATATCAATGTTATAGTCACACAACTGACTTTTTATCCACAACACTTGTGTTGCACAACTCCCTGCAGCAACATATTCTGCTTCTGCAGTAGAGAGTGCAACCGAGTGTTGCTTCTTGGATGCCCACGAAACCATACAACCACCAAGCATTTGGCAATATCCACTAGTGCTTTTCCTGTCAATTTTACAACCAGCGTAGTCTGCATCAGAATAAGAAATCAATTCAAACTACTACCAGCTGGATACCAAAGACCCAAGGCATGCGTACCTGAGAGATATCTGAAGATTCTCTTGACTGCAATTAAATGGCTTTCCTTTGGACTAGATTGGTATCTAGCACAAAGACAAACACTGAATTGTATGTCCGTTCTACTTGCAGTAAGATAAAGGAGTGGGCCAATCATACCTCGAAATTGTTTGGCATCTACCGTTTACCTTTCTCATCACATTCTAGCTTAATGCTTGTGCTCATTGGTGTTGAAGCGGGCTTGACTTGTTCAAACTGAAACCTTTTGAGTAGTTCTTTTACATATTTCTTTGGTTTATAAAGAATCCATCTTCAAGCTGCTTGACCTGCAAACCAAGAAAAAATTGAAGCTCCCCCATTAAGCTCATCTAAAATTCACTGAGCATATGTTGTGAAAATTCTTCACACAGTGTGGGATTAGTGGAACCAAAGATGATATCGTCCACATATACTTGAACAACAATTATGTGATTGCAAACTTTTTTTGTAAAAAGAGTTTGGTCCACCTTACCTCTTGAGTAGTTTTTGCTTACCAAATAGGTACTCAGCCTGTCGTACCAAGCTCGAGGTGCCTGTTTCAAACCATAGAGAGCTTTGTGCAATTTAAATACATGGTTTGGTTTATCATGGTCCTCAAAGCCAGGTGGTTGAGAGACATAGACTTCTTTTTTTATGTAGCCATTCAAGAAAGTAGTTTTGACATCCATTTGAAATAATTTGAACTTGTTTGAACATGCATATGGTAACAAGATCCTAACTGCTTCTAGTCTAGCTACAGGTGCAAAGGATTCTTCAAAGTCTATACCAAATTCTTGATTGTATCTTTTGCAACTAGTCTAGCCTTGTTTCTAACCACCTTACCCTCTTCATTTAGTTTATTCCTAAAGACCCATCTTGTTCCTATGACAGAAATTTCAGGGGTTCTAGGAACTAAACTCCAGACATTATTTCTTTGAAACTGCCCAAGCTCCTCATGCATGGCATCAATCCAAGAATGTTCTTTTAGTGCTTCTTCAACAGTTTTGGGTTCCACTTGAGATACAAAGGCTAAATGATCATGTTCAACTATTTGATTTACCTGAGACCTAGTTTGAACTGAATCATTTATGTTACCTATGACATTGTCAAGTGGATGAGCTTTAGAGTACCTCACATTAGTGATTGTTGAAGGCCCAGGTTGATCTTGCAATTGAGGAGAATGTTCTGGAGAAGGGGTGGCTGGAGGACTTTCATCTTGAGGTTGTTCTTCTTGTTGTGGATCTTCAGCAGGAACTTCATCATGATTTCTGATCAAACAACCGTCATCTTCATCATCGTACCTGCGAAGAAATCCACTCTTTCCTTTTGAAACTTCTTGAGTTGTTCTTTTTTCTTTTCTTTGAAGTTCCTCAAGTGTTGTTCCTTCCATGTCATCAAACCTGTAGGAATTTACAATGTTAGGTTTGATTTGTGATTCATCAAAAATGACATGTGGAGTTTCTTCCACAGTTCTAGATTTCAGATTGAACACCCTATATGCTCTAGAATGTTCAGAGTATCCAAGAAAAATACCTTGTTCGCTCTTGGCTTCAAACTTGTCCAAGTCATTTTTATCATTGTTATGGATAAACACCTTTGAACCAAAAATTTTAAAGTACCCAATGGTGGGTTTCTTACCTTTCAGAAGTTCGTAAGGAGTTTTCTTGAATATGGGTCTTACCATGGCTCGGTTAAGGATGTAGCAAGATGTGTTTACTGCTTCTGCCCAAAAGGTTCTTGCTAATTGATTCTTTACTAGAAGCGTAACAGCCATCTCCACCAAGGTTCTATTCTTCCTCTCCACAACTCCATTTTGCTCGGGAGTTCTCTGGGAGGAAAACAGGTGGACTATGCCTTGGTTCCTGCAAAATTCGGAGAAGAATGATTGTCAAATTCTACCCCGTGATCATTGCGGATGGAGCAGATTTTATTGACATTCCCATACTCAATTTTGTTGAAGAATTCTTCAAAAACATTAATGCTTCATTTTGTAAGCCAGGAATTTTACCCAAGTGAACCTAGAGAAATCATCCACAATGACAAAACCATAACGCTTGCCATTGAGACTGAGTGTTCTCGTAGGTCCAAATAAGTCCATGTGCAAGAGTTCATAGGCTTTGGAAGTACTTACCGGTGCCTTTGATTTGAAGGATTTTCGGGTTTGTTTTCCCTGTGCACATGCATCACAAAAATTTTCATTCTTGTTAAAGGAGATTTCAGGAAGACCACTTACCAACTTAAGCCTCATGATCTTGTGCAAAACATTGTAACTAGCATGACCGAGCCTACGATGCCACAATGTAAGCTCGTCCTGTTTGTTTGCTACAAGACACAATTTGTTATTTTCTGGATCATCTAAGTCAACCATGTAGATGTTATTCATTCTTTTTCAGAAAATTTTAGGCTTCCTGTTTTCTTATCAAGAGTTTGACATGAATTGGATTCAAAGACAATTTTATGACCTTTATCACACAATTGACTTATGCTGAGCAAATTGTGATGAAGGCCATCAACTAGTAGCACATTGTCTATAGAGTTAGAGGCAAACTTACCAACTTTACCTAAGCTGATGATCTGGCCTTTGTTGTTACCTCCAAAGATCACTTGACCTCCGTCTTTTTCCACGAGCAAACCTGAATTTAGCTTTGTCGCCCGTCATATGCCTCGAGCAGCCACTGTCCAGGTACATTTGTTTTGATTGGGCTGCTAGGCATTCCTGCACATGTGGATCAGACGAGAGGTTTTGGTACCCAAATTACTTTGGGTCCCATTATATCATTCATGCCAAATAAGAAATGCTTAGGAATCCAAACTTGTTTGATTTTCATTTTGATGACCAAACTTTCTCCATATAAATTAACTCACTTATTTATATATTAATTTTGATGATTAACAAAACATTACTAATGAATTACTTGAGCCTTGAGGATAGGAAATAAAAGTAAAAGAAAGTTCAAGACAATCAGGTAAGACTCTCACTTCATAATTTTTCCCAAGTCATTGCATCGACTTCTTCATACTTCATATCGACTTCTATTGATAATCAGAACGATTCCTTTATAAGTTCATAACGATTTCATAAGTATTATGATCAATTTCCTTTCTGACCGAAAAGTCGTGATATTTCAAACAAATCGATACCGCAACGATTTTTTTGGAAAGCGTAACGACTTGACCGTCGTAACAATTCTATAAGACATCGCAACGATTTCTTTTGAAAGCGTAACGACTTGTCCGTCGTAACGATTTTTTCAGTACTCGTAACGATTTCTTTTGAACTCGCAATGACTTTCAAGCGGTAACGATTTCTTTAGTTCTCGTAACGATTTCTTTAGAATTCACAACGACTTTCTAGCCGTAACGACTTCTTTAGTTCTCGTAACGATTTCTTTAGAATTCACAACGACTTTCTAGCCGTAACGATTTCTTTAGTTCTCGTAACGATTTCTTTAGAATTCACAACGACTTTCTAGCCGTAACGACTTCTTTAGTTCTCGTAACGATTTCTTTAGAACTCACAACGACTTTCTAGCCGTAACGACTTCTTTAGTTCTCGTAACGATTTCTTTAGAATTCACAACGACTTTCTAGCTGTAACGATTTCTTAAGTTCTCGTAACGATTTCGTTAGACCTCGTAACGATTTGCTTGTCGAAACGATTTCTTTAGAACTCAGAACGATTTGCTTGGTGCAACGATCTGTTAAGTGTTTCATATCGATTTCTTCAGAAATTTGCATCTCATAACGATTTGTTAAGAGTTCATATCGATTTCTTCAAAATAACGATTTGTATTCACAACGATTTCATAAATGCTTATAACGATTTCATTATTATAATAACGATTTGCCTATCAACTTATAACGATTTCATAAGTCATAAAGGCATCAGCTTTGTTCATATCGATTTCATTATTATATCAACACTCTTTGATATACGTTGAATAGTCAAAGTCGTATCTCGTCTGTTTGACTGCTATACATTCAATGCACTCTGAACGTATCTCTCATGCATGCAGACGATATCTTCCAGCATTGTGCTATTCTGTCTACATCTTTATTTTGACAGAAAGGAGCTTTGCTAAAACTAGCAATATCTTTTCCAACTGTGACTAACGATCAACGACAGCCCTAGCTGTCTCCTATTTATTGTTGACATACTTGCAGATACCTGACAAGACTTATCTGTACAACGTTGGACACAAGATACAAGATATTAAAATGTTTCTGTGGCGTGTACTAAAGGATAAAAGACTGAAGATCAGAAGCTTCCTTGCAGACCTGTCTAACGTACACCAGGATGAGAGACAACGGATCTTTAACGTTCAAATTTCAAGAAGAAGCTTAAATACAAGACTCAAGACTGAGAAGGAGAAGCAACATACTTTTGAAGAATATTATTCTGAAAGAAAGCATCGCCAATCCTTCAAGTCTTCTGTGATTCAAAACAAGAGCGAAGCACTCCATTCCAATCCATCTTAGCTCTTTAGCTCTCAGTGTTCAAGAAGAAATTCCTGTGAGAGCCAGTGTAGTCTTTGGAGAGAAACCAGTGTTAAAATTCCTTCTCTCTCGAGGCTTGTTTGCTTCAGATTGTAGCTGTTTGAGCTAGTTCCTGAAGCTTGTTCTTATACTTCTTTTTATTGGTTGTGTTCCCTTCTGGGTGAAGGAAGACCTGGTGGTATCCAGGGTGGTTGTTTTCCCTTCAGGTTGAAGGAAGACCAGTTGAGGCTGGGTGTAAGGATCCGTGAGGGGGATAGTACCCTTGATAGTGAAATCCTGAGGTATTGCTCAGGGACTGGACGTAGGTCTCCTGTGGAGAGGAGTTCCGAACCAGGATAAAAATCCTTGTGTCTTGTGGTTGTGTTTTTGTGTGTTTGCTGTCTCATTTCCTCTAACTCTAACCTTCGTTTAAGTTGTTGTGTAATCCTTTTAGTGAACAGGTATTAATCAAAGATCAAATTTTTAATAACCCATTCACCCCCCCCTCTGGGCTAGCTAGCTGGGCAACAAGTGGTATCAGAGCGAGTCTCTTCGACAAAGAAGAAGATCCAACGATCTGAAGAGTAAAGATCCATGGCAGCCCAAGGTAATTTCGAAGGTCAGTCAGTCAACAGACCTCCTTTGTTTGATGGAGAAGATTATACCTATTGGAAAACAAGAATGGAGTACTTTCTACAAGGCCACGATTACATGATATGGTCCATTGTAGAAGAAGGCGATCTTCTAGTCACCAATGCAAAGGCTCAGTGGACAGATGAAGACAGAAGAAAAATCTCCTTAAACTGCAAAGCCAAGAGCATCCTGTGCTGTGCCCTCAGCAAGAAAGAATTCAACAGAGTTTCAGCCTGCAAATCCGCAATGGAAATGTGGGAAAAGCTCAGGATTACCTATGAAGGGACAGATAAGGTAAAGGAGACAAGAATCGACATTCTTGTGACTCAATATGAAAGATTCCAGATGCAGTCAGGTGAATCCATAACCCAAATGTTCAGTAGATTCACAGATATCACAAACGGATTAGCTGGATTAGGAAAAGTCTATGATGTACCAGATATGGTCAGAAAGATCCTCAGATCTCTGCCATCCTCATGGACTCCAAAGGTAACAGCCATTGAGGAAGCCAATGATCTAAAACTAATGTCATTGGAGAAGTTAATAGGATCCCTTATGGCTCATGAAATAAATATGGAGAGATTAGGAGAATCCTCCAGCAGAAAGAAGCAATCAAATGCTCTCAAGGCAATGAAGACATATCAGAAGAATCACTGGACAACAGTGAAAGCAGTAAGGACAGTGATGATGAAGAAGCAATGTTGTCTCGAAGACTTCAAAGAATTCTAGCAAAGAAGAAGAAGTTCCAGTCTGGGAGAAGATTTTTCAAGAAAAATAAAGATTTCAGAAAACCAGAAGTAAAGGATTCGAAGAAAGGAGAAGTGATATGCTATGAATGCAAGAAGCCTGGACACATCAAGGCTGATTGTCCAATGCTCAAGAAGAATGATCACAAGAAGAAGGATAATTTCAGAAAATTCAAGAAGTATAAAAAGAAGGCAATGGCAGCTGCTTGGGAGAACAGCAGTGACTCAGACAGTGAGTCAAGCTCAAGCAGTGATGGAGAAGAAGCCAACCTGGCTCTCATGGCCAACATCGAAGAAAAGGTAACTTCTGACTCTTCTTTTGATTCCTGTAATGATTCAGATTCTGATAATTTAGAAAGTGCCTTTAATGAACTTTATGATAAATATAAAGAAGTATCCAAATTACTTAAAGTTAGTAAGAAAAATGTAATCTGTTTAGAAAACACTAATTCAGATCTAAAAACAGAAAATGAAGAATTAGAAAAACAAATAACTGAACTTAAAAGAAGAAATAAATTGTTATGTGAAGACCTAAAAGCTAAGAATGAACAAATAACAAAATTGGAAAAATAGGAAAGCACAGATGAATTAAGGAAAGAAGTTAAAAACTTAAATGAAGAAAATAATAAACTATCAAGCACACTAGAGAAATTTACTAATGGTAAAAACTCTCTAATATTAAAAGGTGCTAGAAGAGCAGGTAAGAAGAAAAATGGGTTAGGATATACACCCCCAGATAATGAAGAAACCATAGTCTACCCTAAACATATCCAACACCAAAGTTTATACCTGAACAAGATATAGCATATAAAGCTGAGTTCAAGTATATAGAAAAGGTAACAAAATTGTCCTGCTGTGATCACTGCAACAAATTAGGACATATCGCAATAACATGCCCAACAAAACATAAAAAATGGATAATAAAAGTAAAATTAATGATACTAACCCATCAGGACCCAAAAGAAACTTGGGTACCTAAAACTTAATGTTTAAATTTCAGGGAAACTCAAAGCATCCAAATGGTACTTGGACAGTGGATGCTCAAGACACATGTCAGGAAACCAGAAGTTCTTTGTCAATCTCCAAGCTGAAGAGGGAACAGTTACTTATGGAGATAATGGAAAAGGCACAGTGATAGGAAGTGGGTCCGTGAACATCAAAGGAAAATCAGTTATTGAAGATGTAATGCTAGTCAAAGGATTAAAGCACAATCTCATCAGCATCAGCCAGTTGTGTGACAAAGGCCATCAGATTCAGTTCCAAGAATCAAAGTGCAGTATATTAAAGGATGGAGCAGTCATATTTGAAGCATATAGAGAAAGAAATTTGTATGTTCTCTATCTCGAGGAACTCAAGGATCAAGATGTCTGTTTGGCAGCCAGCAAAGATCAATCAACAGAGCTGTGGCACAGAAGACTGGGCCACTGCAGCTTGGATGGATTGAACAAGCTCAGAAAGAGAAATCTAGTGGAAGGATTGCCAAAGGTCAACTCAAAAATGGATAGCATCTGCAGACCTTGTGCAAGAGGAAAGCACACCAAGAGCTCTTTCAAATCAAAGACAGTAGTGACCACCTCAAAGCCATTAGAATTACTTCATATGGATCTATTTGGGCCAATGAGGACTACCAGTCTCGGAGGAAAGAATTTTGGATTTGTTATAGTTGATGATTACTCAAGATTTACTTGGGTATCCTTTCTAGAGCACAAAGATGACACCTTTGATAATTTTGTCAGCTTCAGCAAGAAAGTTCAGAAAGATCAGAAGTTCACCATTATATCTATCCGATCAGATCATGGTGGTGAGTTTCAGAATGAAAAGTTTGCAAAGTTCTGTAATGATCAAGGAATTGAGCACAACTTCTCAGCACCAAGGACACCTCAACAGAATGGAATTGCTGAGAGGAAAAATAGAACTCTTTTGGATATGGCAAGAACCATGTTATCAGAATATGACTTGCCAAGATATTTTTGGGCCGAAGCCATCAACACTGCAAGCTATATCATTAATAGGGTAATGATCAGGCCAATTCTGAAGAAGACTGCTTATGAACTCTACAAGGGAAAGAAACCAAAGATCAGTCACTTCAAAATATTTGGATGTCCTTGTTTCATCCACAACAATGGAAAAAGGGATATTGGTAAGTTAGATGCCAAATCAGATGAAGGCATCTTTATGGGGTACACTTCTAAACCCAAAGGTTATAGAGTTTTCAATAAACGCTCATTATTAATTGAACAATCTGTGCATGTTATTTTTGATGAATCTAACCCTTCCTTGAAAAAGGAAGAAATTAGTGACATTGATGATGCAGATGACTTGTCCGAAAAATTAAAGAATACCTCAATTGAGGACAAGGAAGATCCACCTCTGGAAGAACTGTAGCAGACTGAAATTCAACATGAAAACCTTCCAAAAGAATGGAGACATAAGAAAGATCACCCTCCTGAGAATATTATTGGTGATCCATCCGTAGGGTAAGAACAAGAGGTAATGTAATCCCTTGTGATTATTTAGCCTTTGTTTCTCAAATAGAGCCTAAGACAGTCAATGAAGCTTTAACTGATGAATCATGGATAATAGCCATGCAAGATGAACTAAATCAGTTCAAGAGAAACCAAGTATGGTCACTTGTTCCTAGACCATCCAATCATTCAGTTATTGGCACCAAGTGGGTGTTCAGAAATAAACTGGATGAGTCTGGAGTAATCTTAAGGAACAAGGCCAGACTGGTAGCTCAAGGCTATTCCCAAGAGGAAGGCATAGATTTCGATGAAACCTATGCACCTGTGGCTAGACTTGAGGCTATTAGGATTTTACTTGCTTATGCATCTGCATTAGATTTAAAATTGTTTCAAATGGATGTCAAATCAGCCTTTTAAATGGATTTATCAAAGAGGAAGTGTATGTTGAACAACCTCCAGGTTTTGATGACACCGAATTTCCAAATCATGTATTTAAACTCCATAAGGCTCTATATGGTTTAAAGCAAGCACCTAGAGCCTGGTATGAGAGGCTCAGTACTTTCTTATTAGATCATGGTTTCACTAGAGGTCAAGTAGATAGTACATTATTTATAAAATCTAAAGTCAAACATATACTTCTTGTGCAAATATATGTAGATGATATTATTTTTGGATCTACTGATGAATCTCTTTGCAAGTACTTTGAAAAGCTTATGCAGGGAGAATTTGAAATGAGTATGATGGGAGAGCTAAACTACTTCCTTGGATTACAAATCAAGCAAGGGAAGGAAGGCACCCACATCTGTCAAGCCAAGTACACCAAAGAGCTATTAAAGAAATTTGGTTTTGAAGGTGCGAAGCCACTGTCAACGCCAATGAGCACATCAACCAGAATGGACAGTGATCAAAATGGTAAAAAGGTAGACCAAAAGAACTATAGAGGCATGATAGGGTCATTACTTTACTTAACAGCAAGTAGACCAGACATTTTATTTAGTGTATGCATGTGTGCTAGATATCAAGCAGACCCTAGAGAGTCTCATTTAATTTCTGTGAAAAGATATTTAGGTATTTAGCTAGAACTCATGATTTAGGTCTTTGGTATCCAAAATCTTGTGAAATAAAATTAGTAGGATATTCTGATGCTGATTATGCTGGATGCAAAGTAGATAGGAAGAGCACCAGTGGTTGTTGTCAGTTTCTTGCAGGATGTCTGATATCTTGGTCCTCCAAGAAACAAAATCAGTAGCTCTATCAACAGCTGAGGCAGAATATGTTGCTGCTGGAAGTTGCTGTACACAACTCCTATGGATAAAGCAACAACTTGAGGATTTCGGCATTCATATCAAGTCAATTCCACTACTGTGTGATAATACAAGTGCCATCAACCTCACCAAGAATCCAGTGCAACACTCAAGGACTAAACATATTGAGGTTAGATATCACTTCATTCGAGATCATGTAGCTAGTGGTAACTAGAAATTTCTTTTATAGATACAAATGGTCAACTAGCAGATATCTTCACAAAAGCCCTACCTGAAGAGAGATTTACATCTCTTAGAAGGGAATTAGGGATGTGCAATTTGTGAAAAGATTCCTGTATTTAAATTGGCATATAAATTATTCAGATTAAATGAAATTTTCTCTCTCTCCTGACTTTAAGCAAAACTCAGCTTATTTACTCTTCTTTGACCGCTGTTGTGTTAAAAGCAGTTTGACTCGTCAAACCCTTTTGTCGTCTTCTGCCGTTACCGCCTTTTGGCGCTTCCTGTTTTCGATAAAGTAATTCTAATTAGTCAAATCGTTCTGGGAACGACTCATCTTCCACCTTTACCCTTTCTCCTTTATCTGTTCGCCCAAAGCCGATGCCCTAACGATTCCGGCATCGACTCTCTGCAAGATTTGAAGCTTTCTCTTCTTCCCGCGAAGAATCCCTTGAGGGCTTCCATCTCTTCCATCATCTCCCTTCTCCAGAACCGTTTTCTTCTCTCTACCCATGGCCGCTCCGATGATCTCCGGAAGTGTAGGGGGCTACAGTGCTGAGTACCTGTCCGCAGAGCAGCAGGAAAGATTCACCTTCGTGAAGACGAAGATTTGCGGAAACAAGGCAGTGGATGTTCAGAATCTAGAGAAGAATGGCATGAGCAGTTTAGTAGAAGCTTTGAGAAGGATGCAGTGGATGGATGTTGCCACTTTCTCTGAGGTAAGTTATCCCGACCTGGTGAAGGCCTTTTTCGTTTGTCTGAAGTCAGAGGCGGATGGGTCCCTTGTCTCCTCTGTTAAGGGTATCCAAATTAAGGTAGACCATGAACTCTTGCACACGTTGTTTGGAGTGAAGACATCTAGACATAGTGGGGTTCACACCGTGAACGATGAAGCAAAGGGTCTTGGCATTATAGGTCCAGGTTTCAGGCTGAAAGACGGAAAATTAGATATCAATCAAATGTCTGCATTCAACCGTCTACTCCATTTCATTATCTGCCAAATTGTGGTTCTCCGGAGTGCTACTTTCTCATCTTGCACTAGGGCAGATTCGGATATGATGTTCTGGGTAATCCAGAATAAGGAGATTAACTTGGCCGCAGTCATGTTGGAGAGAATGAAGTTTGCTAGTGCTCAAATCTGGGATACAAAGAGCAAAATGAATGTATCCTTGCCCTACGCTCATCTCCTAACCAAGATTTTCAAGCATTTTGGAGTTGATTTATCTGGAGCTGTTGTGGAAAAGATGGGCCAGTCTATAAGGTCCAGGAACCTTAAGAAAAGTGGTTTTTCAGTGCAGAATGGGATATGGACCAAGTCCTCTGTGGCAGAGGGAGAGGCCATCATCGGAGTTGTCCCAGTGATTCAAGAAGAAGCAGCAGATCCTCCAGCAGTTTTAGAGGTAAGATCAGCAGCAGTAGAGTCAGCAGCAGCAGTACCCTCAGTAGAACTCCAAGCAGAGATTTCAGGATCACCTATTATAGAAGTTGAATCTCATCCTCCAGAAGTTCAAATGGAAGAAGTTGTAGCAGGTGTGGCAGATCCTTTGCCCACCTCAATAGTTGCCTCTATTTTAAGAGATGTTTTGGACTCTCTTCCCTCCACCTCAGTTACTTCAGAAACAGGTGGACTTGATGAAGAAGAAGCTATGGCACCAGGCCATACAGAAAATTTGACTGAATCAGTTGTCAGTGTTGAGGTGCAAGCAGCTACTCAACAAGAAGTGATTTTGGAAGATGTTCCCAGCCAAGGGGAACAATATGCTAGTGAATCAAAATTGTCAGAATCCATGGCAGAAGGCCACTCTGAGAAAATTGTTTTGGAGGAAGCTCCTGCCCAGGGGGAGCTAGAAAATGTTGATCTCCATGCTCCTATTCAGGGGGAGCAAACTGGCAATGAGGAACCATTGATAGAAAATGCTCCTGAGACAGATGCACCATCTCAGAAAAATCCTCCTCGGCCAGCGCTCCTGTAAGTGAAGAACCAAGTGCAAGCCATGTACATATTGAGGAGCTTGTCACTCAGCAGAGCAAACAAAAGAGAGTGGTTCACAGAAGGTCAAGAAAGAGCCACAGAAAAGTAAATCTGAAGCCAGTTATGGAATTGTTGAAGGCTCAAGGAGATATTTTATCATCAGTTCAGACCAGTGTGCAAGGCATTCTGACCAGTCAAGCTTCAACCACCTCTGAGCTATCTTCAGTCCGAAATGCTATGAAGTGGTTCAACAAGGAAATGTCTGATATGAAGTCCATGCTTGCTACTCTTTCAAGGTCAAGTGGTTTTTCTCCTGCAGCTACTCAGAGCAGATCAGCAGCTGTTCCTCGGCCACCAGGGCCTCCAGCTCAAGAGTCTCGGCCAGCAGGGCCTTCAGCTCAAGCATCAGGGCCACCAGGGCCATCAGTGCCAGCATCAGGGCCATCTGGGCCGTCTGCAGTTGTCAGAGAGGGTCATGCAAAAGGGAAAGAGCCCATTGAAGCTACCAAGGCCCCTGACACTTCTACTCTTGCAACTCCAACCCTCTCCTCACCTTCATCTCCTTCTACAGCCCCTCCAGCACCACCAACTCTCAAACACCCTATGCCTCGCACCCAACCTTCTTCCTCTCTCATTTCATCTCAACCTTCTTTCTCTCCCACTACTTCTCACACCTCAGCTCCATCATCATTCTCACCTTCTTCACCTCTCACTCACACCACTCCAGTTCGCCCGTCTACATCCTTCAATCCCAAACACCTCTTCTATCCTCCTACTCCTCCTTCCTCTGTCACCTTCATTCAGGAAAAACCTCAACTTCTTGGTGTCTTTGACAATAATATTCCGGATGATTTTGAGAGAAATACCCTCCTCACCATTCTCTCCACTGCCACTCATATCCACAGGACTGATCCTCCCAGTCCTGCCAAGAAAAAGAGGAAACATTCATCCTCTGTCAGCATCCCCTCCTCACCATTATTTCCTCCTCTTTGGTACTCTCTTACCCTCGAACCTCAAAAAGACCTATCTATAGGGAATACCTTCAAAAATGCATCCTCTCCACCGTCTATGGTATTCCTTTCCTCAACCTCTCTGAGCATTTAACACTGTTCTTCCTTTTATCCAGCTGTCCCACCCTCAAAAATCCAAAATCTTTGAGGGCACTGAGTTCAAGACTGAAGATCAGTGGGCCAATGTCAAGGGCAACAAAGCTCAGTACACCAAATACTTGACTGCCAGGGCAGAATCCCTTACCCATAGAGCTCACCCACTCACGCTTTCTGAGTGGTTTACTCTTCAGCATAAAAACTCTTGGGGACCTTTCATTTTGAAAGAAATCAGAATTGCCAAGAACTTCCAGCTGTACAGTGATTTCTGCTACTTGAACAAGCTGCCTGAAGTCCAGTTCTACCAGTTTCATTCAGCCATAGTGATGCTGAGATCAGAACATCCAATAAATCTTCCCCTCACAGTGGATTTTGCCGATCTCAAAGTTGACTCTCCAGTTCTTCTGCCAAAGCTACACTCCTTAGTGTTTGACTCAGATGCAGGCTCCCATGCCTTTGATATGTTTGCTAAGCAGATGGGCAGAATGTCAGCTAAGCAGGGTAGAATGCCTTCCTTTTTGTGGTTTATCTTCAGAGAATACCACTCTGGCCGCATTTCCTCTCAAGTTTTGGCTCCACTCATCTCTGAGTGTGAGAGGCTTTCTCCCACCATATGGGAAACGCTCTACAAGGAACCCCATCTTCAGTTGCAAGCCATCAACAGTTCCTTTGTCCGTCAAGCTAAGCCTATTCTATCAGCCGAAGCCTTCATGGATCTCAACTCCTAAATCCCATTCAAGAGATCTATGTTTAGTGGGCAGCCAGATATACTGCCTTCTATGCTCTGAAGCAGGATCTGCTTGATCAGAAGATTTTCTATCCAATCTCTCTGGATAGATTTCTCCATCGTGCCAGCTTTGGAAAGAGCACCTACTTCCGATTCATACTGGACAAAGATCAGTATGAAGAATTCCTGGTAGAGCAGCGGCAGCTTTACATTCAAAGGATCTCTCCTGTCATGGGTTCTTCCTTCTCAGTTGCTCCTGGTGTTTTCCGCCAGACTTTTGAAGATGTGGAGATCAAGGCATGGACTATTATTTCCCAGCATGCCTCCCTTTTGTCTCCTATGTATTATCTTACTCCTAATTAATACAAAGCTTTCTCTCTTCTTTGTCTCATAGACTATGTTTTTGCTTATTGACAAAAAGGGGGAGAAAACTAATGCAACTCTGAAAAACATGTTTTTCTTTATGTTGTTTAGTATATTTTGTCATCATCAAAAAGGGGGAGATTGATGACCAAATTTCTCCATATAAATTAACTCACTTATTTATATATTAATTTTGATGATTAACAAAACATTACTAATGAATTACTTGAGCCTTGAGGACAGGAAATAAAAGTAAAAGAAAGTTCAAGACAATCAGGTAAGACTCTCACTTCATAATTTTTCCCAAGTCATTGCATCGACTTCTTCATACTTCATATCGACTTCTATTGATAATCAGAACGATTCCTTTATAAGTTCATAACGATTTCATAAGTATTATGATCAATTTCCTTTCTGACCGAAAAGTCGTGATGTTTCAAACAAATCGATACCGCAACG
The DNA here is from genome assembly GCA_014218235.1 of Colocasia esculenta. Classification (NCBI taxonomy): domain Eukaryota; kingdom Viridiplantae; phylum Streptophyta; class Magnoliopsida; order Alismatales; family Araceae; genus Colocasia; species Colocasia esculenta. The sequence goes on from CM024757.1 coordinate 126,974,431, forward strand.
ATTTTTGGAAAGCGTAACGACTTGACCGTCGTAACAATTCTATAAGACATCGCAGCGATTTCTTTTGAAAGTGTAACAACTTGTCCGTCGTAACGATTTCTTCAGTACACGTAACGATTTCTTTTGAACTCGCAACGACTTTCTAGCCGTAACGATTTCTTTAATTCTCGTAACGATTTCTTTAGAATTCACAACGACTTTCTAGCCGTAACGACTTCTTTAGTTCTCGTAACGATTTCTTTAGAATTCACAACGACTTTCTAGTTGTAACGATTTCTTTAGTTCTCGTAACGATTTCTTTAGTATTCACAACGACTTTCTAGCTGTAACGACTTCTTTAGTTCTCGTAACGATTTCTTTAGAACTCACAACGACTTTCTAGCCGTAACGACTTATTTAGTTCTCGTAACGATTTCTTTAGAATTCACAACGACTTTCTAGCTGCAACGATTTCTTAAGTTCTCGTAACGATTTCGTTAGACCTCGTAACGATTTGCTTGTCGAAACGATTTCTTTAGAACTCACAATGATTTGCTTGGTGCAACGATCTGTTAAGTGTTTCATATCGATTTCTTCAGAAACACAACGATTTGCATCTCATAATGATTTGTTAAGAGTTTCATATCGATTTCTTCAGAAATACAATGATTTGTATTTCACAACGATTTCATAAATGCTTATAACGATTTCATTATTATAATAACGATTTGCCTATCAACTTATAACGATTTCATAAGTCATAAAGGCATCAGCTTTGTTCATATCGATTTCATTATTATATCAACACTCTTTGATATACGTTGAATAGTCAAAGTCGTATCTCTTCTGTTTGACTGCTATACATTCAATGCACTCTGAACGTATATCTCATGCATGCAGACGATATCTTCCAGCATTGTGCTATTCTGTCTACATCTTTATTTTGACAGAAAGGAGCTTTGCTAAAACTAGCAATATCTTTTCCAAACTGTGACTAACGATCAACGACAGCCCTAGCTGTCTCCTATTTATTGTTGACATACTTGCAGATACCTGACAAGACTTATCTGTACAACGTTGGACACAAGATACAAGATATTAATATGTTTCTGTGACGTGTACTAAAGGATAAAAGACTGAAGATCAGAAGCTTCCTTGCAGACCTGTCTAACGTACACCAGGATGAGAGACAACGGATCTTTAACGTTCAAATTTCAAGAAGAAGCTTAAATACAAGACTCAAGACTGAGAAGGAGAAGAACATACTTTTGAAGAATATTATTCTGAAAAAAAGCATCGCCAATCCTTCAAGTCTTCTGTGATTCAAAATAAGAGCGAAGCAATCCATTCCAATTCATCTTAGCTCTTTAGCTCTCAGTGTTCAAGAAGAAATTCCTATGAGAGCCAGTGTAGTCTTTGGAGAGAAACCAGTGTTAAAATTCCTTCTCTCTCGAGGCTTGTTTGCTTCAGATTGTAGCTGTGTGAGCTAGTTCCTGAAGATTGTTCTTATACTTCTTTTTATTGGTTGTGTTCCCTTCTGGGTGAAGGAAGACCTGGTGGTATCCAGGGTGGTTGTTTTCCCTTCAGGTTGAAGGAAGACCAGTTGAGGCTGGGTGTAAGGATCCGTGAAGGGGGATAGTACCCTCGATAGTGAAATCCTGAGGTATTGCTCAGGGACTGGACGTAGGTCTCCTGTGGAGAGGAGTTTCGAACCAGGATAAAAATCCTTGTGTCTTGTGGTTGTGTTTTGTGTGTGTTTGCTGTCTCATTTCCTCTAACTCTAACCTTTGTTTAAGTTGTTGTGTAATCCTTTTAGTGAACAGGTATTAATCAAAGATCAAAATTTTAATAACCCATTCACCCCCCCTCTGGGCTAGCTAGCTGGGCAACACATTTGATTTTGGTTATTCTAGCATTGTTTTTCAGTGTGCCCAACCTTTTTACATAAGTTGCATGAAGGTGGTTTTTGAACAACATTGTGCTTTACTTTTGTGGGAGCATGCATTGGCATTTTTCCTTTTTGCTACCTTGTAAGTTTAGCTTTAGGAGTTGCTATTTATCCTGTTTTGAGCGTGTTGCAAATTCCTTAGATTGGCCAGGAGCAAACTTGACCATTTTAGATTCTTGTTTCTTTCCCTTGGAATGATTTTTCATGTTCTTTGAAGGGGTTCGTTTACTTGAACTTGGGCTGGTATCAATGAAGTTTGTTAACAATTTTTGCCAATTTCCTTTGGCTTTACTTTTTGAAACCCAATCCTATGTCTAGCAACATAAACATTTGAACCTAAAATAGCATCCAGATTTTGCTTACTTTTGACAAAACTAGATAAATCTTTTGACTTACCTTTCAAGTCATTTTCAGCTTTTTCCAATTTCTCCTTTAGCTTTTCATGCTCACTATTAAGGCTTTCAAGAGAATTCATTAAATCATCTCTTTCTTTTTGAACTTCTTGAAATTTAAGTTTCATGCTGTCCAATTCATCACTGTGTGTTTGTTCATCAAGTTTCATCATTTCAATTACCTTATTCAAGGATTCAATTTCATCATGGTTGTTTGACTCATGAACAAGGGAATTGAATTTTTTCTTGAGTGCTTTATTTTCAGATTTGAATTCACAGTATTTTTCAAATAGAACAGTGTAAGCTTCTTCCTATTGAATAATAGAGTATGTTTCAAAGGAGGAATTTACCTCATTCGAGTCATCACTTCTCGCCATAAGACAGTGGACTTCATCATCTCCAGAGGTAGCTTGGCTGTTCTGGTCTTCATCCTCATCACTCCAAGTGGCCACCATTGCCTTGGCTTTCTTGAAGGTGAATTTTTCCTTCTTAAGCTTTTTTTTGAGCTCGGGGCATTCTCCTCTCATATGCCCTTGCTTCTTGTACTCATAGCAAACAACTTCAGATTTTTTGTTAGAATCAAACTTGTTAGAAAAATCTTTCTTTTGGAAAGGTTTAGAGTTACCTGTACCTCTCCTCTTGAACTTCAGAAATTTCTTGAATTGTCTAGTGAGCATAGCCATTTCATCATTGTCACTCTCACTAGACGATTCACTGACTTCACTTTCCTGAATCAATTCCTTTTTGGAAACTGAAGAAGTCCTCCTGGATGCCTTCAAGGCAAGTGGCTTCCTAGGATTTTCTTCAGTTTCTTTTCTTTTAACATTCAACTCATAAGTCATCAAGGAGCCAATTAATTCATCCACTTTCATTTTTGAGAGGTCTTTGGAATCTTCAATGACAGTGGCTTTGGTGTTCCAAGAGGATGGAAGAGACCGAAGTATCTTCCTCACCAAGTCACTCTCCGAATATTCCTTTTTGAGACCTTTCAATCCATTTATGATTATCATGAATCTAGCAAACATGTCTGAAATGGTTTCATCATGATTCATTTTGAACATTTCTTATTCTGAAACCAGCATGCTTACCTTTGATTCTCTTACCTCGGACGTACCTTCATAGATGAGCTCAAGCTTGTCCCACATCTCCTTAGCTGAGGTGCATGTGGAGACTCTTGAGTACTCCTTCGGATGGACTACACACTGCATCATATTGAGGGCGCTCTAGTTGAGTGTCCCCTTGGCGATCTGGTCCTTGGTCCAGGTGTCCTCGTCCTGAGGCAGTTCGTATGCTCCTTTTTGACTATTTTCCATAGTTCAAAGTTTTGTGCACGGAGAAAAACCTGCATCCGATTTTTCCAATATGGATAGTTAGTGCCATCAAAGAAGGGTGGTCTGGTCACTGAGTGTCCCTCGGCCATATACCCCTTGTTAGATTCCATTTGACCGTGAATCTCCTGATCGTAGGATCAACCAGATAAAGCAGTAAATCAGAGAAACTTGGCTCTGATACCAATTGAAGAGATGCGGAATTCCCTAAATGGTAATCTAGAAGGGGGGTTGAATAGATTACGAACAATTTAAATGCTTAACGCCCTCTTTTTGCAATAGCACAGACAATTAAAGTGTTGGCAAAAATCAGACTATGTGTGGATGTGTGTGAGTGATTGATAGATGAATAAGCAAGTACTCAAACGTGTATAAAAGTGTCGTGCCTACCAAACATCTAACGCAAAATCGTGCAAACCACGAGACACGTAAATTTTACGTGGTTCGGAGTACACAACTCGTGTATCCTACATCCACGGGCCACACACACACGCAGAATGACCTGCTTATGAGCTAGTTCACGAACTACAACTCACACACGTGTTTATCTGATGTGATCCCACGATCAGATTAACACACACACACGTGTATCAAGCACAACAACCGCTTGAAACACCACACACATACACAAGTATGGAATAGAAAGAACAGAGAAGGGTTTGAGAGTTGAAGAACAAATCCAATAAGAAAACTCTTCATCTGAACGTCCTCCTGGAGTCCAAGCCTCAACTTTGAGATCAGATGTTGATGTAGATGCTTGAATCCAAGAAGTTTGGACTTCACCTTCCGCTGCAAGAGACTTCCGTTCTTGGTTCTGGGCGGTAGGTTGAAGCAGAGCAGCAGAACAAGGCTTCTTAAAAGAACTCTTTAGGGTTTTTCCTTGGAGGCTGCTTGTGTACGAGATTTGTAGAAAAAGGTTGCTTATATATGAGTGTTAACATATGGAGAGTCGTACTCCATAGAAACACTAAGTTTGGCAACTTGCAAAACTTCCCGTAATATGTTTTCAGTCCGTCTGTCGATAGGTATTGCATCTGCTGTCGACAGGCGAAGACAGCTTGTGAGGAACCAAGAGGCTGAAGGCTCTGACTGTGTGCATCTGTCGACAGGTGCTCTGTTGCTGTCGACAGGCGTAGGCCTTCCTGAGCTTTTGATCTTCGGACTGGTTCCATCTGTCGACAGGGTCACTCTTGCTGTCGACAGGTAGTGCCTTGACAGAACTGGCTGCTCTTTGACTGTTTGTATCTGTCGACAGGTCCTTGCTTACTATCGACAGGTACCTTGTCTTTTGACTTTTACTTGATCTTTCAAGCTTCTTTTTGGCACATGTCTTACATGGTATATCTCCTACAAAAGTAAACATAATTAGTGAGATATTATGAACATAAAATCAAGTATTGTACCAAGTTGTTGTGACAAGTTATTGTTTGAAGATCTCATTCATTTAAAACTCAATTCACATTGTTTATCACTTGTTTGCATTGTACATCAATGTTCATCTTTAAAAACATGTTGTATTGATTAATTAGAATGTGAGAACCCAACAGTTTATGTAGAACAACCTCCCGATTTTGAAGATATTGATTTTCTAAATCATGTTTTCAAATTGCATAAAGCATTGTATGGATTAAAGAAGCACCTAGAGCTTGTATGAAAGGCTCAATGCATTTTTATTGAATCATGATTTTATCAGGGGTCAAGTAGATAGTACTTTATTTGTTAAGTCTAAAATCAAACATGTATTGCTTGTACAAATTTATGTAGATGATTAATATTTGGTTCTACTGACGAATCTCTTTGGAAATGAGCATGATGGGGGAGCTCAACTACTTCCTCAAATTGTAAATCAAGCAAGGAAATGAAGAAACACACATTTGTCAACCAAAGTACACTAAAGAATTATTGAAGAAATTTGGGTTTGAAAACGCCAAGCCACTGTCAACACCAATGAGCACATCTACAAGGCTAGACAGTGACAAGGATGGTAAGAAGGTAGACCAAAAGCTCTACAGAGGTATGATAGGTTCCTTACTCTATTTAACTGCAAGTAGACCTGATATAATATTTAGTGTATTTATGTGTGCCAGGTATCAGGCAGATCCTAAGAAGTCTCATTTAATTAGTGTCAAAAGGATTTTAAGATATTTAGCTAGAACTCATGATCTAGGATTGTGGCACCCAAAATCATGTGAAATCAATTTAGTAGGATACTCTGATGCTGACTACGCTGGATGCAAGGTAGATATAAAAAGCACCAATGGATGTTGTCAATTTCTTGCAGGATGTCTAATTTCGTGGTCCTGAAAGAAACAAAATTTAGTAGCATTGTCAACAACTGAAGCTGAGTACGTGGCTACTGGAAGCTATTGTACACAACTCTTATAGATTAAACAACAACTTGAGGATTATGGACTACATACCAAGACAATTCCCTTGCTGTGTGATAACACCAGTGTAATTAATCTCACTAAGAATCCAGTTCAGCACTCAAGGACAAAGCATATAGAGGTTAAATGTCATTTTATTCGTGATCATGTAGCCAATGGTAATATAGATATTTCCTTTGTTGATACTCAAAATCAGTTAGCAGATATCTTCACAAAGGCCTTACCTGAAGAGAGATTTATGTCTCTTAGAAGGGAATTAGGCATGTGTAATTTGTGATAGATTTATCTGTATATAACTGAAATACTAATTATTTCAGAATAATAATTATTCTCTCCCCTGAATTTGAGCAAAATCCTTAAAGATTGTGTGCATCATAAATATCTGTGACGGTTCGTTAATTTAAAAGTATTTATTCATCTCAAACCTGTCTCTTTTCTGTCGTTTTCTGCATTTATGGCGCCATCTCCTTAAAAGTCACTTTATCTTTATCTGATAAAACCTGAAATCTATGCCATATCGATTCACCTCCTGCTCTCATCTCTTTCAACTTGCTGAGACGGTAAGCCCTATCGACTCTGGCATCGACTCTGTGCGATTTCAAAGCTTCCATCCCTTCCAGCAAAAAATTTCCTAAGGGCTTTTGCTCCAATCTTCTTCACGACCTCCCAGAACCCTCTCTTGCTCAAAACCATGGCCGTTTCTGGAGTTTCTGGCACCGTCAGGGGCTATGGGGCTGCTTTCCTCTCCGTAGAGCAGTAGGAAAGATTTACAACCATGAAGACGAAGATTTGCGGGAACAAGGCAGTTGATATTGCTGATCTGGAGAAGAATGGGATGCACAGCATCGTTGCAGCTATGCAGAGAATGAAGTGGACCAAGATGGCAACTCTATCAGAGGCAAGTTATCCGGACTTGGTTAAAGCTTTTTATGTTTGCTTGAAGTCAGAAGCAGATGGGTCCTTGACCTCTACTGTCAAAGGAACCCAGATTCGTATCACCTATGAGCTGTTGGAGTCTTTGTTTGGAGTGTCAACCTCCGCTCACAGTGGGGTAAACACTGTCGATGTTCAGGCTAAGGGTTTGGGGATAGTTGGTCCCGAATACAAGCTCAAGGATGGAAAGATCGACATTAACCAGTTGAATGCTTTCAACAGAATCCTACACTTTATCGTGTGTCAGATTTTGGTTCCTAGGAGTGCCACCTTCTCCACCTACACCAAGGAGGACTCTAACATGATGTTCTGGGCCATCCAGAACCAGAGTATGAACATGGCAGAAGTTATTATGGAACGAATGAAGTTCACAACTGCTCAGATTTGGGGCAACAAAAGTAAGCTGAATGTGTCCCTTCCGTATGCCCATTTGATAACCAAAATTTTCCTGCACTATGGGATTAATTTGACTGGGGCAGTCTCTGAGAAGATGGGTTAAGCTATTCGAAGCAGGAACCTAAAGAATAGTGGATTTTCTCTTGTGTCTGGAGTTTGGACCAAAACCTCAGCAGTAGAGGGCGAGGCCATTATTGGTGAAGCCCTAGAAGTCCAAGAAGAGGCAGCTCAGACAGAGGTAGCAGCAGCAAAACTAGCAATTCCAGTTCAGTAAGAGGATGTCAGGGTAGAAGTGCCAGCAATCCAAGAGCAGTAGGAAATGGTCAGGGCTGAAATTCTAGTGGTTCAAGAAGACCAATCAGCAGCAATAGCAGTAGAAGTCAGTGTTGAGGTTCCTACAGTCAGTGAAAGCAGGATTGAGGACATTCCTCTAGAGCTCATTGAGCCTGTTGGGCAGTTGAAGAGGTTGTCACCCCCACTTCCATGGTAGCCTCAATTCTTAGAAATGTGCTGGATTCCATTCCCAGCACAAGAGAAGATGATTATAGAAGTCTGTCCAGAGACTGTGGCACCAGGCCACAATGAAGATGTTCCAATGGAAGATGCTCCTATTCAGGAGGAACAAGAACAAGAAGTTCCTGCAGTTGTGGCATCAGGCCACAGTAAAGAAGTTCCCATGGTAGATGCTCCCATTGAGGGGGAGCAATCAGTTGAAATGAATGCCAAAATTCAGGAGGAGCCTGCAATTAGTCCCCAAACTCACATTGATAATACATTCAATGAGGGCATGACAGCCAGCTCTTCAGACTCAGATGAAGAGTATGTCAATGTTGATAATGTGGAGCCCGTTGCTAGAGCAAGTGACAAAAGAAAAAGAAGTAGCTCCTGAGATCCCTCTCCTCAAAAGGAAGCCACATCAGAGGCTAAGGCAAAGAAAGTTGAAAATTCACTTGAATCCAGTGATTGAGAGGCTAGATACCCAAGGGCAAATTCTTTGCTCTGTACAATCTGATATTTCCTCCATTTTTATGAGCCAGAGAGTTGCAGCTACTGAAATGGATATGATTAAAAATGTGTTGAGATGGATGAAGAATTAAATGGGAAGCATAAAGGCTTTAATGACCCATATTTCTAATGACATGAGGGCCCAAGTCCCTCCTGCTCCCACACCATCAATCCCACAGCAGTCTGGGCCTCATGAAGAAGAAGAAGTTAGACCATCAGGGCCAGAGGTTGTTGTTCAAGTTCGGCCATCAGGGCCAGAGGTTGTTGTTGAATATCAGCCATCAGGGCCAACTGAGGATGCATCTTGGCCGCCCAGGCCAGTGGATTTAGAGGCTGTACCTATCAGAGCAGAAGAGAAGGATGTAGCCCCTGAGCCCCCCAGTTCTTCTCCTCTTCCAACTCCAGCCCCTCCTTCTCCACCATCATCCTCCACAGCACCACTAGCCCCTACCACCTTTAAACAACCCATTCCTAGAAACATTTCCTCTCCTACACCATTTCCTTCCTAGTCCTCCTCATCTCCTGCCTCTTTCACTCACATTCCTCCTCCTCCTCCTTTAGTTGAGGTTCCTCTAGCTTCCTCATCCGATAGGGCTTCCTCTTCTGGTCCTTCCTCCTGTGGACCAACTGATGTTCCTCCCAATACAACTCACTCCTTTCTTCATCCTCCTACTCCTCCCTCCTTTATCTCTATTATTCCGGAGAGTGCTCAAATTGATGCCCCCTTCCTCAGGGCCATCAAAGATGAATTTGAAGAAGCTATCCTTCGTTCAGTTTTGAAAGTTAGTACTCATGTTCATAGGACAAGCTCGTCTAGCCCTGTCCCCAAGAAAAGAAGACTAACATCCATTGATTCTGTTTCTTCTGAACCTTGTTATCCACCCCTTTGGTTTTCTCTTACAGTAGATAGTAAAAACAAACCACTGCATAGAGAATTTCTTCAGAAAACTGCTTTTGCCACTATCTTTGGTCTTCCACACCTCAACCTCTCAGACCATCTTAATATCATTCTCCCTTTCTCTTCTCTATCATAATTTGAAAATTCCAATTTTTTTCTGTGGCTGAAGCCAAAACTGAAGAGCAATGGGCTCGGGGCCACAAGACCTTGTACAATAAGTTTTTGAATGCCAAGTCAGCCAGGTTTCCTCCCCGGGATCACTCCTTGACACTCTCAGAATGGTTCTAGGTTCTTCACAAGGACACCTGGGCTCCTTTTGTCCAAAAAGAGATCAAGATGATTAGGTATTTTCAAATGTTCAATGACTATCGCTATCTCAACAATTTACCTGAAGTTCAGCATGGCCAATTCCGGCAAGCTATTTGTAATCTTAGTTCCCATGATGCTCATACCGACGCCATCAGGGTTGATTTTGCCACTTTAAAGTTACCCGAGGTGGTCTTTCTCCCACCTCTTCATTCTCTGATCATGGACTCCGATGTTGGCTCCATCATCTTTGAGCTTTTTGCCAGAGTCATGGGGAGAATTCACGTGCAGAAGCGTAATCAGGTCGCATTCAATAGATTCCTATTCCGAGAATACCATCTGGGCCACTTAAATGCAGATGTTCTCGCCCCTCTCTTGTCAGAATGTGAGCGGTTATCTCCAGCTAAGTGGGCCGGTTTCTATTCACTTTCTGCTCAGCAGCTTGCAGATCTGAATGCTTCTCAAGCCAAAATCAACAAGCCTCTTGTTTCAGCTGCTGAATTTTTGGACATGAATTACATTCACCTTGTTCGAGATCCATTTGAAATATGGGTTGAGAGATACAAGGTTTATGTCTCCATAAGACTTGAGCTGAAGCAGAAGAAGATCTTTTATCCTATCTCCATTGATCAGTTCCTCTCTTGTGCTAGTTTTTGCAAAACCAGTCATTACAAAGTTTCCTTTGATAGAGACAGATATGCTCACTTCTTAGAAGAGCAGCGGGACCTTCATCTCCAGAGGATGGTTCCTATCATGGGGCCTTCCTATTCTGTAGCTTGTGGGGTCTTTAGGCAATTCTTTGAAGAGCAGGAACTTAAGGCTTGAGAAATCATTTCTCATCATGCCTCTCTTATGTCTCCTATCTTCTACCTTCCTATACCCCCTCAAGAGTAATACACACACCATCTTTGCCTCACATTTATCTTTCCTCTTGCTTTCTTTGTCTCATCTATATATTTTTTTGCTTAAATGACAAAAAGGGGGAGAAAAATAAACATTTGAAATATATTCTTTAGATTTCATTAAATCATTTTACTTAGACCTATTTCAGAACCATTGTGTTTATGTTATGTTTTGTCATCACCAAAAAGGGAGACATTGATGATCAGTTCATCCCCATGTAATTAAATAAATTACATATCTATTTTGGTGATTAACAAAACTCAAATAAAGTATAATCTAACAAGTTTTTATGAAGCTTAAGCACAGGAGGAAAATTAGGCAAAATCAAGAAGATATGTAAAGTATTTCTTACACTGTAGCATTTAAAGTACAGAGCATATAATTTTTCTAAGTACACATCGACTTCCTATGTGTTATAACGATTTCATTAGAGTCATAACGATTTCCACTTCTATCGATTTCATTTTCACAAGGATTTGATAAAGTATCATATTGATTTCAGTTTTATAACGATTTCATAAGTGTTGCATTGATTTCGATCTCACAACGAATCGATAAGTGAGAATAACGATTTGCTCTCACAACGATTCGATAAGTAAGCATAACGATTTGCTCTCACAACGATTCGCTAAGTGAGCATAATGATTTGCTCTCACAATGATTCGCTAAGTGAGCATAACAATTTCGATCTCACAATGATTTGCTAAGTGTTCATAACGATTTCGATCTCACAACGATTCGCTAAGTGAGCATAACGATTTGCTCTCACAACGATTTGCTAAGTGACCATAATGATTTTGATCTCACAACGATTTGCCTTCATAATGATTCGATAAGTTACAACAACAACTTCGTCAGTATATCGACTCGATAAGTTACACAATGATTTGCTTGCTGTAACAATTCGATACGTCACAATAATGACTTGATCTGTGTAACGATTTGATCGCTACATCGACTCGATAAGTGAAACAACGATTTGGCTATAACGACTTGCTCACAACGATTTTCTTATACTCTCATAACGATTTGTCTCTACAACGATTTGGTTATGATTGTATAATGATTTGTGTTCATATCGATTTGTTTATACATGTGCAATGATTTACATAAACATCAACTCATTCACATAACGATTTCATAAGTCATACTCACAACGATTTCATGAGTTATAACGGCTTGATATTTAAACATATTTCAAATATTTTGAAAGTCAAAAGTCTTCCCTTGCTTTTTCTTCGATATCCATGCATTTATTATGAATGAACATTTCACTGCACAATGCATGCACAGACATCTTCTATTCCTATGCTTTTATTAGAAACATCTTTTTGGAAAACAAACTGATATTTATGTTTTGATGTATATTCGGTCTGACGTTGACTGACAACAAGAGACAACATAGTTGTCTATCATTTAACATTTATTGTGTACAGGTCTCTAACAGCACAACCGGTTACAATGTTGGACAAAATGGAAGATGAAGGATATCGAGAAAGATCTTCTCTTTGCATGCGTGGAACGTAAAGAGCCGTTGACTGGAAGCTCTACAATACCATTCAGTCTAACGTATACCAGAGCATAGAGACAACGTACATATCAACGGCTACTTTCTCAAGAGAAGATATTAATATAAGATTCAAGACTCTTGGAAGACAACTTTTGAGCAAGAACTTTTGAAACGATCAACTTGATAGAGAAGCGTTCAAGCCAAAGAAGAAGAAGAGCCTCTGTCCATTCCAATCCTTGTAGCTCTTGCTCTCTGTGTTCTTGTAAAAATCATTTAGAGAGCCTTTTTGAGTTCTGAGAGACTTCGCTTTTGTAGATCTTTCTCTCTCAGTCTCAGCCTCAGATCTGATACTTGTTGTAAATCAGGTCTAGGGGCATTTCTCCTTTATTCACATTCCTGTGAAGTTCCTCTTCTGGGGTGAAGAGAGGACCTGTTGAAATAGGTGGTTTTATTCCCTTTGTGTTGAAGGAAGACCTGGGTTCTAGGGTGTCGTACTCCTCTTCAGGTGAAGAAGAGAAGGCCAACTGCGGCTGGATGTGTAAGTATCCTTGAGGGGGACTGTACCCTTGGGTAGTGGAATCCTGAGTTGTTGCTCAGGGACTGGATGTCGGACTCCTGTGGAGAGGAGGTTCGAACTAGGATAAAATCCTTGTGTAGCTCGGTTGCTTGTTTGTGACTGTTGTTTTCTTTACTACGAACACTAACAGTCAAATGTAGTGTTTTCCATGAACGTTTTTGTTGATAGGTTTAGATCATCACATTTTAAGAATCCCACTCACCCCCCCTCTGGGCTTGCTAGCTGGGCAACACGTGCGTCTCCATTCGGCACCCTCGTGTGCCTGGCGATCACGATCTTTTTTTTTCTGTCATTTCCCGCTTTTCACTCCATATCCACACACCACATTTTCTTATATTTTTATTTTCCACCCTCCTCTTTGTGGGCGCCTCGGAGTCTTCGCCCTTAAAACGAACTCCAAAAGCGGTACCTACAGTTTGGCAATCACGGTGGGACCTCTTTTGCGTTTTTCCATTTGATTACCCCCCTCCCTCGTGCCCCACGTGGCCTTCTTTGGCGCTCTCGCGTGCCCCTCCTTCTTTTACCATTTTTATACATATCCAAAGCATGCAGTGTGCTTAGTTTCATTTTTATTTTTCCCTATATATTTCCTGCGCATTTTCTATTTTTTTTTGTCCTCGGGTTGCCGTTGGAATCGCGTCCAATACAGGGGACACGATTATGGGTGAGAATGCGGCCAGTTGACCGGACACGTCTCTGTTTACCTTTGTGCCGCATCGGCCAAGGTCGACGCGTCACTGTTTCTTGTCGCAGCGGCTTGAGTCGACGCGTTTGTTGTTGCGTTACTGCTTTCTACCCTGCTTTCTTTCTGCTCTCGGGTGCCTGTTTGGAATCGCGTCCCACACAAAGGACGTGATTCATTAGTTGATAACACGGCCGGCAATCTGGATGCATTTCTGTTTCTTATCGTGACGGCAAAAGTCGACGCGTTTTAGTCTGATAGTCCGTCCACAAGGACCGACCGCATCTCTGGTAGCCTTCAGTGGCTTCCAGATCCGCGGCCTGGTGACTGGATGCGATTCAGTCAAATCACAGTCGCTAAACCAGATGCGATTTGACTGGCTGACAGAAACGCGCCCCCCTTTTACTGCCATTTTTGCTATAAACTGTCGCATGTAGGGCATTTTTCCATTGGTCGGAGGACCTCCTCCCCTCATATCCTAGGCTCTACACACCCTTCCGGTGAAGGCGATCTCTCCATTGGGCATTCTACCATTTGAACTAGCGGACCTTCTCCTGGAACCCCGTAAGTCTCCATACCCCGTGGATTCCCTCACGGCGGACTGAGCTGGCGGTACCCCTCCGTTGACCAGGGTTTAGATATCCACTGCATGGTGAGAGGTGATTCTAGTTGTACCCGAAGTTCCATACTCTACCCAACTAGGATCTCACCTAGAGTGACACAATGCTTTCCAATCTATTTAATTAAATTGTGAAACTCCTAAAAACAAGCGTTAAGCATCATAACATGTTTGAACCACATCATTGATTGCTTAATCTGTGTTCAACTTGTTTGCTTTGCTTATTGTCTTGTTAAAAATGGACTCATATTACCATGCTTATTTTTATATGGACTATGAAGATAATTCAAGCGTCCAATCTTTCCAATCCCATGTTCGTCCATTTCACCACCGTGAGGGACAACCTTCCACCTCCTATGGTTACGTGAACACACCGCGCACTAACCAATTTGATGTCCCTCCATACCTCACTCCAATCAAAACCCAGAGAGAGCCTTCCCCCTACCATGATCCTATAGTCCAAACTGTCCTGCATGCACTCGATCAACTCACCCCTCAACAACTCAATTTCATACAATCTTTAGTTGAGGGTGTGACTCTCCTTCACCCTCTCCTTCTTCCTCTCGTTCTCCCCTCCTTCTTCCTTCCTTCTCCCTCTCCTTCTCCCTCTCCTTCTCCTTGGCACCCACCTTTGTACATTTCGGCGACTTCGCCATGTACCCCTGTACATTCTCCATCACCTCGGCCCCCTAGCCATTTGCACTCCTGTGCCCCGGTCCGTACAGACCAACCCTTGGGAAGTCCCACTAATTCAAGGCCGCCCCCATGTACTCCCTCATATGCCCAACAGCAACCCACTCCACTCCAAAATGCTCTTCTCCATAAATTGAACAACCTGGAGAGTCAAATAAATAAGCTTTCAAATCCCATGGGTGACCCTGTTGCCGCCATGCCAGCTCTCCTACAAATTTATATTCATCCTTCGGAGATGCCAACATACCGATTGTACAATGGCACGGGCAATCCCTACCTTCATGTCATGGAATTCCTCTATGAGTCTTCACGTTGGCAAGGTGACCCCATTACCTTGGCATATTTATTTAGAAAATCTCTTGATAGCTCTGCACTCGAATGGTTTGTATTCACCACAAAGAAAAAACGCATTTAGAGACCGAGATTTTCGGTCTCTATTCGGTCACTATATGGTCACTAAATGTGCCAGAGACAGAATAGTGACCGAAATTGTCGGGGAAGAATTTCTGGTCACAAATCTGTGATCGAAAAATTTCAATCACTATTCGGTCACTATTTAGTGACCGAATAGTGACCGAACATTTTCGGTCTCTGAAAGTCGATAATAGAGACCGAAAAAGCAGTCACTAATTGGTGACCGAATTCCATCAGTCGCTATCAGCGACCGACAGTATTTCGTCGATAATCGGTTGCTAAGACAGCGACCGAATAGCGACCGACATATTCTGCCACGAATCAGTCACTAAAATAGCTACCGACTAGCGACGGAATACTGTCGGTCACTATCTTTTATCGACCGATTAGCGACGGAATACTCTATTCTGTCGCAATTCGGTCGCTGTCTTAGTGACTGATTAGCGACAGAATATTGTCGGTCGCTAATCGGTCTCTATTGTTTTAATTAATTTTTTTATACATTTACATTTTTAGTAAAATAACCTGTACACATACAACATACTTGTGTAAATACAACAATGTCCACAACAATAATAAATGTCCACAAGACAATAATAATAAAAATGTGTAATTAATTTTTTTTATATATTTACATTTTTAGTAAAATAACCTGTACACATACAACATACCTGTGTAAATACAGCAATGTCCACAACAATAATAAATGTCCACAAGACAATAATAATAAAAATGTTCGCAAAACAACAATAATAAAAATGTTCACAAGACAACAATAATAAAATATCCACGACAATAATAAAAATGTCCACAACACCACAATAATAAAATGTCAACAACAAAAAAAAATGTTCAGAGAAATAATAATAATGAAATAAAAATCATGAATCCTTGCCCCCGTGCTCATCCTCGTGCTCGTCTCCTCTCACGCCGCCCGATGAAGGAACCTACAGTACATATATAACAATGATAAGTTAAGATGAATTACTATTATAAGCAATAAATTATTTAAATTTATATATTTTTATTCACTCACTTTCGGTCAATATTTTGATCACACTATTTTGGTTACACTTAAAATGAATTTGAGCATCGAGCTCAAACCGGGAGTCTGAATTGAACTCCGTCAGTTTTCACAAGTCACACTCATCGCCCTGGCAGTGTTGGAAAAAATCGGATGCCAATTGAATGAGTATTTCTAATTTTGGACCCTCAAACCTAAGTTCTTCATTTCTAAACTAAACTTACTTGTTTATTGTGACTTTGAGCGTCGAGCTCAAACCGGGAGTTGGAATTGAACTCTGTTAGTTTCCACAAGTCACACTCATCGTCTGACTGTGCTGGAATAAATCGGAGGCCAATCGGATGAGTATTTCTAATTTTGGACCCACAAACCTAAGTTCTTCATTTCTAAAATAAACTTACTTATTTATTGTGACTTTGAGCGTCGAACTCAAACCGAGAGTCCGAATTGAACTCCGTCAATTTTCATAAGTCACAATCATCGCCCTGGTCATGTTGGAAAAAACTGGATGCCAATTGGATGAGTATTTTTAATTTTGGACCCATAAACCTAAGTTCTTCATTTCTAAATTAAACTTACTTATTTATTGTGACTTTGAGCATCGAGCTCAAACCGGGAGTCTGAATTGAACTCCGTTAGTTTCCACAAGTCACACTCATCGCCCTGACCATGCTGGAACAAATCGGAGGCCAATTGGATGAGTATTTCTAATTTTCGACCCTCTAACCTAAGTTCTTCATTTGTAAACTAAACTTACTTGTTTATTGTGACTTTGAGCGTCGAGCTCAAATCGGGAGTCCGAATTGAACTTCGTCAGTTTTCATAAGTCACAATCATCACCCTGGTCGTGCTGGAAAAAACCGGATGCCAATTGGATGAGTATTTCTAATTTTGGACCCAAAACCTAAGTTCTTCATTTCTAAATTAAACTAACTTATTTATTATGACTTTGAGCGTCGAGCTCAAACCGGGAGTCCGAATTGAACTCCGTTAGTTTCCACAAGTCACACTCATCGCCCTGACCGTGCTGGAACAAACCGGAAGCCAATTGGATGAGTATTTCTAATTTTGGACCCTCAAACCTAAGTTCTTCATTTGTAAACTAAACTTACTTGTTTATTGTGACTTTTAGCGTCGAGCTCAAATCGGGAGTCCGAATTGAACTCTGTTAGTTTCCACAAGTCACACTCATCGCCCTGACCATGTTGGAACAAACCGGAAGCCAATCGGATGAGTATTTCTAATTTTGGACCCTCAAACCTAACTTCTTCATTTGTAAACTAAACTTACTTGTTTATTATGACTTTTAGCGTCGAGCTCAAACCGGGAGTCCGAATTGAACTCCGTCAATTTTCATAAGTCACAATCATCGCCCTGGTCATGTTGGAAAAAACTGGATGCCAATTGGATGAGTATTTTTAATTTTGGACCCATAAACCTAAGTTCTTCATTTCTAAATTAAACTTACTTATTTATTGTGACTTTGAGCGTCGAGCTCAAACCGGGAGTTTGAATTGAACTCCGTTAGTTTCCACAAGTCACACTCATCGTCCTGACCATGCTGGAACAAACCGGAGGCCAATTGGATGAGTATTTCTAATTTTGGACCATCTAACCTAAGTTCTTCATTTGTAAACTAAACTTACTTGTTTATTGTGACTTTGAGCGTCGAGCTCAAACCGGGAGTCCGAATTGAACTTCGTCAGTTTTCATAAGTCACAATCATCACCCTGGTCGTGCTGGAAAAAACCGGATGCCAATTGGATGAGTATTTCTAATTTTGGACCCACAAACCTAAGTTCTTCATTTCTAAATTAAACTAACTTATTTATTGTAACTTTGAGCGTCGAGCTCAAACCGGGAGTCCGAATTGAACTCCGTTAGTTTCCACAAGTCACACTCATCGCCCTGACCGTGCTGGAACAAACCGGAAGCCAATCTGATGAGTATTTCTAATTTTGGACCCTCAAACCTATGTTCTTCATTTGTAAACTAAACTTACTTGTTTATTGTGACTTTTAGCGTCGAGCTCAAATCGGGAGTCCGAATTGAACTCCGTTAGTTTCCACAAGTCACACTCATCGCCCTGACCATGTTGGAACAAACCGGAAGCCAATCGGATGAGTATTTCTAATTTTGGACCCTCTAACCTAACTTCTTCATTTGTAAACTAAACTTACTTGTTTATTATGACTTTTAGCGTCGAGCTCAAACCGGGAGTCCGAATTGAACTCCGTTAGTTTCCACAAGTCACACTCATCACCCTGACCATGCTGGAACAAATCGGAGGCCAATCGGATGTGTATTTCTAATTTTGGACCCATAAACCTAAATTCTTCATTTCTAAATTAAACTTACTTGTTTATTGTGACTTTGAGCGTCGAGCTCAAACCGGGAGTCCGAATTGAACTCCATCAGTTTCCACAAGTCACACTCATCGCCCTGGCCGTGCTGGAACAAACCGGAGGCCAATTGGAAGAGTATTTCTAATTTTGGACCCTCAAACCTAAGTTCTTCATTTGTAAACTAAACTTACTTGTTTATTGTGACTTTGAGTGTCGAGCTCAAACTGGGAGTCAGAATTGAACTCCGTTAGTTTCCACAAATCACACTCATCGCCTCGACCGTGCTGGAACAAACTAGAGGCCAGTTGGATGAGTATTTCTAATTTTGGACCCCTCAAACCCAAGTTCTTCATTTTAAAACTAAACTTACTTGTTTATTGTGACTTTGAGCGTCGAGCTCAAACCAGGAGTCCGAATTGAACTCCATTAGTTTCCACAAGTCACACTCATCGGCCCGACCGTGCTGGAACAAATCGGAGGTCAATCGGATGAGTATTTCTTATTTTGGATCCCCAAACCTAAGTTCTTCATTTCTAAACTAAACTAACTTGCTTAATGTGAATTTGAGCGTCGATGAAACCAAAGTAAACTTAAACTAACTTGAATAACTTGACTGTTAAAATAAGAAACTAAATTAAAATCAATTTACTCACATGAGGGGCCTGTGCTGATGTCGATGGTGCTGCCTGAGGAGGAATGCTGACCTAGGAGAGGGCCTGGGAGATAACCTGGGAGAGGGTCTGGGAGAGCTGGGCCTGGAGTGTGTCGGTCACCTGCGTCTGCATCTGGACCAGACGTGTCTCCATCATCTGGGCTAGACGAGACTCCAAACTAGATATCATATCTGTAATGAAGCCCCTCATCTCACTGGGGGAAGTACCTAGACCACCAACTGTGGTGAATGCTCGTATGTGAGGCTGAACTCGAGATGCCAGAGAACACCCTGCTCATGTCTATACTGTGCCCAAAACCATACACATGGCCTTTCTTTGGGGCACCAGATGCCGCAACCCATACCTTAGGATCTAACTGTGGCTGCTCCTCCTCCCCGGCGTACTTCTTTGTCCTCTGTTGGCTATAAGACACCTACAAAAAATACATTTGACAATTTAATATTAATCTGTAACGACAAAAAAAAAATAGTGAATAGACTGTAAATACTTACCGCAACCTCTCGGGCTCTATCGCTAATGTATTGATCCGTTCCCTTTTTCTTATGTGTTTTATCAAACACCTCCCGAAATGTCGGAGGCCTTTTTAGCTCCTTTTCCTATTTGACAGAGAAACATGACATAAATGAGTAACTAGAAGACGAAAAGATATCACAAATGGACAAACTACTTACCAATCTGGACTGATGGGTCGCAAAGGAGACAGACCCACTTGTATGCATGTTGGCCTCTGGATTGGCCGCCCGATTCACTTTCATTGTTGTGGATGTTTGTTGCCATCTCTCTGCAGCCCAGAAGTTGCACAGAGTTTCCCAGTAGTCTCCCCTCATCCATGTCGGTCCCCGCTCCCTCCAAAGAGTCGGTTTGCACTCTAACAAACTTTCTCTGCATTTTTCCTCGCATTATACAACAAATGCTTAAAATTTGATCGGGCGGTCATTGTCCATACTAATTGAGACCGTGCCTCATCTGAACGACGCGTGAATCGATGATTGCTCTATATAGATTAAGAGTTAGTTAACTGAATGTAGGAATAAGAAAACAAATTAATTATAATAAAAAATTACATACCATGAACATCTGATACAACAACTCTTGGACCTCCATCGGGAAATCATTGAATCTATAAATAGGCCCAGGAAAGTGTGCTTGAATTGTTCTTGTGATAAATTGAGATGCTTGAGCGGGCTCTATTTTATCACTGAAATTATGTAACTTGTTACTATGAATTTATGAACTAAATATACCTCCTTCATAAAAGATACATATAAGTTTATTATGTACCCATTGATCCACACCTCCCACAGAGTGCTCTCATAAAAACTGCCTCCCCCCTCTTGGAGACTAACATCCTCTGGCATGGAACCTGGACAAAAATGCACAACGACATAAGTAATGTACAAGAATATAAATTCAAACTACTCAAATGCCCTAAAATTTAAATTTACACACCTACTACTGTATTAGGAGAAGGTGTAGACTGACCTGAGCCTGTAACATGTTAATGGCATCAGAATTAATGCACAATGAAAGTACAACTTTAAATATACATACCTGCTACTAGAGGAGGAGACACAAGGCTGGACCAGCAGCTGTAACAAGAATAGATGGCATAAATAATGAGGAAGTGTAAACTCACCTGAACCTGTAAGAATTTTATGGCAGAAAGATCAATGCACAATGAAAGTACAACTTTAAATATACATACCTGCTGCTACAGTAGGAGACATAGAGGAAGGACCAATAACTGTACCAATTTTAATGGCATTAATAATATGTATAAATAATGACTATACAAACACTTGCAACATGAAATATACATACCTGGTACTCTAGGTTGAGGAGGTGTAAACTCACCCTAACCTATAAGAACTTTATGGCATAAGGATCAATGTACAATGAAAGTAGAACTTTAAATATACGTACCGGCTGCCACAGGAGGAGGGACAGACGGAGAACCAGAAGCTATAACAATTTTAATGGCATTAATACTATGCATAAATAATAGACCAAGAAAACTACACCAAAAAATATACATACCTGATGCCTGGAACAAAACCCTCCCACGGAGGCTCCTCCCAGAATTGGAGCCCGATCGTGCTCCCCGCACCATATCTTCATAGGGAACATAAAAAATTAATGTTCATTAGTCAATTGCTTCTATTGAAAATGAGCTACTTTAAATATACTCAACAGATGTGAAAAAATTCTACCCATTTTTAATTGATATCCATTTCCTCCTCAGATGATGACCCTATATCTAATTCAACCCCATCGTCATCATCATATTCACATTCATCACTGGTATATTCCTCCTCCTCATCAGAACTTTCACATTCAATATCTATTTACCTTTCACTATTGCCTTTCAACTCATGTGGATCGACTTCTTCAACCTCATTTCCTTGAGACAAGGAAATTGGTGCTTCAGATTCGTCTTCTCCATTATGAGTTGTCAACTCTACATTTTCAACCAAGTCTTATTGAAAGAATTCTGTGTTGATCTCTTCAGGTGTCTGATCAGTCATGTCCAATTCATAATTAGAGAATAGTCTTGACTGAACTCTGCAAACTACCTAACAATCATTTTGTTCTTTATTTCTAGATGATGGATAACTTGTATAGTACACCTGTTGGGCTTGTATGGCTAAAATGAATGGCTCATAAGTATTCAACTTCGACTTATGTTTAAGCTCGAGAATCCCATGCGTTGCGTCATTTTGAATGGAATTCGGATCAAACCAATGACACTTGAACAAGAATATATGATTGTCTTGTCCTAGATATTGCAACTGTAGGATCTCCTCTACAATACCATAGTAGTCATACTCACTTTCATTGTATGTACTTCCTTTAACACATACGCCACTATTCATGGTAGATTTACTCTACCCATAATCTTTTGTATGAAATCTATACCCATTCACAATAAATCCAGGATAGTTCTGTGCAATTTTTGATCGGCCATAGGCTATCTGACGAATTCTTTCATCAGTAATTAAACCTTGTTCAACCTGCATATAGAGAAGACTAGTTAAAAAGTGAACATAAGTTTTCTTCAATACTCTTTGACCATGTACACTTACACATTTTCTTAGCCATAAGGCCAATGACTTCTCTCATTCTTTTTCAACCTCAAAATCAGTGAGATGTGGATTTCTTTGAATTATTTCTGAATCAAATTGTCTGCAATATGAATAAAAGACAACCTTCAATAGCTAAAATAAGGGGACAAAAGTTACATACACAATAAATTGTGAGTTTAGCACTTACTCAACATAACACTCTAGCTCAGCACAATTTAAAAGAATATATATCTCTGCGGCGCATAACTCTCTGTCATCCAGCATTCTAGTTGAAGAACGTCCAAAGGCACGTCTAGGATGATTAAATATGGAGATTCGAACTGAACACACAGATTCCCCCCCATCATCATTACGTGGAGGTTGAGTACGACGAGTTTGAATGTCTGCTTCAAAGTACATCGAACAAAAGTTTGAGATTTCCTCCATAATGTATGCCTCAGCAATAGAACCCTCCACTTTTGCTTTATTTCGGACTTTCATTTTGAGGTCATGCATACACCTACATCAATAATGTACAAGACAATTAGGAAACGTATTATATGTAAGGTGCAATTCTAAGAAGGAAAAAGTTAATATTTTCATATACCTCTCAAATGGATACATCCATCTATATTGTACTGGCCCTCCGACTTTAGCTTCATATGGTAGATGTACGAGTAAATGCTCCATCGAATCGAAGAATGCAGACAGAAATATTTTCTCCAACTTGCATACGATGGTTACCACATTCTGTTCGATAGTTTGCACATCCTGAAGCCTGAGTTCTGATGCACACAGAATCGTGAAAAATTGACTCAGCTCAGACAATGCTCCCCATAGAGGCTTCGACAACATGTCATGAAATGCAATAGGTAGCAACCTTTGCATGAACACATGGCAGTCGTGACTCTTCATTCCATATATTTTTCCCTCGCTGACGTTGACACAACGAGCAATATTAGACACATAACCATCATGAAATCTCAATTGTTTAAGCCACCGACACACTTCCTTGACTTGTCCTCCTCCAAGCACATAAACTGCTTTTGGTTTAATTGATTTCCCATTTACTTCAACAAGTTCTAACTCTGGACGTTTACAGAGCACGGACAAGTCCAAACGTGCATTCCCATTGTCTTTTGTTTTACTTTTTATGTCCATAACGGTGTTGAACACATTATCAAAGACATTTTTCTCGACATGCATCACGTCTAGATTGTGCCGTACATGAAGAGTCGACCAATAAGGGAGCTCCCAGAAAATGCTTCTCTTCACCCATTTGTGCTCCTTCCCAAAACCTCGAAGGTGTCGGGTACTGCCCATCTGTTGTGTGATATCTGGCAATTTTTCTACACGTGCTTCCATATGATGACCAGACAACCTCTCGAATATAACTTCATCTCGTTCCATTCTGTTCATTAGGAATGCATCTTTTTGTCTTCTGAAAGGGTGATCAGCTGCTAAAAACTGTCGATGGCAATCAAACCAGCTGGACTTCCCACCAAGTTTATGTACAAATGACTTGGTATCTTCCATACAGTGAGGACATGCTAGCCTCCCATGTGTGCTCCAACCAAATAGCATTCCATATGCCGAAAAATCACTTATAGTCCACATCAATGTTGCCCTCATGGTGAAATTTTGCTTTCTAGATGCATCATAAGTATTGACCCCCTCCGTCCATAATAATTTCAATTCATCAATCAAAGGTCTGAGATAGATGTCTATATTTTTTGTAGGACTTTTCGGACCAGGAATTAATAAGGATAAGAACAAATTCTCTCATTTCATGCACATACTTGGAGGAAGGTTGAATGGTGTCACAAACACTGGCCAGCTGGAGTAGGAAGCCACTGAACCTCCAAATGGATTAAATCCGTTAGTGCACAAACCAAGCCTCACATTACGAGACTCCTTTGAGAAGATAGGATGAACATGGTTGAAATGAGTCCAAGCTTCGCCATCTGCAGGATGAGTCATAATATCCTCGTCCTGACGTACTCTTTCTGCGTGCCACCTCATATGTCGAGCTGTCTTTGAAGACATATACATCCGTTGCAGTCTGGGTGTAAGGGGGAAATATCGCAATGATGCATAAGGTATATCCTTTCCCCTAGAATTGGCCCCTCTTTTAGGTTTAAACCTATCATGATGACAAACTAAACATGATACCATATCTACATCCTCTTTGTCATACAACATACAATGATTAAGACATGTATCTATTTTCACATATCCAAGTCCTAAATCACTGACCATCTTCTTGGCACGATAAAAATTTAGAGGTAGCTTCTCATCTGGAGGTAACATGCTCTTGATGATGAGGAGGAGACGATCAAAGCAATTCTCACTTATATGAAATTCAGATTTCAAGTTTAACAACTGCGACACCGCTGACAACCGAGTGTGTTTTTGACAACTATCCCACAATGGCTCATCAGCATCCTTAAGTAACTGATAGAATCTTTCGTCTCCCTTGTTCGGCACGTCTTCAGCGTATACGGCAGGATCCTCATTTACACTAAATGTCGGACCAACGACATCTACAACCATGTCCACGTACGTACTTGTGCCTTCCACATTACTAGGCTCGTGCGACCAGAACTCCTCACCATGACTTGTCCAATTCATATAACGTTCAACAAACCCTTTTCTATATAAATGGCGTTGAACCTCCCATGGTGAATTCCACTTCAAATTTTTACAAATCATACAAGGACATCGGATGCCACCTTCGTTGTCTACTGTTGCATTTGGATTCCCCAATGCAAACTGAATGAAATTCTCAACTCTGACCCTAAACCCCACGGACACCACATGATCAACTATTCTACGATACATCCGTGAACGGTCTGAAGCCATTTCTTTCCTGCGCCCAACCAATATTAATAGACAAATTACTTTAAAATTCAAACTCACATCCTTCGACGCAACCGAAATGAATAGGAAGGATTTATTATTTAGATTATCACTTTTTACCCATCTGTGAATATTTGATCGCACTCAGATGACCATTTACTATGTGTTTGTATTATTTGTTGAAAATTTCGGCAGCATCTCCCCACACCTCTCCGATATACCAAAAATATTTATTGATTAAGATATTTTCTTAAACACTTACTAATAAGTGGTTAAGAAAATATTCTAAATCAATAAAGGTATATCAGAGAGGAGTGAGTAGACGCACCCGAAATTTTCAACAAATAATACAAACACATAGTAAATGACCACCTAACTGCGATCAAACATTCACAGACTATCCAAAACGGGACAATTCAAGACTTTGAGTTAGATATACACGTTCTCATCTTTGAAAATAAGACACGTGCACATCAATCCCAAAGTCTTGAACGGAGGTTCATTAACACGGGCTTAACACGCTCTCGTGAAGTGTGTGCAGTGTTAAATTGTTATGCATGTATACATCAAATTTAAAAACCACATAAACATGAAAGAAAACAAAATCATACATGTGAACAAGTGCAATATTAAACAATTACATTAAAATAAGATGTGCAATACTAATTATTAAAATAAAAGTAAATAATTAAACGTAAATTAAACTAATGACTAGAAGGAAAAGTTTGTAGTAAATATTTCCCTAAATTGGGATGTATATCTCAATTGGTTCTAAGGGAGTTGGGGAGGGGAGAGGATTGTGATTTTCTACACATTAAACTAATGTCTATCCTATGGCCTATCCCATGGCTTCAAGGGAGTTGGGCAGGGGAGAGGATTGTGACTTCCTGCACATTAAACTAGTGCTGCTGAATGGTGACTACAAGAACAACTAGTTCTTATGACAATTCATGGCGGCACATTTAAAGTTGAATGGCGTATAAAGTGGGTCCACTTCAAATGCACCATGCCAAATTTTCTTATAAATTTCATGGCAATAACAGCTATCAAACTTTGTTCAATAATGTAATGCAAGATTAATGGATCATAAAAAAGATAGTTGCACTCACCATTAAACTAATGCACTCACCATACCAAGATCAGATGTTTATCCACTTTCAAAAAAACAAGGTTGTTTCTTTTGTTTCTTTTGTCCATCCAGTCTTCAAGATGCCTTTGTTTACCTACATGTATATGATTCCAAAGAATCCGGATGGCAAAAGGTAACTGAAGAATTTGACTTGGTCCCTTGGACGACATTGTAAAGCACCAAATTATTCCTTATCGATTATCAAAGTTCATTATGTAATAGGGGGTCAACATTCCACTAAATCTGTTCATGTGCATCTTGATGTTAAAGGCTGTAGATGTTCTGTCACATCATAAAATAGAGACTGGATGAGGAACGAATGTTAGGAAATATCCTTAAATCTAGGCTAAGGGAAATACTGTTTCGATGCACTAGTAATTTAGGACCTATGGATACATTTGAGTCTGTTTGGACTTGGTGTCAGCAAGTGACCAAATTGGAAAGGTTAAGACTTTAGAATTTTGATTATTAATTTTTTACTGTTGGGTCTGTTTGGACTAGATCCTTTCTTTCTTCTTGAGTTTGTAAAAGTAACTTTACACTCAGAGATGTTTCCATGAATTATGGGCCACATTTCTCGTGTAGATCTTTAAGAGTAGATTTTTCCAGTTTCTTTCTAAACTTTTAAAAGTTTTCTAATTTTCGATTAGGTGGTTATTCTTATGAATGTATCTCAAACCTTGAGCATTGCAATTAGCTTAGGTCATGGAGTTAGCCAAGTTATACCTACTAGCTATTGCTTCTTCTCTCTTAGTATGGGCATAATTGTGCAATCACATATTAAAGAAGAGAAGAGAACAACAAAAGGTCCTCAGGCAATAATAGATATATATAGCATGCCTAAATGGTCATGGAACAGTAAGGTCCAAATGGAGGGAGGGAGGGGACAATAATGTTTCCAAGGTTCTTAGATGTCCTTTTTGTACTTTCATCAGATCAGCAAATATTGGTGTATTCATATGCTTAAAATGTTCCAGCATACACAGGAGTCTTGGGGCACAAATCTCAAAGGTAGTTCTGATTTTTGAAAGCTTTATTTTCTTCTTTTTCAGGTGGTGTTCTTATCTAGTTAGTTACAGATTTGCAATGTTTATCTGAGGCCTACATTCTAATCCTTCAAGGGGAAAAAACAAACCTATGTGTTCTGTGCTTCTTATATAAATGGCATATATAGAAATTTCACTGAGCACATATTGGCTAGTTATCATGCCACAAGATTTACTGAAGCTGGTCAAGAATGTTGTAAATTTTGACTTTGACATGAGATATGAGCTCGAAGATCTCAAACTTTTGCACAGACCCTAAATATTACTATGCTATAATTCCAATCATAAAATATAATGTGATTCCGTGTTAGGAACAGACAATTGACCATTTGTGTTTGTACTAAGCACCTATATAATGGAAATGGAACACTATCACCCTCAATGTCCACAACCTCATCATATGAATTAGGAGAAAATCTTTCTGCCTGTGCTAAGGCTGGGCGGGCGCCGTCGGTTCCAAATATATATACGTGGGATCTATAGAGGTCATATTATAATAAACTTTATCTATTTAGAAACTCTCTCTTGAAGAACCACACATAATATAACATGGGATAAATAATAAGCAATTTGTTTACCTATGTTGATAACCCACAAATAAGTTTATAAAGGGATTCTCTTTGGTAAATCATTAGCTGCTATCATGATTACTGTGTCTTAATACGGTAAATTAACAGAATTTCTAAATTCGAAAAAAATATAGTAATCCAAATGACAGAGAGACAGAGGGAGGGGGGAGGGGCGCACGACAGGGGGGTGTTGGGGGGGGGACAGAGAGAGAGAGACAAGGGAGGGGGGGAGGGGCGCACAGAAGGGGGTGTGTGTGGGGAGAGAGAGAGACAGACAGACAGACAGACAGACAGAGGGAGGGGGGAGGGGCGCACGGCGGGGGGGGGGGGGTGTTGGGGGGGGGAGAGAGAGAGACAGAGGGAGGGGGGAGGGGCGCACGGCGGGGGGGGGTGTTGGGGGGAGAGAGAGAGAGAGAGAGGGAGGGGGGAGGGGCACGCTGCAGGGGGTTAGGGGAGAGAGAGAGAGAGAGAGAGAGAGAGAGGGAGGGGGAGGGGCGCACAGTGGGGGGTGGTTGGGGGGGGGAGGAGAGAGAGAGAGACAGAGGGAGTGAGGGCGGGTGTTGCACGGCGGGGGGGGTTGTGGTGGGGGGAGAGAGAGAGAGGGGGGTGGGAGGGCGCACGGTGGGTGGTGGGGGGGTGGTTGGGGGGGGGGGGGTTGGGGGGGGAGAGAGAGAGACAGAGGGAGGGGGGGGGGAGGGCACACGGGGGGGGGTGTTGGGGGGAGAGAGAGAGAACAAAGGGAGGGGGGAGGGGAGCACAACAGGGGGGGGTGTTGGGGGAGAGAGAGAGAGACAGAGGGAGGGGAGGACTTACCGGAGGAGGAAGGCTTGGCGATGGCGGCATCCGGCTCCGGGCACGAGGACAACAGGCGTAGACGATGATGGCATCCGTCTCCGGGCACGGGGACAATAGGCGAAGACGACGGCGGCGTTCGACAACGGCGGCAGCGTCCGACGATGGGCGGCGTCCGCGATGCGGGCGATGGCGGCGGCGAACGAGAGAGAGAGAGAGCAAGTAGGGATGGAGGAGAGAGAGAGGAGAGAGAGAGTCGGGATGGGGGGGGGAGAGAGAGCACGAAGGGGGTGGGGGTAAATGGGAGAAAGGAGCGGCTATAGAGACCAAATAGGGACCGATAAACCGAATAGTGACTGAAATGAAATCGGTCACAAAATTTACTCACATCGCGGGGAAAACGTGAAAATTTGTGACTGAAACAAATCAGTCACTATTCGGTCCCTAAATAGTCACCGAATAGTGACTGATTTTAATCGGTCCCAAATTTAGAGACCGATAATTTCGGTCACTATTCGGTCCCTAAATAGTGACCGAATAGTGACCTATTTCATTTCGGTCTCTAAAACATTTAGTTAGAGACCGATTAGTTTTGGACACAATTCGGTCACTGTTTAGGGACCGAATAGTGGCCGAAATTATCGGTCTCTAAAACCGCTTTTTCTTGTAGTGTACTCTTTAGAGCCAAGTGAGGCAGGAAACTTCCGCCCCCTACATAAAAAATTCCTTCAAAGGTATAAAGACCGCGTTAGCCATTATCTATCCATCATAGATCTAGCATCCGAGAAGATGGGGGCCGACGAGGCCTTTGTACAATTTGCTGACCGTTGGAGGTCAATGGCCACAAGAATGCAACATGAGCTCTCGGAGTCAAAGCAAGTTAAGATCATCATTTCCAACTCTACTCCGAGGTTCAAGCACATCCTGGCCATGAACCAACTCACCTCCATGGAGGAGCTCTACGAGCAGGGACGTTACATTCAAGCCCATTTAGTGGACTCTCCAATCGTAGAGCTATTTGATCAAATTAAACCGAGAAAGAACGGATCAGTGGACGCCATCCACCATCCACCTCCCACATCATATACCCCTACACATACACTACCCATCTACCACAACATGCCACCACCCAGGCGTCCGCTGATTCATCCTTTTCAGACTCAACAACCTCCAACTGGGCCCTACGATGCCCCCATTAATGAAGAAGCTCATGTGCCTTACGTTGCACCTGCCCTGGCTCCCATGCCGATTCCCGTACCTCCACCACAACAACCACGAAAACCTCCACCTCAACCATAGCCTGTTGCTTGAGCTGAAGTTGCCAATGCCCAACCCACCTACGAAACCACATAGTGTTACGACGATGAACCTTCCGAGTTCATGTTCGTATGCCATTCACCTACTCCTCCCATATTGCCATCCATTAGCATTAAACCTTCCACTATCAAGCATCCACCCATCATTACACCAATCATTACACCTCCCACTACGCCAACACCCCTGGCAACCGAACCCGAGCACATCTTCCCCTTCATACCCATCGCGCCTCCACTCGCCATACAACCTCCCATTACACCCACCATATCCGCCCCCATCCAACGGAGCAGGCGCAAGTTTTTAAGGAGTGATAGGCGTCAGAAAAAGAAGGAAGACCCAGGACCGGGCATGCTTTTCAAAATCCAAGAATATATTCCTCGCATGCCGGTCATTGTCAAAATACCAGGCACATTCACCGAGCGGGAGTCCTCCCCTCCAATCATGGCCGTCAAGAGGCCTTCTAAATCTATGCCACTCATACCCATTGCCAACCGGGTTTATTTCAAAATACTCATAGGGAATCTCCCTCTCCAAGCTCTCATGACCCCTCACACCATTGTTGTGAACCTTCCCACTCCAGTGAAGGGGTCAGCTTCTCAGATTGTGCTCACGCACTCTAATGCTAAATCATTGGCACAAACAATTACTCAAGTGGTTGTGCCCCCTTCCATATCACGCGTTTTACAATCTTTGGGCATGACCCCCTTATTGTTGCTTCCAACTCCTCTAGTGGAACTTCCCACCCTTTTATTAAACTGCATTCCAAGGGGGTTGCCACTGTCATTTGAAACTCCTACGGAAGTCAATAGCCCTCCAATCATTGAGAGCCGTTCAATCTCGATGATAAGAGCAAGACCATCTGCCCGCTGGGCCAAATTCATGAGGAAGTACCTGGGGGCCAAAACGCCGATTCCCAAGCGGAAGCCCAAATGCCGGGCAAGGCAAAAGACCAGGGGATCTCCTCCATCTTTTCCCTTTTCATTTCAAACATCTTTCGTGCTCCTTAGCACCTTTCCGTGGGTTCTCCACATTCCCTCCCCACGGGAGGCATTTTATTTTCATTTAAGGTACAATCCATCCCCTTGCACTGGGCATCGCGCCCCCTTTCGTACTCCTTACTCTCCCTTCCGTACCCCTCGTGGCACATCTTCCTGTTGTGCCATGCCTAGCACGCCTCCCTTCCATGCTCCTTATGGCACATCTTTCTATTGTGCCACGCCTGGCACGTCTCCCCTCCGTGCCCCATGTGGCACATCTTATTCTTGTGCCCCATGCGACACGTCTCCATCCTGTGCTCCACGTGGCACCTCTCCATCTTGCGCCCTACGCGGCAGGCACTCCTTTCTGGCCCCTCGCGGCCCACTTTTTCCTTTCTCTCCTCTGGCCCCGCCAGATTCTTTTCTTCTTTCAGGGCATCGCGCCCTCCTTCTTCTTCAAACCTTTCCGGCCCCGCTAGAGCCTCCAAAATCTTTCCTCCGCTCTCTCCTCGCCGCCTTTAATCGGGTCCTTCGACCCTTCTCGCATTGCTTTAGCGGTTTTAGCCCCCACACATCACCGTAATTCTAAATAAAAAATGTAAAGTCTGGTAGACCTCCGAGTCTCGCCCCCAACGTCGGGCATTCGTCCCTCCCAACTCTAATCGGGTCCTCCAACCCTTCTCACATTGTTTTCGGGGCTTTAGCCCCCATATATTTCTTTAAATTTCCCAAATGTAAATTCTTGTAAACCTCTGAGTCTCGCCCCAGCGCAGGGCATTCGTCCTTCCTTTACCTTCTGAATTATTTATTATTAGTGTCAACAAAAAATCCATAAAAAGATGAATATTCAGCATTTCCATGCCGTCGCAGCATTTCCATTATGAGAATTCCGCGCAAGAATCCAAAATTCCCTTCCGGGCCATTAAGGTTCGCCTTAGCATGGGCACTTACACACACTTCACGGCGCCCTAAGCCAATTGTCCACGGTAGACGTCGTCACCGTCACAGCCATGCCTGAAAGGCACAAGATGTCTGTTTCTCCTCTTATTTGGCTAGAGTATAGGTAGTAGAGGCAGTCTGGGCAAGGCAACCAACCCAAGGCACTCCGTCATAAGAGGACGTCCCCAAAATGGGCAGAATCAAATGACCAATAATAAAAATCCAAGTCAAAATGCATGTCAAGAGCGGCAAAAGTCCCCGCAGAGATCCAAATGGACCTAGACGTATGCATGCAAAATTCAAAATCAAATCAATGATAATAGGACATGGCAAAGAGTGGCAAAGTCCACACGGAGATCCAAATGGATCCGGGTGTACGCATGTCCCTACAATCAAGTGGTCATCACTTAAGATTCCAAAATAATTAGAAAAGCCCCTGTGCTTTAATGAGACTGAACCTTCTGATGGTTGTGCCAAGGAAGGAAGTCAACACCCAACTCCCTAACACCCATACCAAGCTTGTCTCCAAATATTCTTCCCTTCTCCCTGCCAGACTTAGTCGCCTTTTCAGGCGTGGCTTTGGTAGTGCACGGTTAACCAAGTGCAATTAGCTCGTGGGCGCCACGTTAAAATGCATGCCCTACTCTGGGCATTCCTTAATGAAACGGGAGCCAACAAGGACCCCTTCGCTAGTCAATTTTCATAACCTTAATGCTGCCATGACATGGCAATGTTCCAAAATTTCAAAATCACAAAAACCAAATATTTTCAAAATCTAAAAAAAAAGCAAATATTTCCAAAATTCCAAAAAAGTTCAAATATTTCAAAAAACTCCAACAGAAAAAACCAAATTTAACCAAAAATTCCAAACAAATCCAAATATTTCCAAAATCAACAAAAATCAAATATTTCAAAATCTCCATAAAAATCCAGATATTCCAAAATAAAAAAATCAAAATATTTTCCAAAACACCACAAAAAATTCAAATATTTTTCCAAATCCATAAAAATTCAAATACTTTCAAAAATCCAAAAAAATTCCCGATGGTATTGCACATGGCAAGCAGATCTTGTCTGTGCCTCGCATCGATTCTTCCAATCATCGGTACCTCATCTCTTACACTCCAAACTCCCTTATCCAAGAACACTTATCCTCATGGTTAAAACAAATTGAGTGTGCCACAACTGTCATTGACTACTTTAGCATGCTCCTTGAATGAATGTTGTTTTTCCATAATATCTGTGTTTTCTTGGCTTTTGAGTTTTGAGCGCAGGATTCGAGTTACCTCATCTGGCACTACATCAGGCTGCAGCTGTTGCCCCCACCATCAAGTTATCTATAAGTATACTCTTAGAGCATACCAAGGACCTTGTGGCTCTGAGGAATCTGGGATTTGAATTCCCCTTTAACAAAAATAATGGTTATCTCAGAGGATTCTTAGCCGCATGGATAGGCCGTTACGCTTGGCATGTAAGGACGAAGGACCCATGCATAAAACCCAGGTCCTGACTCACCAGCATAACAATATTATCCTTGGTTATTGCCTACTCCTTTAACCTATTTTCCTTTTAGCCCAACATACATGCATATTGAAATCACAGTGGAAAACCACTCTTGCAATGCAATTTGAGAGCCATCCGTGCCTCAAATTCAAAAGCAATTTGAAATATTCCACTCCAGGTCAAGTACCCAACTCCCTTTGTTGTTGCCTCCGGGCTGATTTCCCTAGAACCCCTTGTTTGGACTTACCGTTTTTATTTTTCGCCTTCACTCCCAGAGATCCACCTGCGGCAGTGGCAGACGCCCCCAATGGTGAAACCGAATGGATTGTGTCCTTAGGTACTTCCCCTTCGCTGGAAGTTGATCTTTTCTTTCCTTTCGTGCCCCGCATGGAACCTTTCCTTTCTTATCCCTTTCCTTTGTCTAAGCATTTGTTTCTTTAGGTCTTCTTCTCCAGTGGTGACTTCCTTGGGTGTTGGGGAAAGACTCTTATCAGGTGGCAGTCACCAATGATTAAGCGTGTCTATTTTTCACCTTGGCGTCTACTTTTCAGTCCGCTCCCGCTGCACCCCACTTCGCTACATTTCATTTCTTTTCATTCCATTACACTCCATTAAAATCCACTTCGTGTCCCTTCACTTCGCTCCCCTGCAAAGCAGACGCCAAGGCGTGGCAGCTGTAGACACGGGAATTTGGCTCCACCGCGGGTAAATTTCATGTTGCGCCATAACGCCACAAATGGCCCTCATTTTGCCTTGCAAGAGTATTTTCCAATATTTCTGGACCTCACCCCGTTCTTCCCCAGTGCTTCCGCTCCATTTCCAGGGCCCCTTGAGAATTATAGGTGTAAATTTCAAGTCGCGACGTGTATGGCAGCCGCGTCTTTAAACGTGTCCAGTAACCCGGACGCTATTCAAGATACCATGGCTTAACATGACGGCCGTCATGGGTGCATCTTTAATGCGACAGGAAAGTCGGCCACGACTATACACTTAACCCATCGGCCCTACACGACACGACAAGGAATTCTTATTTTATTTACAGAAATTGCCCTCTTCATGAATGCATCCGCCATGGGCGACGCGAACTCAATTCCACTTTTGGCAGCATTTTCATAAATAAAATTCAAAAACCTTATCACGTCGTGTGGTGCCGATGCTATTCAGTTTATAGTCGCGTCCCTCCTACAGGACGCAATTCAAAGTCGGTGCATAAACGCGCTTCAAAGTCGGCTGCGGCCCAGAAAGTCGTCGCGCCCAGGTCCGTAATCATGAGAAAATCCTATAATCACATCCTTGTCAGCAGACGCGATTCAGAAAGGTCAAATCAAAATGCCACATCAAGAGACAGCGCACGTAAGCGCATGCCTCGAAATTGCCCCTAAAGTAATCGCGTCGGCCCTGCCTGCCACATTTCAAGTCGCGGAAGCCCTGGCGGACGCAATTCTGCTCCTTATCGCAGCGTCCTGAAAGGACGCAATTAAAAAGCATGGCGGAAATCGTGCGCCTATCTTATCAAACCGACCTTCGAATCACAGCCTGCCGCCCGGACATGATTCATATCAAGTCGCGGCGCGCTGTCCCGATGCGATTCTAATCGCAGCCTTCCGCTCAGACACATTTCACTCTGAAGGTCACGTCCGCTGTACCGAACACGATTATAAGATTTCACCTCTATAAATAGACCCCCGAGGGTCATTTGTAGAGGGGGGTCCACTCAGAGCGGTGCAGCCCTGTCGGATTCTCACCTCGACTCCCGGCCCAAGGAGGATTGCCTACCATTCCGCACCGACCCACGACCTCGTTCCTCGGAGTTCGGAGCCGGCGTTATTGTCTTCCTCTCCTTCCTTCGTCGTCCAACCGGCAACACAGCCGCACCATCCAACATTCGGGAAAGCACCCCCTCCCCTTTCCTCTTTTCTCTTTTCATTCACCTCCTCTGGGCCCCACGTGGTCCTTTTTATTTTCACCCCCTCCGAGTCCCATGTGGCCATTATACTCCTTTTTTTACACACACATGCATGCATACACACACACATACCTATTTTTAGGGGTTTAAAAGACACCACACGGTGAATCGTCCCCCATGCTATTCATTTATTTCATTTCATTCTTTCGGATTCGATACTATACACATGTGGCTAATCACCTTTTATTCTTTTTTGTCTATTTTGTCAGGGTAATCAAACGAGGAAATACCCTCTACCACGGCCGGCCATGCTCGTAGAGGAAGAAAGGACCCACATCCCCCGCGCAACCTCCCACGCTCCAAAAGGTATTTCTCGCGATCATTTCTTCAACCCGCACCCCTCGCCGTACGTCTCCATTCGGCACCCTCGCGTGCCTGGCGATCACGATCTTTTTTTTTCCCGTCATTTCCCGCTTTTCACTCCGTATCCACACACCATATTTTCTTCTATTTTTACTTTCCACCCCCCATCTTTGTGGACGCCTCAGAGTCTTCGCCCTTAAAACGAACTCCAAAAGCGGTACCTACACCTGCTTCGGAAGGCTATCTTATGTATATCTTCTCCTTTGATCCTCAATTGGTAATAGCTGGATGTGAGATCTATCTTAGAGAAATATTTAGCTCAAGACACTTGATCAAATAATTCATCAATCCTTGGCAGGGATATTTGTTCTTGATTGTTAATTGATTCAGTTGCCTGTAGTCTATGCACAACCTCATCGACTCATCCTTCTTCTTGACAAAGAAAACAGGTGCACCTTATGGTGATGTGCTTGGTCGAATAAACCCTTTCTCTAGCAGTTCCATCAGTTGCTCCTTTAATTCCTTCAATTCCACGGGGGACATTCTATATGGTGCCCTAGATACTGGTGTTACATCAGGGATCAACTCAATGGTAAAATCAACTTCTCGCTCAGGAAGTATACCTGGCAAGTCTTTAGGGAATACATCAGCATACTCGCTGACAATAGGGATGTTCTCAATCTTGATTTCCTTCTTCGTGGTGATAACAGCAGCTAGAAAGGCTATACAACCTTTCCTCATCATCCTCTTAGCTTGTAGTGCAGAGATGAGGGACAGTTTCCTACGGTTTCTATCTCCCGAGAACACTAACTTTGGTTGTTGACTAAATGTTACCCACCTTTTTTTACAGTTGACACTAGCCCCATGTTCAGATAACCAATCTGCTCCCAGTATCACATCATAATGTTCATGCATATTAAATTTACTGGCAGATTTTGAGTTTCAATCAACACCTCACTAGATGGAAAATGGTTTCTATGTTTGGTGCCAGGACCAATAGGGGTTGACATGACTATTCTTGATTTCATTGCGACGGGTTTTACAAGTAAGGTATCAGCAAATGTTTGCAATATGAAGGAATGAGTAGCTCTTGTATCAAATAGAACCAATGCAGAATGGGATAAAATAGTAAGTGTACCTTCAACCACACCACCTTCCTCTAATGTAGTTGGTTCTTGCAGCGCCTGCAGCCTACCTTGGCGCTTCTGGCCTCCCTGTGTTTCCGGTGTCTGATTATTCATACGCGGACTTGTAGAGATCTTGTGACTCTGGCTCTCGCAACGTAAGCATCTCCCCAATGCCTTCCAATAGTTTTCTAACCTGTGACTAGTCTTGTCACAGTGTTTGCATGGCTCCTTGTTGATGAGGGTTTGTTGATAACCTCCATCCCTGAACTTCTTGACTGGATGATTCCCAGCTTGGCCAATCGGCCACTTTGTCTCGACCACAGCTGGTGGCCTTTTGGATGTTCTTCCCTATTCCTTCTTCATCATGTTGTTCTTAATATTTTCAGCAATAGCTAAAAAGTCCTCTAGTAGGATTGCCTTTCTTACCATCTCTGGATAGGTTTGTAAATCCATCGATCCCAGTTATGTGATGTACTGGGGCCGAAGACTGCTCATAAACCGCTTGGCCTTCAACCGCTCGGTTTGTACCAAGTGTGGGGCATAACGAGCCACTTTAGAGAACTAGGCCTCGTATTTTACTACGGACAAACTCCATTGCTTTAGATTGGCGAACTCTGCCACCTTCTTCTCTTGTACTCGGTCTGAGAAGTACTTGCTGTTGAAGTACTCCTTGAACTATGCCCAAGAGACTTGGGCATCACCTAATGTAGCCTCAATTGACTCCCACCAGGTACGTGCTTCTCTCTCTAGCTGATAAGTAGCTAGAGTAACTTTATTCTCATCGGTGCATCCCATCACGTGGAACGCACGCTCAATTTCCTTGAGCCAGTGCTCAGCCTCATCCAGGTCAGTACTACCCCCGAACTTGGGTGGGTTCATACTCCTGAAGTTTCTGTGGAGATCTCCCTGAGTTTCAGCTCTACCCTGAGTGGCTTGTAGTAATGCCCGGATCAATGTGTAGATCTTCCTTTGCAAATCACTCTCATGTGCGGTGGCCATTGCAATCCTTCAAGATAACCACATTATGTTCATTAGATGTTAACTTTATCACAACTCAATTCTAACTAAATGACTTAGCCCGTGTTTCTACCCGATCTCACTGTTGATTTTTGAGAAGTCGACACATGGGATTTAGTTTTCACTAAGCCTAACAATTTCCTGTTTGCCTAGAACTTAAGGGAAAGCCTAGGCTCTGATACCAAGTGTCACGCCCCAACATTTAGCAGTGGAAATAAATATCGAGATGCGTGAACGATACAAGTATGAGTATCACAGTCGAGTAATTCAGAGTAACACTAAGTATACACAGACTTGAGACAAAATATTGCCAGCCAAATACTCTTTATTTCATTTCCATTCAACTAATTTAGAACCTTACATCATCAGAGCCAAACACAGGGCCCAATATTGTATTTCAAAGTACATATGACATTAAAGGAAATAAACCTATCTATTAAAGACTCTTTCAATTCTAATCTTCTTGGTTGACTAGCTATATGGATGGGTACAGTTGAGCAGCTCATCACTCGTCCCCGGTCCCATCATTCTCCAACTCCTCATAATCATCACCTGAAAATATTAAGGAAAGCAGGTTTGAGCGCACTAGCGCTCAGTAGGATTTACATCTCATGGTGCGGGCATGCTTTACGTAATTAACATGTTAACAATGGCAATACTATCATGCAATACACATGTCAATAACGATGGAAACTATTTCAAGCTATAACATGTACGAGTATGGTTCAGTAACAATTCATGACAACTCTCATGTAGGACAGAACGATTATCAATGATAATGATGACAGTACGATCACTTGACATGTAGAAGGGATTCAATATTCAATAACTTGTTCAATGGATATCTCAAGTTGAATTCCATGGAATTCCAATGGATAATGACATATTGGTTTCAATAACGATGACATGTACAATGGATTTGGCCATTTCACATATAACAGTCCGATCAATCAATCAATCAATCAATCATTCAATCATTCAGTAATAGTGTGGAAATTACCCAGATCAATCATACAATCAATTAGGTGATTGCCAGACACCTCAATGAATCATATACTCTCATGATTTATAAGTATTTCGGGTGCTCCTCCCAGGACCAGACTGGGCCCTAATTGCATAGGCATAGTTGTTAACTGAAGTTCAAATAGTTTCTGGTAATTCCATTAATTCATTTATGGCCAGCATGATTTTCCAAGCAATGGACATTATGAACTAAAGATCATGTCAATGATGATAGATAACAAGGCAAGGGGACATGATCCAGAATAATTTCGGTAGCATAACACTTAATCTCATTAGTTCAATCTTTACATTTATTGGCTTGGTTTCAATTTTATCAAATCGCTCTCACGAGAAGTAGATAAGAATAGAAGTTCATCTATCTTCCTGTACTTCATTGGTACAACCAACTCGGTCTCTCTGAGGGAATCCATGGAGTACAAAGATTTACGAAGGTCTTAAGAGAAGGTCACTAGACTGCCGATATCGAATGACCGGCCGTGAGTTTCCAATCCCCCAAGAAAGGGCTGCCTATATGTGCAAAGTGTCGTGTAGAACGTGTCTCAATCCACAATCCATCGGTTTGAAATAAGACGGAAAGTTTATAACAAACATGCATGACATGTATGCAATTCAATCTATCACAGGGTTGTACTTTTAACCTATAACACATTTCAATTATAGACTAGTCAAAATATGTTCATAACTCATATCAATCACATGGTAGATGGAGTCAATCATTCAATTAAAACACTTAGAATAGATCTTCATATTCTTATGACTTTCATATGGGTTTATCATTTTAGGTCATTGAATAGCTACATGACATGATATGACATAAAGACATGCATAGGGTAGACTGAACAGCTCATTAAAACAGTCTCGGGTTGGCCTTTAAATCATGATGGACAAGTCGTGGCACGTTAAAGCACCATACACAGTCAAAACATGGTTTTATAGAAGGTCACTAAATCGTGACGGACCTACCCGTCGCGTACAAATCGCAACGGGACAGATCGTCGCCTTTTCGACAGGAATCGATGTTGGATCGATTGTCCAAACAGAATCGCGACGGTTCTACCCGTCGCATTCACATCACCATGCTCTGAATCACGACGGGTTGGCACATCGCGTTCAAGAGTTGGTTCAAAAATCTGAATATAAAAATAGACATAAATTCTTGGGCAGGAAAATAGGTCAAATCGAGAGAGCATATGTTGTCGCGTTCAAGACAACACTGAAACCCACACAGTGCACAGTTTCATGCGTCAGGGTTGACTGGTCAGACCTCAAAACGTGACGGAAAGGTCTGTCACCTTTAACTGAATCGCGATGTACATGTGCATTGCATTCATGCAATAAGAAACGCGACGTCTGGTGTCGTCGCTTTCTTGGATCTTGCCCGAAAATGCAGAAAAACGTGACAATCCTTCATGATAGACTTATAACTTGAAATCTAGCGATCTTTAGACAAAACTCTAAACATGAAAAGTGTCTAGGACATCAAGTAGAAGTGAATCACCATTTTGGTTTGACCCAATTTGGCCTCGATTTGTGTGAAGCATAGGAAGAGCACAAAAGCCCTAAACCTGCGCGACTCTTGGAAAATGCTTAATACGACTCACATGATCCATAAAAATTGGGGAAAATACATACAAATGAAACTAGACTTGATGCTCTTTCTAATGGTGTGTGCAATATTTACTTTAATCCTGAGATCACCTACCCTTGTGTAGATCTAAGATCGGTCCATGCACAGGTCGCAACAGAGGATGGTTGGGGAAGAAGCTCCAGTTCTTGGCCCTTCTCCTCCTCCTCTAGTGCCCTAGCTCACCTCCACACGACCCCAACTCGATGGTAAGCCTTCCCAACTAGTTTTAGGATGATTATTTATAATATTATGATTAATTTCAAGTCCTAACAAGACTAGGAAGTGTGGATTGCAATTTTGGCTTGAGCCCTTCTAAGTTTTGGGATTCTCCTCCCATTTGGAGTAGGAATGTGTAACGACCCTCCTTATACCGGTACGATTATACCAATCCACGTCGTACAAAGGGCGCCGTCACAGTGGGACATTTACCCAACACTAAACAATTGGTTGAAATGTACATGAATAACAAAAGAGTACAGCAGAAAATAAACATTCTAGTCTTATTCCATCATGATCACATAATTCCACAGTCTATATAGTCAAAAATAAATTACAATGTCCACATTATTACATGACCAAATGGTATACATTGTCCACAATATTGATTACATACTATGAAAGGAAAAGTAACAACATAGCAATGTCCACAAGCAGCTACCCCTTACGCTCGGAGTCGCTCCTCACTATGTCCTCCTCAAGAACGGGGACACCTATCTCACCTATACGCCAAAGCAAGTATGAGTCTTCTAAAAAGACCCAGCAAGTAATCCAAAGATAGCACCCTTACACATATCACATACTGTAGCAACCTGAATTTTTACGAAAAATAAAAATTTAAATAAAGAATTTAAAACCTAGCTAAATGGATATTTAAATAGAGCATTAAATAAAACTCATTAGATGGAAAAGAGTAATGGGATTTGCTTAATGGATCTTCTAGAATTTATTGGGTTAAAAATATGAATTTACAAGGGAGAATAATAGGAAAATATCCTAAATTCGTAACTAAATTATTACCTAAATAGAAAAGGGGTATTTAATGTATTAAATAGCTAGTTTGAGTTATAATAGGATTCCTAACCTACCCCATATGGGTTAGCACGAATTTGGATCTCTTCCTAGTCTAAACAGAGATTGGAAAGCAAGGAAGGAAGGAGGAAGTAAGGAAATTTCGGAATTTAAGAGGAATTAGAGTCCTATTAGGAAATAGAAAGAGGAGAAGCTTAAATACTCTCCTAAAACCCTCATGGCCGACCCAAGCTCGTGCCAAAGGATTCCTGGACCAGAAGGAGAGGCCAAGGAGGAGGAGATTTCGTGGGGAGAAGAACCTTTCAAGCTCTCAACCCCGTTCTTCAAGTTCTAGCCCTAGAAGAGGAAATCGAGTCAAGGTAGGCATTCTCACAAGCATAAACCGTGAAACTTTTTCTGTAGGATCTTTCTACCCTCTGGAACAAAACCCTCAAATTTCATAATTTTCCAGCGATCAAATCTTTTCTTATGAATTTTCAAAGTTCTGCAGTTCTTATGACCCCGAACCTTCATGCTTAATTCATATCTCCTTGGATACTCTATCTCATGCCTCCAA
Organism: Colocasia esculenta; assembly: GCA_014218235.1. Classification (NCBI taxonomy): domain Eukaryota; kingdom Viridiplantae; phylum Streptophyta; class Magnoliopsida; order Alismatales; family Araceae; genus Colocasia; species Colocasia esculenta. The sequence goes on from CM024757.1 coordinate 127,016,285, forward strand.
ATTTTTAATGGGAGATACTGATGCATGATAGGCATCTTTTGCCCCTAAAAGCCCTAATTTCTATTGAACATGTTACTCGAATTAAATCGATCTTGCTCCCTGTATCATGTTCTATGTTACTTGTTCTTGTTCATTCTCAAACCATGTTCAAACCATGCTCTCTCTCTAATTCCGATTTATTGGAAGTACCCTTACATGTCTAGTTTAATTTGCAACTGGTTTCATGATTTTTCGTTGACTATATAATTAGTTATGATTTCCTGAACGACCCTGTATCGAAATTTCAATGTTCTGGCCCGCAATCCAATGCCTGGTCTGACTCCTGTCGGAGTCAGACGCAGACAACCAGAAGGCGACACCTCGATATGTCGTTTTCTGGGCCTGATTGCGACAGCCACCCTGTCGCGACCAAGAAGGCGACAGACGAGCCGTCGCGTTCTCAGTACCCGATTTGCATGCCCTGTCGCGACCCTTTTTAGGCCCTGTCGCGTTCTGTCCTGACCCTGTCGCGACCAGTACAGGGGTATGTCGCCTTCACAAGTTTTTGATGAAAAACCCATAAAAATAAAATAAAATATTTTTGTCACTTTATAAATAATCCTTACGCCTTCTTACCGTTATACCCCCTAGTAAAAACCCTACTTAAAAGGATGCTATATTGAATGATTTAAAATACATGTTCACGACTTATTTCTATCTATGATTTCTCTTGCACTTGCACACACTTGAACCATCCTTTATGGCTGAAATCTTACAGAAAATATCTCATAATGTATTACAATAAAGCATATTACTGCCCTATTTTAAAGACTTGCATTCGTTTTCTTGCGTTGTTTATATACCGATATTGACGCTCCACTGTCCTAGAATTCCTCTAGAACGTCGAGCACCTGTTTTATATACACACTTTTCTTGGCTTGTGTGAACTCTCCGTCGGATATTCCTTTCGCCGGACTAGTGAACCCTTGCACAAGGCCTCCGTAAGTCTCCTCTGATCATGGATTCCCACATGGTCGACGAGCCGGTTGTACCCTAATACCTATGATACCCTTTAGGGATCTATATGATCCAAACGGCTATTAGAAGATTCACTCTTATCTTAAATCACGCCGACCTCTGGACCTGTGCATAACAAGGCCAGTGGTAGGGTCATGAGTTCCACCTGACTGCTAACACCAAGTGCGCGTGTTGTGCAACTGTTACTATCGCCCGTTTACTCGTCGCATTACGTGCAATGTCCACTAGCTCTTATCTATAATCTACTCGCTCGTCTATTCACGTTCACTCTACTATCTCGTCTATTCATCTAGTGCTCTCATCTACTTCTTGGTACTCTATATTGGCCATTGACTGATTGTCTAAAGATAAACAATATAACCAATGCCTGGCAATAAATAAAGGGCCCGATCTGGTCCTGGGATGTGCGCCCAAAGTGCTAGTGCCCATGGGAGTTAAATGATCAGAGTGTTTAGCATTACACTCAAGTGCTATCTATCTCGACTATCTATATGACAATCAAAACACAAAACGTGCTATACTCTCTCGATGTCTAGAATGACAAACAAGTGCTATACTCGTCGTGCTATTACTATACCTGTGCTAGTTGTGCTATGGCCATCCTGCTATTCGTGCTATACTCGATACTTGTGCTCTTTTTGGAAACTATACTCGCTCTCGTGCTATTGTTCTATCTCTTGCTATATTTTGACTCTCTTGTACCTGCTATCTTTAGATACTCTGCCATTAAATGCATTAATTATTTAAGGCCTGCTTGAGCCTGAGATTTAAGTCCTACTAGGCGTTATCGCTCACCCTACGTTATTTAATGTTGTGTTCTCAGGTGAGACCGAGGATGACACATACACTCACGAGGAAGGGAATGACCAAGAGTGAAGCCAGGAGTACCCTCGAGTCGTTATGTTATCTTACAGTTGTAGTTAGTTATTTCCTTCTAATGCAATGTAATTGGGCCCTATAGAATGGCTCTGATATTAGTGGTTGTAACTAGACATTTGGAAAATTAATAATGAGAAAGATTGCTTTAGTATTATTCAGTGTGCAATGGTTTGATGTCTAGTATACGCTCTATACCTTTTCTTGCAACTGCCTTCGCGCTCCGATATTCCGCGTTGGGGCGTGACACATACACATGCTTTTTCCTTTAAAATGGAAGTAACACATGGCTTTATAACCAATTACAAATATCCATAAACAAACCTACACATGCTTTCTACACACACATACACATGATTCATGGTTCAACTCTATCCATATCATTGCCAAATTCTACAAGTTTAGACCATGGAAATATGTACAAGATAATAACACACCTAGCATGATATATAATCATTTTCACATGCTATTATATCACTTATTCACATGTTTAGCTTGCTGTTTTAATATAAATAAATCACATTTACACAAATTCACATCATTTTACATACTAACACATTCACATTACACTATCACATGTTCACTTTCACATTTGCAATTTTCACACTTTACAATTAATTTGCCATGACACGTAGTCCAAACCACCATAAGAAGGACACACATCACATACACATACCCGTCACCTAGGCAATACAGTGACGAATCTTGGTTAACTGCGCAGAACCGGGAGAAGCCCTATCCACCCCTAACCAGTGGTACTTGTCCACCTCTAGGATTCATCCTAATGCTCATAGGATACACACATTGAGCCTTCCCATAGAAACTTTACTACAGTACGGCTCCACACCCTCTATGGTAGCAGTGTCAATATTGGCACAATTCACATTATCACTTTATCACATTCACTATATCAATTTATTCCTTTTTCACATCCACTTTATAACATTCATATTTCAGTTTAATAAATTTATGCCCTACTATTTCAAATAAATTCATAACACAATTTCAATAATTTTAATCATACTCATAATCATCTACAATCATCATAACAAAACAAGTCCTAATCTACTGCTATCACTGAATTCCTATGATTAAAATTAAACTGCTTATCATGGTCAATTGCCCTTGTTTAACTAATAATAGTACCTACAGTCGTCAGAACAACATGAACTTTTATCATAGGCTTCACATAGGCTATATATCACATACTAAATTTTCAAATTTTTCACAGTTATAAAACTATTTTAACAATTAAACAGGCTTCATGTAGATTTATTAGGAATCACTTAAGCATGGTTCACAGCATCACAGTCGGTGTTATAGTGCTAAAACGTGAAAACAATCATCATAGGAAATTGAAAATTTCTGAAACCCTAATTTACAATGAATCTAATTATTTAGAATTTAATATGGTCAAATCATGCTTATTGTTTAATCACAGAAATTTTTTATTAAATGAAACTATGTATAGAAATTCAACATACCCTCATGATATGACCTACTGACATTATTCAACCAAACATAGCTTTTACAGCATGCACAGTTATCCAAAAGTCCGAATTTCATAGCACATAGATCAAATCACAATACTGAAAAACCTGAAGTACTTGGCGGTAAGGGGTTTACCGCCAACCAAGGTTAATGGCCCACGATGTTGCCGCCAACTCAACATCTTGACGGCAGCAAGCTTGCAGTCAAGTTCCTATCTGCAGAAATTGCAGACTGAATGCAAGAAAAATGAAGAATGGGGTTTCCAAGACTCGAATAAAAATCCGTAAAAATCCTGAGACCTAGGAGACATGTGCAGGGATGTAATCCCTAGATTACTTGCCTTTGAAAAATTCACAAATGGGTTACTTAGGTCGAAGAAGCTCTCCTCGGCCAAGCCAAGAAGTTGCACAAACTCCTCCCAGATCCGGTCTCTGTGTTGATGCAGATCGCTCACCAGAGTCGAGGAAGATTCACCAATGATGAGAGCAACTCCAAGTCGATGTAGATCACCGGAAGAACTCCCAAATCGCCAAATCGAGCTTGTAAAAGTTCGGTTTTTCTCACCCAAAAACCCTAGTTTTTCCTTCGAGAAAAAAGACTTAATCTCGCCAGAAACTAGGTATTTTATAGAGACAAAGGGTCGGGCTACGCGTTGATTAGGTTTCTTACCGTTGGAGGGTAGTTTCCTAATCCAGAACGCAAGAAACACAACCATTTCCAGATCTGGAATCACAACAGAAACAGAGAAGTAGATGGCCACTTTGTTGTCGTTTACCGGAAGTCAGCGTCCATCGATCTAAACGTCGACACTGAGTCAACGGCACACTGGTTTTCCGTCAACCCGCCCTCAATGTAAGAGATTTGACGTCAACTGGCATTTCAGCCAGAACATAGAAAATTTAAATAAACATGCATTCACATGTTAATTACATACATTATACATCAGATTATTTAAATACAATATGCACAAACTTACATAAAGACAATATGTACATAATTAACATGTATATATATATGCATATAAGTAAATAAATAATTATTGAATACACAAAATCAAATACGCATATCATGACAAAGTTCGAACAAATGAACAAAGTTTGAGGGCCTTACAGAATGCCATTAGGAAACCTCCTGTTGATTTCACACTTTGGGAGTTTAACCATGACTTTTATTTTATTTCTATTCACCATTTATTTATTGCTATTTTCCCATATTTTAAATCATTTAAATTTCCAAGGTGTTACATAATCAAAGAAAATCTTTGGAACCTAAGTACATTTGGGTCCCTTTACATCACCCAATTCAAGAATATAGGAAAACAGGCTTTTCGGAATCCAAGCTTGTCTTTTTACTGTGGGTTTAATGGTGTTTCTGGTTTCATGTTGTTTAAGATTTTTTTGTTCTTTTTAGGAATTTTTGAACCATTGTTTCTTTTCATTTTCATAAATTTTCTTTCAGGCTTCTCACCAGTGTTTCTTTGATGAAACCAAGAATTATTCGGATTGCTAAACCTCTTGGAATATTTAGACTGACCTGATCTAGCGAAGTTGTAGGAGTGTGTCGACACTCTGTAGGGATAGTGTCGACCTGCATGAGTCCACCTAGACATGTTCTGTGGTCTGATGTAAGAAGGTGTTGACCTACCATGAGTCCACCTGGAAATGTTCTGTGGCCTAGTGTATGAAAGTGTTGACCTACCACGAGTCCGCCTGGACATGTTCTGTTGTCTAGTGTATGAAGGTGTCGACCTACCATAAGAATAGTGTCAACCTACCCAATTATGTGATTTCCAAGATTTGTTCCCTTGAGACATGTTTGTTGGATTGATTTTAGCACTTGACTTATCCTTTTTATTGGATTTTCCAATTTCAGAAGTTTTTGCAGTTTCTCTTTATAACACCCCATATAACAATTGTTAAATAGACTAAATCAGCAAACTACCAACAACTCGGACTAGTCATTTTCAGAGCTCGAGTATGAAAAAAACTATGAAGTTAAGCGTGCTCAATTGGTAGTAGTCCCAGGATGGGTGACCTTTCTGGGATGTCGACCAACTAGCATGGTTGTTGGGTCAATTTGTTGGTTGAGTCATTACAAATGGTATCAGAGCCTTGCCCAGCCAGAAATGTAGGAACTAAGTGCCACACAGGGTAAAGTGCTACGCTATGGGAGCCACCTCTTGAGGCCATAATGGCACAAAGTGCTACATAGTGGGAGCCTCTCTTGAGTCTGTGGGGGCAACCTCTAGAATCCTGCCTACCTAGGGTTTGATTGTGTGCTATATGTGAGCAGGACGAGGACCTCGCTTATATAAGAGGGGTAGATTTAACACCCCATATAACAATATGTTAAATAGACTAAATAGCAAACTATCAACAACTCGGACTAGTCATTTCAGAGCTCGAGGAGGAAAATAACTCTGAAGTTAAGTGTGCTCAGTTGGGAGTAGTCCCAGGATGAGTGATCTGTCTAGGAAGTATACCAACTAGTATGGTTGTTGTGTCAGTTTGCTGGTTGAGTCGTCACACTCTTTTTTCATTTCTTTCAGTTTTCTTTTCATTAAATTGTTTTCTAGATGTGGAGGTATCTGAATTTTTTGAAGAAACAAATGTGATGGTTTCAAGCTTATTTCTTTCTTCTTTGAAGGATTAAAACGCAACCCTTCTTTGTTGAAGTTTATTTTAGTTCCAAACAAGGCTTCCAAGTTGTTTTTTCCACTTACAAAATTTTCCAAAACTTCTTGTCTTCTGGTAACTCCTTTCTAAAGATTTTCAATTTCTTTCTTCATCTCAGTGTTCACATTTTTTAATGCATCATATTTTTCAGCAGCTAGAGCCATTTCCTTGACATTTTCAATATTCTTGACTACCAATTCACACACACGTTCTTTTAAAATAGTGATTTCTTGAACAAATTCGTTTTCATTTTCTTCCATTGAGGTATCATGAACAATATGATTTATTTTTATTTTAAGCACTTTGTTTTCCTTTTTAACCTCATTATATTGATCTAGTAGCTCAATATATATATGTTCCCAATCATTGAAAGAGAAATCTTTAAATGAAGAATTTACCCATTATCGAAATTGGACCAATGGACCTCTCATAGCCCATGAATAATTCAAGTAAGAAAAATATAATAAAATCCAAAATTTCCTAATTAAAAGGGGAAATCTCAATAAGAAAATTCCATTAAGTAATGGGTTTTGTTAAATGGACCCATTATAAATTAGTGGGCCAAAATAGGGATTTTTAAAAGGGGAATAATAGAAAAAAACCCTAAATTCGTAACTTAATTATTACTTAAATAGAAAAGAGGTATTTAATGCATTAAATAGGAAGTTTGGGTTGGATTTGGATTCCTAAACCTACCCTAATAGGTTGGCCACGAATTTGGATCCCAACCTAACCCAAATTGGACATGGCAAGCTTGGAAGGTGGAATTAAATAGGAAATCTCGAAATTAAATAGGAGTTAGAGTCCTATTAGGAATTAGAAACATAAGAGACATAAATACTCTCCTAAACCCCCATGGCCGGCCCTAGCTCATTGCCAAGAGTTGCTGGACCAGTAGGAGAGGCCAAGGAGGGGGAGAATTCATGGGGAGAAGGCTGCTCAAGCTCTCAACCCCCGTTCTTCAAGTTTTAGCCCTAGAGAAGGAAAACGACTAAAGGTAGCGATTCTCAAGAGCAAAATTAATGAAATTTCTACTGTAGACTATTCCAGCATCACGACAAAACCCTTTTTATTTCATGATTTTTCGTGCACCCAATCTTTTCTTATTGATTTTTGAAGTCCTGCAAACCTCTTGATCTCGAACCTTCATGTTTAATTCACATCTCCTTGCATACTCGATCCCATGCTCTCAAATTTTTATTGGAGATACTGATGCAAGTTAGGTGTCTTTTGCCCCTAAAAGCCCTAATTCTCATCCACCATATTGCTCGAATTAAATCGTTGATCTCTATTGTACATAGTTTCATGATCTTCATAAATACACTTGTTTGAACCATGCCGAAACCATGTTGGTTTTCCAATTCCTATTTACTAAAGTACTCTCACATGTCTAGATTAATTTGCAAGTAGTTTCATGATTTTTCATCGACGGTACAATTAGTTATGGTTTTCTGAACGTCCCTGTGTCAAAATAAGGGAAGTTGGACTGTAATCTTATGCACTGTCCTTTTCCTGCTCGAACTCAGGTACAGTACCTGAAAACGTGACGGCCCGATAGGCCGCATTCTCAGGGCTATCATGACAGCACTCCCTGTCGCATTCTAAATGCGACCAGGGCTGCCGTCACGTTCTGGCCGCCTGACCGAATAGACTTGTCGCGATCCTTACAAGGCCCTGTCACATTCTCACTTGACCCTGTCACGACCCTTACTGGGGTGCGTCGCAATCTTAGACTTTTGCAAGAAAACCCCCAATTTTCGATGCTCTGACATTCTACAGTGTTTATACACTTTTTTCACAGTCTAAATTGACCATTAATGTGTGATTTTAAAAGACATACACATGACTTATTTCTAGCTATGATTTCATGATACATGCACACACTTTGAACCATCCAATTATGGCTTAACTTGGCATGTAATTAACTCATAATACATCTAGTAATTTATGTAATTAAATTGCCATATTTTAAATAGACTTGTCTACGTTTTCTGGCAATGTTTTGGGAATACCGTTATCAACGCTCCACTGTTCTAGAATTCCTCTAGAACATCGAGCACTTGTTTCTATATACACACTCTCTTGACTTGGACAAACTCTCTGTCGGATATTCCTTCTGCCGGACTAGTGAATCCTTGTTCAAGGCCTCCGTAAGTCTCCTCTATCCATGGATTCCCACATGGTCGACGAGCTGGTTGTACCCTTACACCTATGATACCCTTTGGGGATCAACATGAACCAAACGGCTATTAGAAGTTCACTCTTATCTTGAATCACGCCGGATCTCTGGACCTGTGTGTAACATGGCTAGCGGAAGGGTAGTGAATTCCACCTGTCTGCCAACACCAAGTGCGCATGTTGTGCAACTGTTACTATCGCCTGTTTACTCGACGTGTTATGTGCAATGTCCACTAGCTCTCATCTATACTCTACTCATTCATCTATTCACACTCTCTCTACAATCTCGTCTATTCATCTAGTGATTCTCATCTATTTCTTGGTACTCTCTATTGGCCATTAATTGATTGTCTAAAGATAAACAACATAACCAATGCCAGCACAATAGGGCCCGATCTAGTCCTGGGGAGAGCGCCCGAAAGTGCCATTTGCCCGCGAGAGTTAAATGATCAGGATGTCAGCATTACATCCAAGTGCCAGTCTATCAAGATTAATCTAAGACAATCAACACAAAGTGCTATATTCTCTCGATGTCTTTGACAAAACAAAGTGCTATATTCTCTCGTTGTCTATTGACGACAAAAGTGCTATATTCTCTCTCGGCAATCTACGGATAACCAAAGTGACATTACTATCTCGATTGACAGAAGTTAATCAAAAGTGCTATACTATTTTGATTCATAAGAAAATCAATCAAAGTGCAATTTACTCTCTATATGGCCAACTACTTTCTCTCTCCTTACTATACATGTTGCTTGCTATTGCTTGACGTTGACGTTATTTGCCATCGTGTTGTTATCGTTTCTATCGTGGCTTGACTTTAATCATCGTGCTATACTTGATTCATCTGCTATCTGAACCATGTTACTTTTGCTATTACTTTCTCGACTTTATATGACTCGCTCTCTCATTAATTACTCTGCCTTTTAAATCACTAATTATTTAAAGCCTGCTTGATTCATGAGATTTAAGTCCTACTAGGCGTTATCGCTTACCCTTCGTTATTTGTTATTGTGTCTCAGGTAAGTCGGACAATGACGTTACACACACCAATGGGACAGGACTAGAGTGATGAGCAACCTGGAGTGAGTTGATGAAGTTGCCCTAGTACAATGGAGTCTAGTAGTTGTTGTGTTAGATTTCTTTTCCAATGTAATGATGTCAATGAGCTCAATGTAGTGGCTCTGAATTAATGGTTGTAATAGTCTTAGTGAATTTCAATGAAATGAAGAGTTTATTCCAATTATTATTCATTAGATGCTCTATTTTACTCAACTATTTTGTACATTTTTCCCTACTATGTACTTTGCTCATGTCTCCCTGATTTATTCCGCTGCTAAATTGGCGGGGCGTGACATTTGCTATCAGAGCCTAGGATGTCTTAATTGGATATCTTAGGTTTAAGATGTTCTAGGATGTCCTTATTGGATCTCTTAGGTATAGGGTGTTCTAGGACGAACTGTCATGACATGTGTCTAAGTCAGCCACCATACCTATGTGAGGATTGGGTAGGACCATGGTTAAGATTTGAATACATTTATCTATACATATGTATGAACTTAATAATACTTTAACATCCTAATGCCAACCTTATTCTTGAAGGACTCTTAATGGACCCCGACATGGGATCAACCTAGAGGCTAGTTCTGGCATGTCAGCAAGCCTCTCAATGCTAGAAAGAGCTCTGGAAGTGACTAAGGAGATTAAAAAGGAGACCAATCAGAATGGGAAGAGAAGATATAACCATGGCAAGAAGGCCAACCAACAAGTGAATCATAATGATAAGATCATCTGCCTTCATTGTCACAAGCCAGGTCATGTGGCCAAGGAGTGTTGGCGAAAAAATTGGTGCATGCCTACGTTGTGGCAACTCAAGGCATCAACTGCGAGACTGTCCACTCTTAGAAGAATCAGCTACTAGTGTGGAAGATCTCAAATCTATGATAAAGGGGAAGCGACCAAACAATGGTAAGGGTAAAATGAAGAATAAGAAGAGGGTGTTGAAAAGGGAATGTGCTACTCATTCCAATGGTAATAAAGGAGGAGATACAGTAAATAGCAAGAGAATGAAAGGGGAAGTGGAGCAGAAGGAAGTCTGTGAATTTTGTGAAAAGCCAAGGCATCGGGTTGATAACTGTTGGAAGAAATTGGGCAGATGCTTGCGATGTGGAAGTCAACAACATCGGGTCATCGATTGTCCAACAAAGAAGAACCAAACTCCACGCGAAGGATGATTACAAGCCCTTGTGGATATAAATCATGCCAATGAAGATGGACAAAGTATCATCACTAAACCCTTAGTTAATTTCAAATTATTTTCACGATGGCAAAGCCCTGAGTGGGGGAGATGATGGAATGAAATATTCAGAGTAAATTGGTAATCGTATCATATCATATGAATTTAGGGATGAAATTCTTTTAAGTGGGGGAGGATGTAGCAACCCGAAAAAATTCAGTATTTAAAATTTTGAAATAATAAATTTCTATAAAAACGGAATAATAGAAACGTACATACTATTATCGTATGTGCAAGAACACATCTAAAAATTTCGTAAAAATTATAAATCAACCCCAAATATTATCTCTAAGTGTTCCATGAGGGAATTCGTGCAACAAAAAATCCGATTGGCCAAGTATACGTCACAACGTGACTAATTATCTAAATTACGAAACTAAGTCGGAAAACCATTAACACGGAAAGATAATGTGCCCATAAATTAAACGAACCTACCGAAGAGACTTCTAACGTCATGTAATGATTACCCATTATCAAAATTGGACCAATGGACGTCTCATAGCCCATGAATAAATTCAAGTAAGAAAAATATAATAAAATTCAAAATTTTCTAATTAAAAGGGGAAATCTCAATAAGATAAATTCTATCAAGTAATGGGTTTTATTAAATGGACCCATTATAAATTAGTGGGAAAAAATAAGGATTTTTAAAAGGGGAATAATACAAAATACCCTAAATTCGTAACTTAATTATTACTTAAATAGAAAAGAGGTATTTAATGTATTAAATAGGAAGTTCGGGTTGGATTTGGATTCGTAAACCTACCGTAATAGGTTGGCCACGAATTTGGATCCCAACCTAACCCAAATTGTACATGGCAAGCTTGGAAGGTGGAATTAAATAGGAAATCTTGGAATTAAATGGGAGTTAGAGTCCTATTAGGAATTAGAAACATAAGAGACATAAATACTCTCCTAAACCCCCATGGTCGGCCCTAGCTCATTGTCAAGAGTTGTTGGACCAGGAGGAGAGGCCAAGGAGGGGGAGAATTTGTGGGGAGAAGGCTGCTCAAGCTCTCAACCCCCGTTCTTCAAGTTTTAGCCCTAGAGAAGGAAAACGACTAAAGGTAGGCATTCTCACGAGCAAAATTAATGAAATTTCAACTGTAGACTGTTCCAAGCATCAGGAACAAAACCCCTTTTGTTTCATGATTTTTCGTGCACCCAATCTTTTCTTATTGATTTTTGAAGTCCTGCAAACCTCTTGATCTCGAACCTTCATGTTTAATTCACATCTCCTTGCATACTCGATCCCATGCTCTCAAATTTTTATTGGAGATACTGATGCAAGTTAGGTGTCTTTTGCCCCTAAAAGCCCTAATTCTCATCCACCATATTGCTCGAATTAAATCATTGATCTCTATTGTACATAGTTTCATGATCTTCATAAATACACTTGTTTGAACCATGCCGAAACCATGTTGGTTTTCAAATTCCTATTTACTACAAGTACTCTCACATGTCTAGATTAATTTTCAAGTGGTTTCATAATTTTTCATCGATGGTACAATTAGTTATGGTTTTCTGAACGTCTCTGTGTCAAAATAAGGGAAGTCGGACCACAATCCTATGCACTATCCTTTTCCCGCTCGAACTCAAGTACAGTACCTGAGAACGTGACGGCCCGATAGGTCGCATTCTTAGGGCTATCATGATAACACTCCCCGTCACGTTCTAAACTCGACCGGGGCTACCGTTGCGTTCTGGCCGCCTGACCAAATAGACCCGTCGCGATCCTTACAAGCCCTGTCGTGTTCTCACTTGACCCCATCACGACTCTTACTGGGATGCATCGCGATCTTAGACTTTTGAAAGAAAACACCCAATTTTCGATGCTCTGACTTTCTACAGTGTTTATACACTTTGCTCACAGTCATATACGTAGTAAATATACTTGTTATAAACTGACCATTAATGTGTGATTTTAAAAGACATGCACATGACTTATTTCTAGCTATGATTTCATGATACATGCACACACTTTGAACCATCCAATTATGGCTTAACTTGGCATGTAATTAACTCATAATACATCTGGTAATTTATGTAATTAAATTGCCATATTTTTAATAGACTTGTCTACGTTTTCTCGTGATGTTTTGGGAATACCGTTATCGGTGCTCCACTGTTCTAGAATTCCTCTAGAACGTCGAGCACTTGTTTCTATATATGCACTCTCTTGACTTGGATGAACTCTCTGTCAGATATTCCTTCTTCCGGACTAGTGAATCCTTGTTCAAGGCCTCCATAAGTCTCCTCTATCTATGGATTCCCACATGGTGGACGAGCTGGTTGTACCCTAACACCTATGATACCCTTTAGGGATCAACATGATCCAAACAATTATTAGAAGTTCTCTCTTATCTTGAATCACGCCGGACCTCTGGACCTGTTTGTAACATGGCCAGCGGAAGGGTAGTGAACTCCACCTGACTACCAACACCAAGTGTGCGTGTTGTGCAACTGTTACTATCGCCTATTTACTCAACATGTTTCATGCAATGTCCACTACCTCTCATCTATACTCTACTCGCTCGTCTATTCACACTCTCTCTACTATCTCGTCTATTCATCTAGTAATTCTCTATTTCTTGGTACTCTCTATTGGCCATTAATTGATTGTCTAAAGATAAACAACATAACCAATGCCAACACAATAGGGCCCGATCTGGTCCTGGAGAGAGCGCCCGAAAGTGCCATTTGCCCGCGAGAGTTAAATGATCAGGATGTAGGCATTACATCCAAGTGCCATACTATCAAGATTAATCTAAGACAATCAACACAAAGTGCTATATTCTCTCGATGTCTTTGACAAAACAAAGTGCTATATTCTCTCGTTGTCTATTAATGACAAAAGTGCTATATTCTCTCTCGGCTACCTATGGATAACCAAAGTGCCATTACTATCTCGATTGACGGAAGTTAATCAAAAGTGCTATACTATTTCGATTGATAAGAAAATCAATCAAAGTGCAATTTACTCTCTATATGGCCAACTACTTTCTCTCTCCTTACTATACATGTTGCTTGCTATTGCTTGACGTTGACGTTATTTGCCATCGTGTTGTTATCGTTTCTATCGTGGCTTGACTTTAATCATCGTGCTATACTTGATTCATCTGCTATCTGAACCATGTTACTTTTGCTATTACTTTCTCGACTTTACATGACTCGCTCTCTCATTAATTACTCTGCCTTTTAAATCACTAATTATTTAAAGCCTGCTTGATTCATGAGATTTAAGTCCTACTAGGCGTTATCGCTTACCCTTCGTTATTTGTTATTGTGTCTCAGGTAAGTCAGACAATGACGTTACACACACCAATGGGATAGGACCAGAGTGATGAGCAACCTAGAGTCTGTTGATGAAGTTGCCCTAGTATTATGGAGTCTAGTAGTTGTTGTTTTAGATTTCATTTCCAATATAATGATGTCAATGAGCCCACTGTAGTGGCTCCGAATTAGTAGTTGTAATAGTCTTAGTGAATTTCAATGAAATGAAGAGTTTATTCCAATTATTGTTCATTAGATGCTCTATTTTACTCAACTGTTTTGTACATTTTTCCCTACTATGTACTTTGATCAAGTCTCCCCGATTTATTCTACTACTAAATTGGAGGGGCGTGACATCTTGCCATCAGACATATTTTTGTATGTGATTCCTCAGCTTCTGTGCTCTTTTCATCATCATCATCTTCTTCATCACTCCATGTTCCAACCATAGCCTTGAATGATGTGCGGAATTATCTATTATGGCAATCTAGAAGGGGGGGGGAGGGGTTGAATAGATTACTGTCAATTAAAACACTATGACCTTCTTTTGAATGAAGACATAGACTTATCGATATCTCAAACAGAGTTGAATTAAATTCGAACCAAGATGTGTGTGTTTGTTGTGAATAAAACAGAAACAACCTATCTAGCATGTGTAGAAGCAACGTGCCTACCAATCATCTACCGTGAAGACGTAGCAAACCATAGGACACGAAGATTTAAGGTGGTTCGGAGTACACAACTTGTGTATCCTACGTCCACCGTCCACACACACACGCAGAAAGACTTCTTATGAGCGAGTTCAATCACTACAACACACACACACCACGTTGTCTGATGTAAACAAGCAATCAGAACAACACCACCCACGCAGATCAAGCATCTCTTCATCTGTCGACAAGTTAGGAGAGACATGGTAAAGGGAAACACCCAAATACAGAACATATCCAAATCTCGGAATTGAAGTTTCTCTTCGTCTGTCGACAAGTCACTGTTCATCTATCGATAGGTACTAACAGATTTACAATTTCCAGAGCACTGGTCTTTCGGGAAGTGTTTTCCTGTGTGTAGCTGTCGACAAGCGATATGTGGCTATCGACAGGTACACTTCAACTTGTGTTTCCTGAAAGGTATCTATCTTCCCTGTGTCTAGCTATCGACAGGTATCTTTTGGGCTATCGACAGGCACTTGCTTGATGTGTTTTTCTTTGAGCTTTTGCTCTTGATTTTGATGCTTGTCTTGCATGCATTCACACCTACATTAACGAACATTATTAGAGAGATATAATAAATCTATAGATGATCAATTTGAAGCATGTTTTGATATGTTGCTTGACTTGTCAATGTCCTCATGTTACAACCATTCACACAACATCAAGTTATATTGTTCATCATAAAAAACATGTAATCACAAACATCACACATGTGAACCCAACATTCTCCCCCTTTTTGATGATGATAAAATTTCAATTTATGCATAATGGATGGTTCTCCCCCTTTTGGCAACATCCAAAAAGACAAGTCATGTACTCATGAATATAAAGTAGGCAAACAATTGTGAATTCCATTGAATAAGCATTCAACACACACAGTTACAAAAGTTGTTCATGACACGACTGAAAGGAATTGCGAAAGATGGAAATAACATGACAGACATAACAAACTAAGACATCAGTGACAAGACCTTGACCAAACAAAAGAGAACACTAGATAATGGACTCCTAGACTCTCTATACGTCGTCATTCTCAGGTGCAAGGGGATGACGGAACTCGCGAAACTCAGTAGAGAGCTGGGTGAGCCGGTGCTGAATCTGTACATGGGTGCCAGCCAATGCATCCATCCTAGTCTCAACATGATCGAACTGAACATTGAGCTGAGCAAATCTAGTGGTCATTTATTGCTGCATTTGGGTCAACTTAGCAGAGATGAACTCTCTAAGAGACTGCTCTGAAGGTGCTTGAGCTTCGGCATCATCATCAACATCATCTCCCTCAGCATCCATGGGCTCTTCTTGGGAGTCTTCATCAGCTTCATCATCAGCAAGGTCTTCTTCATCAGCTGCTTGCTCCTTGCCCTTGAGATCCCTTGTCACATTGCCATCAACAAGCTTATAGCCCATCCGATGTGCGGAAGTAAGATCAAAAGAACTGTGGGATTTGAGATCAACCAACTCCCCTTGTGGAATATGGATGTCAATGAACAAAAGGAGAGAGGTAATGGGGCAAGAATAAGGCATCGACCTTGTGGAGTTCCTGAAGCATTGCCTGATTAGGTCGATCATGAGAAGAGGCAGATTAACTTGGTCACCATTAAGAAAGGAGTAGAAAAGGGATTTGTGAACTTCGGTCACAAGTTCCCTACTACCATCTTTGGGAACAATAATGGTGGTGAAAATATGATGAATAAGATGATGAAGAGGAGGAAAAGAATTTGCATTCAGCTTCAAACGATCTTTGGTGGAATCGTACGGCTGCAAAGTGATGAGAGTGTAATACTCGGATGCAGAAGGATGATTTTGTAAGACATGAACTCCAGAATTGGGGATTTGAAAGGTACGCGTGAGAAGATTAGGGGTGATTTGGAAAGGAGTGCCTTTGACTGAGGTGTAGAGGTTACCAGAATTCGTGATCCTCAGATTGTTGTAGAACTCCATCACAGCGGTGGGAGAATACCGAATGTGGGAGTAATAGAAGGAAGTCCAGCCCTGGATGTCGAAGAGGGGCTGCAAATCGGGGAACATATCTTCCAGCGAGACAAAGTCAACATAGCGATGTTGAAAAAACTTGGTGAAGGTGCCTTGAACTTTGATCAGTTGCAGATTCGGAGGGATGATGAGTTCTGGCAAATGATCGTCCCGATGCTTTGTGCGGCACTCGACAGGAGCCCCAGAGCCCTCGCTGGCTTCAGGAGAGAGGGGACGGCGATGAGAAGCAAGGCGTTTCCCCTTGGGAGCCATGAGGAAGAGGGCGAAGTGGAGACGAACTCAGAAAAGAGAAGGAGACAGGAAGACGAGAGAAGCCAGGAAAGATCGAAATCCAGGTCTGGAAACCTGGAGAAGGAAGGTTGGGGTTAAGAGAGAAAGGAGAAGGTGTTTTGGAAGGAGGGAGAGGAAGAGGAGGCGTGGGTTCCCTTTTAAAAAGAGTGGGTAAGAGTTTGAAAGGGAAGGGACCCACCAAATCCGGCCCATAAGGCACGCCGGTTGAGCATCTTAACGGCCCTGGCCGCCGGCTGTCGATAGGTGACTGTTCATCTGTCGACAGGCACACTCAGAAATTGCCAGATCTTAGTTTTGACAGAATTTTTGTTGTGCAATGAGCATCCAAAGAGAATATATAGTGGAAAATAGGTATATACACATTATAAAATGTCATACCCATTAATATTAAGACAAGTCATAAATCTACAATGGTTGTAACATAATACCCTAGGAGTCTCAAGTTGGAGCATTAAGAAGACATCGTACGTAAGCATAGGAAAATAAGATAACCCCTTTGAACAAAACCATTGTAGAAAAGCATATTTCCTAGTGGGTGATTGTCGGATGGTATATGAGAAAGATGTCCACATGAGGAGTTAACCATAAACAACAAAGTGCCCGTGATTTGAGAAAAATGGAGGCTTCACTCTATTTCTTCTTTGCATTATTTCTTTTGTCAATTGAATGTGGGAAAAGTAGTAATTAGAATCACTGTCACCTTTTGACGTGAAGGTAGACATTTGGGATGCCCGTACCCCCAGTTACTCAGTGAGAGTGACCATCATACCATTGTATAGAGATAATGAATAAGTTTTTTGATGTGAAGACAGACATTTACGATGCCCATGTCCCCGATTACTCGGTAATACACATCATTGCTCTGCCGTTGTCCCATTATTTTTGTTGATACACTTTTGAGTGTGACAAATAGGTAGCTTTTCTCCATTATTAATATTTGTTTGTTTTGAAAATCAAGGTCAAGGAGTATTTATGATTAAAAACCAATGCAAGACACAAGGTTCAATGACCGTCGGACGTATCAAGTCACTTTGGAGAAATGATTATCCACAAGGGAGATATTCAAGTGAGTTAGATTAAACCCATTAGTTTTGTGCAATGTACTCTAAATGATACAACCTAGACTCATACAAGAATAGTATGTCAAAATCATTGTGGTTCAGACAATATCTTTGGTATTATGTGGATATGAAAGATTATAACATTAGTAAGTAGCCAATTTTCACCTTACATTGAATGTATGAACATGCTCATAAAGGATGTTGAGAAAAGATGAAGATTTAGAGATGATGTGGGTAGTTGTCGACAGCTAATGAGAGCTTGTCAACAGATGCAGACAATGGTGAAGAACTGGGTTCAGGCAGGGTGTAGCTGTCGACAGCAGGGGGTCCTGGCTATCGATAGATTCACACAGATAAAAAAAATGGAGTTTGGGGAGATAGAAACTGTGCCTGGCTGTCGACTGTAGTAGAAGTAGCTATCGACAGACACACATAGGGTTCAATTTCTGGGTTCTGTGAAGGCATAGCTGTCGACAGGCTATTGGGGTTGTCGACAGGAACTTTGACAAAACCATTTAAAGGCTGAGATGAGAGAAAAATTGGAACTTTAGGTTGAGGAAATGAGAACTTATGAAGAATAGAGATTGTCCCTCATGAATTCACTCATCAAACCTTAACTTACTCCCCCACAGTGTGTGCATTTGAGGACTCAAACATTCAAGCGATTCAAGCAAGATTTTCATATGCATGGCAATCATTCGCACACCGGAGATCATTCATAAGCACATGAGCACAGAAATTCATTTGTTTACAAAAATGAGTGGGCAAATTGAAAAGAAACTCTATATACCCTATTTGAAGTGGATGACCTTTATACGCAACTTGACTATAGATACGTGGCGGAGAATATTTCCTCACACATAATGATAGTTTCCAAACAAGCAAGACTTGTTCTTTCACATGTCACCATTTGATATACCACATAGTCTTTACACACAAAGAGCATATACTCCAAAATTGGGTATAAGTTTCATTGCATTTTACATAAGCCCAATTCTCTCCTTAGTGTAGTGAATCTATCTTCATACAAGGGTTTTGTGAAAATGTCAGCCAGTTGATTTTCAGTGGGTATGAAGCTAAGCTCCAAAGTTTTGTTGGCTATCTATCTCTCAAGAAGTGATGTCTAATCTCAATGTGTTTGGTTCTTGAGTGTTGAATTGGGTTCTTTGAAAGGTTGATAGCACTAGTGTTGTCACATAAGATAGGTGTGCATCCAATGTCAATGTTGTAATCACGCAATTGACTTTTTATCCACAACACTTGAGCCGCACAACTCCCTGAAACAACATATTCTGCCTCTGCAGTGGAGAGTGCAACTGAGTGTTGCTTCTTGGATGCCCATAAAACCATGCAACCACCAAGGAATTGACAATACCCACTAGTGCTTTTTCTATCAATTTTACACCCAGCATAATCAGCATCAGAATATGAGATTAAGTTAAAGCTACTCCCTACTGGATACCAAAGACCCCAATCATACGTACCTAAGAGATATCAGAAAATCCTTTTAACTGCAACCAAATGGCTTTCCTTTGGACTAGATTGGTACCTAGCACAAAGACAAACACTAAATTGTATACCTGGTCTACTTGCAGTAAGGTAAAGGAGAGAGCCAATCATACCTCGAATTACTTTGCATCTACCTTTTTACCTTTTTCATCATTTTCCAATTTTATGCTTGTGCTCATGGGTGTTGAGGAAGGCTTGGCTTGTTCAAACTGAAAACATTTCAGTAGATCCGTTACATATTTTTCTTGATTAATGAAGAAGCCATCTTCATATTGTTTTACCTGTAAACCAAGAAAAAATTGAAGCTCCCCCATTAAACTCATCTCAAATTCACTATGCATGTGTTTAGAGAACTCTTCACACAGTGATGGGTTAGTGGAACCAAAGATGATGTCATCCACATAGACTTGAACAACAATTATGTGATTACGAACTTTCTTAGTGAAAAGTGTTTGGTCCACTTTACCTCTTGAGTAGTTTTTACTTACCAGAAAATTGCTTAGTCAGTCGTAACAAGCTCGGGGTGCCTGCCTCAAACCGTAAAGAGCTTTGTGCAACTTATAAACATGGTTAGGCTTTTCATTATCCTCAAAATTAGGTGGTTGAGAAACATAGACTTCTTCTTTGATGTAGCCATTCAAGAAAGCAGTTTTAACATCCATTTGAAAACGTTTGAACTTGTTTGAACATGCATACGCTAACAAGATCCTTACTGCTTCGTCTATCTACAGGTGCAAAAGATTCTTCAAAATCTATCCCAAATTCTTGGTTATACCCCTTTGCTACCAGTCTAGCTTTGTTTCTCACCACTTTACCATCTTCATTTAGTTTATTCCTAAACATCCATCTTGTGCCAATAATAGAGATTTCAGGGGTTCTAGGAACTAAACTTCATATATTGTTTCTTTGAAACTGACCAAGTTCTTCATGCATAGCGTCAATCCATGAATTTTCTTTTAGAGCCTCTTCAACATTTTTAGTTTCCACTTGAGAGACAAAAGATAAATGATCTTGTTCAACTATTTGTCTAACCTGAGACCTAGTTTGAACTTTATCATTTACATTTCCAATTATATTATCAAGTGGGTGATCTTTGGGTACCTCACATTTGTGATTGTTGAAGGACTAGGTTGATCTTGGACTTGAGGAAGGTGATCTTGTGGAGGTTGTTCTTGAGGAGGGTTTGCTTGAGGAGTTTCATCTTGAGGCTTTTCCTTTTGTGGATCTTCTTCAGATTCATCATCTTACTTTTTGAAAAGTATTTCATGATCATCATCATTGTACCTGCGAAAGTATCCACTGTTAATTTTTGTTGCTACTTGAGAATTTCCTTTTACTTTTTCATGTTGTTTCCCAAGTATTGTTACTTCATCTCCATCATCATACCTGTGTAAATTTGAACTGTTAGTCTTTGCATGATACTCATCAAAAACATGTGGAGTTTCTTCCACAATTTGATTTTTATTATTAAACACTCTATATGCTCTAGAGTGTTCTGAGTATCCCAGAAAAATACCTGGATAACTTTTGGCTTCAAACTTGTCTAAATCAACTTTATCATTGTTATGTATAAACACTTTGGAGCCAAAGACCCTGAAATACCCAATACTGGGTTTCCTACCTTTTAACAGTTCATCGGGAGTTTTCTTCATCATAGGTCTTACCATGGCTCTGTTGAGAATATAGCATGAAATGTTCACCTCTTCTACCCAAAAGCTCCTTGAGAGTTGGCTCTCGACCAGAAGAGTGTGAGCCATTTCCACCAAGGTTTTGTTCTTTCTCTCCACTACGCCATTTTACTCCGGAGTTCTTGGAGAGGAGAACAGGTGATCTATCCCATGGTGCCTACAAAAGTCAGAAAAAGAGTTATTGTCAAACTCTCCCCCATGATCAGTGCGGATTGAGCATACCTTATGAATGTTCCCATGCTCAATCTTATTAAAGAATTCTTCAAAGACTTTAAGTGCTTCATTTTTGTGACCCAAGAATTTGACCCAAGTGAACCTCGAAAAATCATCCACAATGACAAACCCAAAGCGTTTGCCATTGAGACTTGGCATTCTAGTAGGTCCGAAAAGGTCCATGTGCAATAGTTCATAAGATTTTGAAGTGATTACTGGTGCTTTAGATTTGAAAGACTTCTGGGTTTGTTTTCCCTGTGCACATGCATCACAAAAACTCTCATTTTTATTAAAGGAAATGTCAGGAAGTCCACTTACCAACTTCATCCTCATGATCTTGTGCAATACATTGTAGCTTGCATGACCAAGCCTATGATGCCACAAAGTCACTTCATCCTGTTTATTTTTAAAAAGACACAAATGTTTATTTTCTGGTTCATCAAAATCAAATAGATAGATGTTGTTCACTCTTTTTCCAGAAAACTTAAGACTTCCTGTTTCTTTATCAACAATTTGGCATGCTTTTGATTCAAAAACAACTTTATGACCTTTATCACGCAGTTGGCTTATGCTAAGAAAATTGTGATTAAGACCATCAACCAGCAACACGTTGTCTATTGAGTTAGAGGCATACTTACCTATCTTACCTGTGCCAATGATTTGGCCCTTGTTGTTACCTCCAAAGACAACTTGACCTCCGTCTTTCTCCACCAGTAAACAAAATTTATCTTTGTCGCCCGTCATGTGCCTCGAGCAGCCACTATCCAAGTACCATTCATTTTGATTTTGGGCTGCTAGGCATTCCTGCATAGATGGATCAGACAAGAGGTTTTGGAACCCAAATTACTTTTGGTCCAAATGTTTCATTCATACCAAAAAGTAAGTGCTTTAGAATCCAAACTTGTTTGCATTTCAGTTAGTTTGAATTCTTCCAACACTGTTTTTCATTGTGCCCAAGTTTCTTACAGAAATTGCATGATGAAGATTTTCTCAAAACATTTGTTTTGTTCTTTTGTTGAACATCCATTTGCATTTTCCCTTTTTGTTGCCTGGATGGCTGTCCCTTGACAGCATACTTCCAGGCCTGTCGACAACTATCTTTGGGTCTGCCGACAGACTTTTTAATTTTTTGAACAACTGAAGTCTTTTGTTTGGGTTGCTGTTGCTTACCCTTTGCTTGAGTTTTCTTGTTCTTGGGAGGAACTTGTTTGCTTGTGCTTGAACTACAATCAATAAAAGATGTAATTAATGTCTCTCCAATTTTCTTTTGTTTTATAGGTTGATACCCAATCTCATGCTTTGCAACAAAAGTATTTGATCTCAGAATTGCATCAAGATTTTGCTTTCCTTTTACAAATCTTGTAAGATCATCAGATTTTCCTTTAACATCATTTTCAGCTATTTCCAACTTTTTCTTAATCTCTTGATTTTCATGTTGAAGAGTTTCAAGGGAATTGATTAGGCTTTATTTTTCTTTTTCACTCTCTTGCAATTTTACTTTTATGCAATCCATTTCTTCAAAGTGAGCTTCCTCATCAATTTTCATCATTTCAATATCTTTATTTACGACTGCAATCTGTTCATCATTGGGTGTGCTATGAACGAATGAGTTGATTTTCTTTTTGAGTGCTTTATTTTCAGACTTCAACTCACAAAATGTCTCAAAGAGCAATGTATAAGCCTCTTCCCATTCATCTACCGTATAGTTTTCAAAGGAAGAGTTTACCTCAGGTGAGTCCTCACTCCTTGCCATTAAATAGTGAATTTCTTCATCTCCTGAGCTTGCTTGTGCGTCCTCATCTTCGTCATCATCGCTTCAAGTTGCCAACATTGCCTTGGCTTTCTTGAAGGTGAATTTTTCTTTCTTCAGTTTCTTCTTAAGCTCCGGGCATTGTCCTCCAATATGCCCTAGTTTCCTACACTCATAGCACACAATCATGTCAGATTTCTTGTTAGACTCAATTTTATTTGAAAAGATTTGGAGTTACCTGAGCCTTTCCTTTTGAATTTAAAGAATTTCTTGAACTGTCTAGTGAGCATGGCCATTTCATCATTCTCACTATCACTAGGTGTTTCATTATCATCACTTTCCTGTTGCATGTCCTTTTTGGAACTGGAGGAATTTTTGTTGGAAGCTTTTAGAGCAATATATTTTCTTGGATTTTCTTCAGTTTCTTTCCTCTTTACATTTATTTCATAGGTCATTAAGGAACCAATTAGCTCATCTAATTTCATTTTTGAAAGATCCTTAGAATCCTCAATGACGTTGGCCTTAGTATTCCAAGAGGATGGAAGAGACCGAAGTATCTTCCTTACTAAGTCACTTTCTGAGTATTCTTTCTTAAGACCTTTCAACCCATTGATTATTAGCATGAACCTTGCAAACATATCTGATATGGTTTCATCAATTTTCATTTTAAACATCTCATATTCAGATACTAGCATGCTCTCTTTGGTTTCCCTTAACTCAGACGTACCTTCATAGATGAGTTCAAGCTTGTCCCACATTTCTTTTGCTAAGGTGCATGTGGAGACTCTTGAATACTCGTTGGGATGTACAGCGCACTGCATCATGTTCAATGCACTCCAATTGAGAGTTCCCTTAGCAATTTGGTCCTTTGTCCAAGTACCTTCATCCTCGGGCAGCACATATGCTCCTTAGCTGAAGATCTTCCATAGCTCAAAGTTTTGAGCTCTCAAAAAAACCTGCGTACAATTTTTCCAATACGGATAGTTAGTGCCATCAAAGAAGGGTGGCCTGGACACTGAATGTCCTTCAGCCATATATCCCTTGTTAGATTCCATGAGATCGAGAATCTCCTGATCGTAAGATCAAATAGTTAAAATAGTAAATCGGAGAAACCTCGCTCTGATACCAATTGAAAGATGCGCAGAATTATCTATTATGGTAATCTAGAAGGGGGGGGTTAAATAGATTACTGTCAATTAAAACACTATGACCTTCTTTTTAATGGAGGCACAGACTTATCGATATCTCAAACAGAGTTGAATTAAATTCGAACCATGATGTGTGTGTTTGTTGTGAATAAAACAGAAACAACCTATCTAGTGTGTGTAGAACCAACGTGCCTACCAATCATCTACCGTGAAGACGTAGCAAACCATAGGACACGAAGATTTAAGATGGTTCGGAGTACACAACTTGTGTATCCTACGTCCACCGTCCACACACACATGCAGAAAGATTGCTTATGAGCGAGTTTAATCACTACAACACATACACACCACGTTGTCTGATGTAAACAAGCAATCAGAACAACAACACCCACGCAGATCAAGCACAAGAGATGCTTGATCCACTACCACACACACAGAGAGTATGAAAAGTCGTAAGAGGGAAGAGTTCAGAGTTGTAGAATCAAATCTTGAGATAGAACTCTTCGAGGTGGTCGTCCAGAAGAACTCCAAGCTTTGTCTTGATGTTGAACACTTGATGGAGAAGTGTGAATCGTGGATGAACTAGCTTCAACTCCACTTGGAAGATGAATCTTCTTCGCTCTAGATGGAGGGTTGAAGCAGAGCAGCAGGAAGAAGCTTTCTCTCTTGGATTTTCCTTAGGGTTTAGTTTAGTTGCTTCTTGCTACGAAATTACCTCTTTATGTTCTATATATAAGGGTGTCCAAGTTAGGAGAGACATGGTAAAAGGAAACACCCAAATACGGAACATATCCAAATCTCATAATTGAAGTTTCTCTTTGTCTGTCGACAGGTCACTGTTCATCTGTCGACAAGTACTGACAGATTTGCAATTTTCGAAGCACTGGTCTTCCGGGAAGTGTTTTCCTATGTGTAGCTGTCGACAAGCGATTTGTGGCTGTCGACAAGTATACTTCAACTTGTGTTTCCTGAAAGGTATCTATCTTCTCTGTGTCTAGCTATCGACAGGTATCTTTTGGGCTGTCGACAGACACTTGCTTGATGTGTTTTTCTTTGAGCTTTTGCTCCTGATTTTGTTGCTTGTCTTGCATGCATTCACACCTACATTAAAGAACATTATTAGGGAGATATAAGAAATATGTAGATGATCAATTTGAAGCACGATTTGATATGTTGCTTGACTTGTCAATGTCCTCATGTTACAACCATTCACACAACATCAAGTTATATTGTTCATCATAAAAAACATGTAATCACAAACATCACACATGTGAACCCAACAGGCCTTTTGTATCCTTACACATATCACATTCATGCTACTGGAGGCCTTCTCTCTCTAGGATCTAGAGAGAGAGGCTCTGGATTTTTCGAGTGCTAGGTGCCTAGTGAGGGCTGACTGTTGGCCTTTTGCCGACGGTGTTTCCTTCTGCTTGTGGTGTCATGGCGTCGCCAACGGAGGTTGGGGAGGCTACCCAGGGTTTGGCGACGGATGCTTCTTCTGTGGGGCGGCGAACCTATGCTCAGATTATTGCAGAATCCAAGCCGCCACCTCAGGTGAACATAGGTATTATACCTCTTGGTTTTACAGATGCTAGTGAGCCAGCGGTGTTCTTCTCACAGGTGGAGGTTGGTAGATCCATAGTTACTCTTAATTTGGCAGTCATAGTGTGGTGTGCGTATGGCAGGAGCTCCATTCCAGAGTTTAAAAGTTGTTTGTCTCAAAGGCTGGGATTCAAGGTTGATTTCATAGTCAGTGTTCTGAATCATAGACACCTTCTTCTTCGGTTTGAGGAAGAGGAGATTATCTGAAGGTTATATTGAGAAGGAGTCTATATATCAAGGGTTTGTTATACAGATTCTTTAAGTGGGATGCTAACTTCGATTTTAATGCAGATCCCATAGTTATGCCTATCTGGGTGGGTTTTCCTATGCTTCCTGTTAACTACTATTACCTAGACTTTTTAAAGTCTATTGCAGGGAATCTTGGCCAAGTTCTTAGAATTCATGAGCCAACCTTGGCTCTTACTCAGACCCAGGAGGCGTTTGTTTATGTCGATCTGGATATTGCTAAGGTTAGACCTGAGAGGATATGGATTGGCTGTGGGCAGGAAGGATTTTGGCAGAAGATAAACTACTACAGAGTGCTTGTAGTCTGTGGCTTCTGTCATAAGCTAGGGCATGCAGAATCGGAGTGCAATAAGAAGACTAAGGATGCAGTGGTGGCGGTTGTTCCTCATATGAAGCTGCCTGCACTTAATAAGAAACAAGGTGATATGGTTTCTATAAAAAAATCATAGCATCAGAAGGAGTGTTCTATAGATCATATTGGCCCTCGGAAGGATAATAGTTTTGCGTTGTTGATGGAAGGTGATCCTCCCTTGAAGGTGATGGAGGTTCCCTCTTCGGAGTTCTTAGCACCAGGCCCTCAAGCTATGGGGGTCCAGGAAGATGTCATTCAGATTCAGAACTCGTTGCATGGTGCTATTTCTGAGGTGAGGTCAGGTTCTAAAGGTCCTTCTAATGAGGTAATGGTCACTGGTTTACAGGGAGTTCAAGAAGTGGAGGACCAACTCCAACCCACGTTGCATGGCCTGCATGGCAACTCTATCGTGGTCCGTTTGCAAGGATCTCATTCTGAAACCTATTATGTTGAGGCTCCTGCAGTAGGGGGGTGGAAGGCAGGGTTTCTCCAGTGATGGCTCCCACCGGAGAAGAAGAAGACTTGCCGAATAATGCTATTTCCAATCTTAAGCCACCAGATTCTATTCTTCACAGGGCGTCCATTCTGGCTGATACAGAGAATAACTTCATGCCTGTTATGGGTAAAGGAACCAATGACGGACAGATAGAGAAGGTATGCGCTAGGACTCGTTCCAAGGTGAAGGCTGCAGTGGGTTCTTCCTCTGGTTAATCGTCTTCATGAATTCTTCCATATTATATTGGAATATTAGGGGTATTGCGAACCTGGCTTCTCGGCGTTCGCTTAGGAGAATTGTCAATGTAAACAGAGTGGTTTTCCTAGCTATTGCTGAACCTATGGTTTCCATGGAGGGAGCGGATTCTGTTCGCTCATATCTTGGTATGGATTCGATCATGGGTAATTGTGGAGATAATGCTAAATTATGGGTTTTCTGGAGGAATTTTCCTTTCCAAATGGTTAATTGTTCTGATCAACACATCACTATGGCTGCTGTGAAGGATGACAGGGTCCTCTCTCTTATAATGGTTGTATATGCCAGCTGCCATGCTGATAGAAGACTCTTCCTATTTGATGATTTGCATACTTTTTCCAGTAATGTAGATGTCCCTTGGTTAGTGGGGGGTGATTTTAATTGTGTCTCCCTCCCTTCGGAGAAGCAAGGTGGTAGTTCTGTCAACCTGCATGGAATGCTAGACTTCAATGCTTTTATTTCAGGTGCATATCTTATTGATGTGGGATATATCGACTCTAATTTTACATGGTCGAATAACCGTTCTGGGCTTGCGTTTGTCAGGGCTAGGTTGGATAGATTCCTCTACAATTCGTCTTGTGGTGATAGATATACTGGCATTCAGGTTAGACATTTTCCAAGAGGCCCTTCGGATCATGCTCCTCTTATGGTCACTCTCTCTCCTATACCTCGGACCCCTGCTAGATTTATATTTCTCTATATATGGTCTTCTCATGAATCCTTTAAGGATACTATCAAAGCTGCTTGGGAGGCTCCAATAGGGTGGCACTACAATCCTTTTGTGGTTCTTCATCTAAAGCTGAAGGTGGTTAGAGCAGCTCCTCGTACCTGGAATAAGGTTACTTTTGGGAACATTAATGACAATCTTATCCTTCATGAAGAGGAGGCTAGGGCCATGCAAGAGTCATTTGATGCAGATCCTTCTCCGGAGAATCGCTCTGCTATGGGTACAACCAATGCTAACCTGAGGAAAGCTATCAGCTGTGTGGAACTTTTCTGGGCTCAAAAATCTCGCATGCAATGGTTAGATAATGGTGATAAAAACACAGCTTTTTACCATGCTGTGGTCAAGGGGAATAGGAGGTGCAATGCTATTCACAGACTTCAGGTGGAGGGTACCTGGACTGAGGACCAGGAGGTTCTTAAGTAGGTGGCGGTTAATTACTTTGGGTCTCTTCTTCAATCCTCAGACCATACTATAGATGACTCCCTCCTTAATGTCATCCCCACTATGGTCTCTGGAGATCAAAATCTAATTCTTACTGCTTTTCCCTCTAAGGACGATATCAAGGTGGCGGTTTGGAGTTTGAATGCTAATAGTGCCCCTAAGCCTGACGGTTTCACTGGCCACTTTTTCACTTCTTACTGGGATATTATTCAATAGGAGGTTATTGATGCGGTGATAAGCTTTTTCCAGGGTTTCTTTGAATGCCTTGGTCCCCAAGACTGATAACCCTATTTCGTTTGGGGACTTCAGACCGGTTAGTTTGTGCAACTTTTGCTACAAAATTGTGTCCAGGATTCTCTGTGATAGATTGATCAATATCCTCCCTCAGATTATAACAGAAGAGCAAGGTGCATTTGTTAAAGGCAGATTAATCCTTGATAATGTTTCCCTTGCTAGACAACTTGTGAGAGATATTGGAAGGAAGGTCAGAGAGCATAATTTGTTGTTTAAGATTGACATTAAGAAAGCTTATGATAGTGTGGAGTGGGACTTCCTCTTTGCAGTGCTGAAAAAATTTGGTTTCTCACACAGATTTATTTCTTATATTGGTAAGTTGATTAGTAACTGTTGGTTCTCTATCCTTTTCAATGGCTCGCCTACAGGTTGTTTTCATTCCACCCGGGGTCTTAGACAAGGTGATCCTATTGCCCTAGCTCTGTTCATCCTTATGGAGGAAGCCCTCAGTAGAGGTATCAAGGATCTAATCCATACAGGAAATCTCCATCCTTATGCTAGTCTAAGAGCTTGCCCGCCGATCTCCCACCTTCTTTATGATGATGATACCCTTATCTTTCTTAATGGGGAAATCCACAATGTGAAGAAATTGATTGATTTCCTAAATAGATATTCAACCCCCTCAAGGTAGCACATTAACTGTGCTAAGAGTTGTTTCATGATCTCGGATAAGGCTCCCTCTCAAGCTATTAATAGGATTAAAATGGCGACTGGGTTCAAAAGGCAAAGGGGTCCTCTTGTTTACCTTGGTGTTCCTTTGCGACCAGGTAGAGTTCTTGCTACTAATTTCAACTTGCTTATTGAGAGGATTAATGGTAAGTTGGCCTCCTGGAAGCCCAGACTTATATCCCAAGCCAGGAGAGTTACTCTTATCAATTTTGTGCTAGATTGCTTACCGGTTTACCTAGCTGCATCTTCTTCCATTCCGATCAGTATTCTGAACTATATTGAGATAATTTCTACTGCCTTTTTCTGGAATAGCTCTAATGGCACGCGTAGATGTCATTGGGTGGCCTGGTCTAACATTCAATGACCTACTGCTGAAGGTGGTTTGGGTGTTCGCAATATCAAACAGGTGTGGATTGCTTTGTCTATGAAGTCTATTTGGAATGTTTACCATAGTTTCTCCTTCTGGGCTTCGTACGTAAGAAGTCGTTATCTTTCAAGCAGAAATTCCAGCTTCCCGGGCATACTTTCTAAAATTCGGACTGTTGCTCAGCAATTAGTTCAAAATAATACTAGATGGATCCATGGGAATGACAATAAACTTGACATCTTATCTGATGTTTGGCTTAGAGAAAGGCCTCTTGCAGATTTGCTTAGTTTGCCTTATGATGGTCACAAGATTGCTTTTCAGGAGGTTATATCTAACGCTGAGTACCCGATCAGATCTCTTCTTCCTATTGGATGTTGCCCAAATAGCAAGCCCAGAGGGGGGGTGAATGGATTGCTATAAGTTCTTTTTCAAAGAGAGTTCCTGTAAATAAAATGCTTTGACAGAAAACACTAAGTTCGATAGTTAGAGTTAGTGATAATGAATACAAAAAATCAATCACACAAACAACAGGAGATTTTTATCCTGGTTCGGACCTTCTATCCCAAGGAGTCCTACGTCTAGTACCCAAGTAACAACTTGGGTTTCCACTAAACAAGGGTACAGTCCCCCTTATGGACACTTACACATCCAGCAACAGCTGGCCTTCTCTTCTATACCAGAAGTGGAATTACACCACCTGATTCAACAGGTCTTCTCTTCACATTCGAAGAGGAATGCCCACAAAGATCTTGTTGAAAGAGGAGGGCCCTAAGACCAAGCTTATAGACAATGTTTGATCTGAGGCGAAGTCTGAGAGACACTAGATAAACTTGAATGAACACTCTCTCTCAGACCTACGCTAGCTCTCAAAAGGAATGGAATGAGATCTCTGAGAGCTAAGAGCTTTGGAAGGTTGGAATGGACGAGCTGGCTCTTGTTGTTTTTCAGGTGACTGGCGTTTTAAGCTTTTCGAAGATTCAAGAGTTCAAACTATCTAACCTCCTTCCATGGAGTCACCAGTCTTCTATTTATCTTCTGCGAAATATTTTGACTGTTTTAGTAGCCGTTGAAATGTCTATTATCTCACAGTCTTCATGCACGTTAGAGAGACTGGTCCGAAGCATGGAGTAGGTGAGCCTGCAACCATTAATGCTAAGATTGACCCTTACACCTTCAGGGAAAGATTGTCTAAATCTTCTATCCTTTTTGTCAGGTTGACAACTCCACCTTTGACGTACGATTATACAAAAGTCCTGCATACAATAAATGTTGACACCTAGACAACTTTTCTTTGTCTAAATTATTAGTCAACATTAGTGGTCTTGCAGTATGAAGATACACTAAGAAGGAATTTTATTTTGTCATCACGGAAGGCAATATTTTATGTGACAAGTGAAGTAAGCTAGGATATATCGTGTGGAAATATTGTACTACGATAATAAATGATCAAGATCTTAGGATACAGTATGATGTGCAGGAAGGTTTTTGAAATCCACAGAGTTTCGAGCATATGCATATTTAAGTATTATAAGGAATGAAAATAACAAGATAAAGCAAGACTATTCAAGAGCTATATGAATTTATTTGAAAGTAAAGAACATTCTTTATAGAAATGATATTGATATCAAATCGATGTGAACATAATCCATGTATTAATATAATGAAATTGATGTTTTGTACAAAGTCGTTACTTAACAGAAATAGATGAGCAGATGAAATCGTTGTTTCAATAGAATCATTGTTTCATAGAAGGTCGTTGTAGAGATGAAATCGTTGTAGCAACCGAATCGTTGTTTGAGAGAAACAGAATCGTTGTAGTGACCAAATCGTTGTTTCAATGATGAAATCATTGTTTAAGTGAAATCATTCATGAAATCGTTGTTTAAGTAAATGTGAATCGTTGTTTCACGCAAATCATTGTTGTTGCGCTCAAATTGTTCTTTAAGTGAAAGCAAATCGTTGTTTCGATCAAATCGTTCTTTAAGTGAAAGAAAATCGTTGTTTCGATCAAATCATTGTTTAAGTGAAAGCAAATCGTTGTTTCGATCAAATCATTCTTTAAGTGAAAACAAATCATTGTTTCGATAAAATCGTTCTTTAAGTGAAAGTAAATCATTGTTTCGATCAAATCGTCATTTAACTTATGAAATCGTTGTGAGACCGAAATCGTTGTTTTACTTATGAAATCATTGTGAGACCGAAATCATTGTTTTACTTAGATAAAAACGTGTGTGAGGATAACTTACAGATTTGCTTGATTTATTTTCTGTGATAATCTTTAGAAACATTTGTTAGAAAGCATTTTACGGGGTTTTGTTAATCACCAAAAATTACATAGATAATTCATGATAAATTTTATATAGAGATGGACTGATCATCAATCTCCCCCTTTTTGGTGATGACAAAACATAGAAAATTGCATACATAGAAAGAATTGAAAAAAAAATTAGGGTATGTCTTTTAGAATACTTTTTCTCCCTTTTTGTCATTAAGCAAAAAGAATTAAATGAACAGAAGAGAAAATGGAGATAGACAAAGATAAATGGAGCCTAAATATCAGATTGAATTACTTAATGGGGGTCAAAAATGTAGAAGGCAGGAGACAAAAAGAGGCATGGCGAGTAATTATGGGCCAAGCCTAGAGTTCATGCACTTCAAAGTGGTTCTTAAAAGCACCCCAAGAGATATTATAGGAAGGCCCCATGTCGGGAAGAAGTCTTTGGATGTGAAGCTGCCTCTGAGCTTCAATGAAATTTGCATATTCATCCTTGCCAAAGGAGGATCTATACAAGCTAGTAGTTCCAAAACTAGCATGCTGTAGGAATTTGTTGATGGATATAGGGTAGAAAATCTTGGGCTGGTGCAGTTCCCTCTTCAGGGGTTCATAGACTTTGTACCTTTCAATCCAAATAGCAAAAGGATCTTGAACTAGATTGATTGAGTTGAGGTCCAAGAATTCTTCAACAGAAAGAGAAGGTTTGTCGGATCTGATCAGAGAAGAGTTCAAGGTGTCCAACTGCTGAGCAGCTTGGTGATAATGCTTCTCCCACTCAAATGGTGAGAGCCTTTCACATTCAGACAGAAGGGGAGCAAGGACATCAGACTTGATAAAACCCCTGTGATACTCTCGGAATAGAAATTTCTGGAAGGCAAGAGGAGCTCCCTGTCGGACTGTTATTCTGGCTGTTACTCTAGTGAATCTTTCAAAGATAGAGGGACCCACAGAAGAGTCCATGAGCAAGGAATGAAGCTTGGGGAGGAAGACAACCTTTGGCAACTTTAGGGTAGCAAAGTCCACCTGAAGGGAAATGTGCAGTGCAATGGCTCCCCTGAACTGACCAAGCTGAATTTCTGGTAGTTTGTTGATAAACCGATAGTCTTGAAACATCTGGAAGTGCCGAATCAACTTGATTTCACTCTGGATGAAGGGACCCCAAGTATTCCTATGGTGGATAACAAACCACTCAAACAGAGTAAGTTGGTGGTCTAAGGGTGGAAACCTATCAGATCTAGCAAGCACATAATTCCTGTAGAGAGACTGATGGCCCTGAGCCCACTGGTCTTCAGTCTTAAATTCAGCTATGGAGAAGATTTTGGACTGATCTGATTTCGATATTGGAGAGAGAGGAAGAACAATAGTAAGATGTTCAGTGAGATTAAGATGAGGGAGGCCAGAAACAGCAGCAAATGTACACTTTTGAAGATATTCACAATAGAGGGATCTCCTTCTATTTTCAACAGAAAGAGAGAACTAAAGAGGAGGGAATCGAGGTTCAGAAGAGAGAGCAAGTTCTTTAGACACTTTTCTCTTTTGGGGGGTAGGACTGGAAGAACTAGTCTTGTAAACTTGGGAGGACACAGACAGGACTGAGCGAAGAATTGCTTCTTCAAACTCATCTTTAATGTCCTGTATGATGTGGGGCCTTGAACACGAGAACCCTCTGGAATGATGGTTATGAACGATGGAGGAGTGGGTGGATGAAGAGAAGAGAAAGAAGTAGGAGGAGGATGTACATATGGTCCAGCAGATGATGGACCAGGAGATGAGGGACCAGCTGAGGATGATGCTGGAGGTGCCTCACATGTTGGAGGAGGACGAATTGCAGGAGAAGAAGTGGGTGAAGAGGTGGAGGTAGCAGGAAAAGGTGTAGATGAGGAGATGTGTTTTGAAACAGGCTTCTTGGAAGGTTCAGGTGCTTGTGGGGAAGAGAAGGTTGTGGGTGGAGAAGAAGGAGCTGGAGTCTGTAGACTAAAAGGGACGGGAGGCTCTGGGGGCATAGCAGTAATTTCTACAGGTTCTTGAGATCCAGCTGGTTTTGCCACTGACTCCACTGGACCTAATGGCCCAACACCAACAACTTCAGATTCATATGGCCCTGATGGCACTGGCTCCTCAACTGATTGCCCTGATGACCTGACTTCCTCTTCAGAAGGCCCTGGTGACCGGATAACCTCTTCCGCAATTGGCCCTGATGGCCCTGATTCCTTAACAACTGGCCTTAATGGCCCAACCTCCTTTATGGCCTCAGAAGACCTGGATTCCTGTGGCACAGGTTAAGTGGGAGCAGGAGGGGTAGGAGAGGATAATTGCACCCTCACAAGGTCTGAAAGATTTGTCATTAATTGCTTCATGCTTCCCAACTCACTTCTCATCTTCTAGAGCTCAACTTTAACTGCTCCAATCTCCTTGGCTTCAGTGCTCTGACTCAGAAAAATGGATTGAACTTCAGATTGCAGTGAGTACAGAATCTCCTCATGTGCATTCAATCTATTGCTGACAAGCTCCATGTGCACATGAATTCTCTTCTTCTTTCATCTGTGGTATGCCTTCCTAGTGAGTAGAGGAATTATGGGGGCAACACCCTTTCTTTTTCCACTTGAGCTGATAGTGGGCTCCACATCATCATCTAAAACATCTTCAACAATTCCTTCCTAGAATTGATCTACAGAAGCACTAGCAGAAGCCTCCTCCTAAATCTTTGGCTCCCCCTGAGCTGGAGCATCTTCCAACTGAACATCTGTTGTGTGGCCTGGTGCCACAACTTCCGGAGTAACCTCGGCCAAACTGCCTTCCATACAAACATCTACAGCAGGAATATTGGAAGTGTCCTCCATGAGAGTTTCTTCCTGCTCCCCCTCAACATGAGCAACAATCTCTAATGTTTCTTCTATAATAGATGCAATGACTGTAGAGGGGGTCTCAATTTCAGAGGATTGCCCAACGGGCTTTCTGTGCTCAGGAGCTATTTCCTCTATCCTTCTTGCAACTGTAGCAGGTTCTTCAATTCTGACTACTGCTTCTTCCTGTTGGACTACTGGAATTTCAGGAGCTTCATCAATCATTGCCTCTCCTTCTGCCACAGAGGTCTTGGTCCAAATGTTTCCCACTAGAGAGAAACCACTATTCTTTAAATTTCTGACCGAATAGGATGGCCCATCTTCTCCATTACTTCTCCCTTCAGATCAGTTCCATAGTGCTTGAAAATTCTTGTAAGAAAATAAGCATAGGGAAGGGATACTGCCAACTTGTTTTTCTTATCCCAGATCATCTCTGCAGCAAACTTCATTCTTTCAATAATTACTTTAGCCATATTGATGCTTTGATTTTGGATGGCCCAGAACATCATGTCTGAATCTCCTTTTGGGCATGTAGAAAAGGTGGCACTCCTTGGCACCAAAATCTGAAAAACTATAAAGTGAAGAATTATGTTGAATGCATTCAGCTGGTTGATGTCGATTTTTCCATCCTTCAATTTGTACTATGTTCCGATAATTCCTAGCCCCTTGGCATGAATGTCTACAGAGTCCACTGTACTGTGACCGACTGTGGATACTCCAAATAGCCTCTCCAACAGGTCATACGTGATATGAATGGATGTACCTTTTACAATGGAGGAGAGGGACCCATCTTCTTCTGTCTTCAAACATGTGTAGAAGGCTTTGGCTAGGTCTGGATAGCCTGGTTCAGAAACAGTCACCATCTGTGTCCACTTCATCCTGTAAGACCCGCCCCCCTTGGGCCTCTAGCTCCATCCTTAGGGTCGCGACAGGCACCCTGGTCACGGCAAGGTTGCCCCAGAGCAGCCTTTCGCGATAGGCTTAAGGTCGCATTGCACCCGGCTGCCGCATTCTTGTCATGGTAGGGGTGGCCAACGTGCCCTTTTCGTGATGCCTGATGGCGTCACGACTGCTTTTCTAACAAACGTGACCGCTATCCTTTCTATCATAATGGCTTTGTCAGGTGTCAGACACGCGTAGCGTTGACGCGGCCTGGTAAGCCGTCGCGATTGCTTTTCTGGTCATCGAGGTTTGAGAGATTTTTTGAGGTCACACCCGGGATGGCCGTCGCGACAAGGTCACGCCGCCTACGGGCGTTGCGACATGTTCGTTGTCATGCCGGGTCGGCCAATCGCGTTCTGGGGCCCATCGGTTTAAAATCGAACGCCACGACCCATTCCCCCCCTCGCCCTCTTCCTCTCCATCTTCTCCCCCTCTCTTTCCCTCCGAGCTCCCCTTGCATTTTCTTGGCATTTCTTCGAGCTCGAGGTGTCCATGCGGAGGAGGGTGTCGTTCCGTTCGTGTAGGGGACGTGGTCGTGTCGTTTGGAGCGAGGAGGAGGCAGCCATTCCTACGAGAAGGCCCCAACGGGTTTGATCATCGCATGGAGGTAGGGACCCTTGATACTCTCGCCCTAAGCATGCTCCCTTCCCTTAGAGATATGTCTCCTCGTGGTTTGTGGTTGCGGGAGAGTGAGAATCCATGCTCATGGTTGAGTGAGTTTCCCCCTTCGAGCGTAGATTCTTGTTAAATCCAAGTTTGTGGGGTTGTATGGGTGGTTTGCATGATTTACAGCTTTAAATACATGTTAAGCATGCTCCCCTCCCATTGTGGAATGCATGTTTCATGTTTTTGGGGCAGTCTCCGGAGGTAGCAATCCGGAACCCCCCTCTGCTAAGGACGCGACCCCCATGGAGGTCACGATCTTATCGCGACGGCCAGGCCAATCGCGACATGATCGCGGCACTCTTAGAGTGTCGCGACCTGGTCGCGACGGCGGTGGCCCATGTGAGAGGTTGTTACCATTGCCTGGGACCCCCGTCCTCGTGAGCCTGTTGAGGGTGGCTCTGGGCTACGAGCGTGCTCGAGTTGGCAGCCTAGTAGGCAGACCCTGGAGCTGAGGGGAAAACATTGGTTAGGACAGCGGCGTTGGGTCGTTTGCAGAGCTCTCGTGGTTGGTCTGGGACACCGAGGACGGTTCGGAGTTCTACCCGGCGCAGGCCAGCCAGTCCTGTTTCTCACTGCCTCACTCCTTGTGTCCCCGGAACCACTTGGACAGGTCAGGTGGTTACTGTTGTGTACTTGTGTCCTACCCCGCTCTGACGAGAGGTGAGGGTCAGGACCTGGGTCGAGGATAAGACGTCGATAGGCGCACCTGACCTCTGACTAGTGGTTGCATTTTCCATAGCTAGTGTTCCTTGTCTAGGCGGGGTCCCCCCTGTCTGTGTTTTACTAGACGTGTGGTGGTCACGACGAGCAGTCGTACTGAGTTTCCGACCGTGTTGTCTTCCGTACCGCGCTAGTTGTAGCTTCGCTTCCGCACTTCCGTTCGTAGGTAGAAGATATAAACTACTATTATTTTAATTGTTATATATATATATATATTCTTCTGCCTGTTAGAGCTAGTAGGTGATTGGTAGTCCCTACTGAGCTTCTATTGTGAAGCTCATCCCTCCTTTTTTCCAGGTGAGGCTTCTCAGTAGTGGCAGGGCGCACGCCGGGCGGAGGAGACGGGGCGGTAGGCGAGGACCTCGTAGCTAGTAGTGTTTCCCCTTTTTCATTGTGCGTCACCCTCAGGGCATGCCCTTAAGGAACTTGTTCTTCCCCTGTTTTTTACTTGTACTAACGTGCGTGTGTTGGCACTGTACTTAGAGTGGTACGTGGTGGTCTCACTTTCTTTTCTGTTTCCTCACGTACACTTCTAGATTAGTAGTTGATGTTTACTTCTGATACATATCCTGATAGACATAGATTATAGCCATCCGGGTCCTCAGATCCGTGGGCGGCGACCGCAAAAATCGGGTCTTCGGCGTGGGCCGAGGGTCGAGTTCTCACGTCGTTACAGTTGGTATCAGAGCGAGAGTCTGACAGGACTTGTAGTGGATTTAAACTACAACGGGAAGTCCCAACAGTAGTACAAGTACACTGCTAGCCGCCCGAGTGGTATTGTTAACCCTTGTTGGTTGTGTTGCCGTGCAGGACATGGCTCCGCGTAGGCGTAGGCAGGCCAGAGAGCTGATTTGGCAGTAGGATGAGTCTGATATGCCCACGCAGGGGCGGGTCCAGGAGGAGGTGTCAGCAGAGGAGTCAGTGGCATAGCCTCAAGCTGCACCGGCAGCAGCAGCAGCAGCAGGTGGGCAGTAGCAGCAGGAGTACCAGTCTCAGCCGCAACAGTACGCAGATTGGTTCCCCATGGACGTGCAGTTCTTCAGGGCCATGTAACAGGGAGCGTGGCAGCCCGGGTAGGCATTAGTAGGTGGTCAGCCTCCGGTACCTCCCCCAGCAGTACCAGCGCAGCGGCAGGTAGAGCCAGAGGAGGAGCAGCCTATTCGTCAGCAACGGTCCGGTACTGGGAGTACCCGGGCTAGTCAGTGGAGGGCGGCAGCGACGGAGGAGAAGACTGCTCTCCTTGAGAGGTTCTTGCATCTTTGGCCACCAATGTTCCATGGTGAGTATGATCCGGATAAGGCAAAGGGCTGGACCCACGAGTTAGAGCGCATCTTCGAGACCATGGAGTGCGCCGAGGAGGACCAGGTCAGACTGGTAGTGTACCAGCTCAAGGAAGCAGCCCATGAGTGGTGGAGAGTTCAAAGGCAGACTCACTTCCAGGGGTAGCGGTTGGATCATATCACTTGGCAGCGGTTCTTGGAGGTCTTTCACGGCGAGTACTTCCCCGACTACGCTCGACGTGAGAGGCGTGACATGTTCCATGAGTTGGTGCAGGGCGACCTTACAGTTTCTCAGTACCACCAGAGGTATGTCTGATTGCTGAGGCACGTTCCTCATGTCGCAGGCAGTGAGCAGCATGTGCAGAGAGGTTCATCGTAGGACTGAGACTAGACCTGAGGTGGGGTGTGATGGCTCACATGTGTACCACCTTAGGAGAGGCCGTGGCTAAGGCCACCGCCTTGATAGGGAGGCTTGGAAGCCCTAGCAGCAGCAGCAGGGAGGAGCCTCTTCCAGGTCCTCACCGTATTAGCACCCAGCGGGTAGTCATGGAAGCGCGACTTCTTCTTCCTTAGGTTCGGGCAGTTTCGGCAGCTCCGGAGTTCGCACAAAGTTCAGGTAGTTATCTACTCATGGTGGCAGTTGGGGGAAGCATCAGAAGCGTCAGTCCAGGTTTGCAAGCCAGTCAGTGCAACAGGGAGCCGAGCAGGGCAGACAAGAGGCAGTTTGCTACACTTGTGGGTTGCCGGGTCACTTCTGGAAGAATTACCTGATGGGCAAGTTCCGTAGTAGTTTCAGCAGTAGCTACCTCAGTACCAGTACCCTCCCCAGCAGCCGGTACCCCGCCAGCAGTAGCAGGGGCAGTACCAGTGGCAGACTCAGCCAGTTTAGCCATTTTTGCAGCCGCAGCAGTACCAGCCGTACCAGCAGTAGTTTCCTCAGCACCAATAGCCGTAGCAGTAGCAGCGGCAGTAGCCCCAGCAGGCTCCGCAGTGTGGGCGTGGTCGTGGTCGTGTGATGGCGCTCACCCGGGAGTACGCAGAGGCATCAAACCTAGTTATAGGTACTCTACCTATCCTTGGCAGAGCTACTCGTGTTTTAGTTGACCCCGGTGCTTCTTTGTGTTTTGCTTCCGAGGAGTTTTATGAATCTCTGGCTTATCACACACCTGAGAGGTAGTGTGACGTGTTGGTAGATCTTATGTCTGGTGACTATATGTGTTCTTTTGGTTACTTGGAGGGCATCACAGTTGAGGTTGAGGGGCACCAGTGGCCGGCCAGGTTGTACGCGTTACAGCTTTGTGACTTTGACGTCATCCTAGCATGGATTGGTTGAAGGCTCACTCGGCTATGGTTGATTGTTAGCGGAAGATCGTTCGCTTTGAGATACCTGGAGCACCCGTTCTGTTCTTCTGAGGTATCCAGTCTACCTGTTGGCCATATATTCTTTGTGTAGAGCTCGGCGTTTGATCCGCGATGGCTGTGTGGCATACCTTGCTTCTGTTTGTTCCTTGGAGCCTAGCAGATCTTCAGTTTTTGATGTACCAGTTGTTTCTGAGTTCCCTGATGTCTTCCCAAAGGATCTACCTGGGTTACCGCCTGAGTGGGAGCTAGAGTTCTCCATTGAGCTTTTGCCCGGTACAATGCCTTTGTCCAAGGCACCTTATCGGATGGCTTCGGCAGAGATGCGCGAGTTGAAGCGCCAGCTTTAGAGGTTGCTTGAGCTGGGCTTCATTCATCCGAGTCGTTTTTCATGGGGAGCACCTGTTTTGTTTGTGCGGAAAAAGGATGGTAGTCTACGTTTGTGCATCGATTATCGACAGTTGAACTAGGTTACTGTAAAGAAAAAGTACCCGCTATCAAGGATCGATGATTTGTTTGATCAGCTACAGTCAGCTGGGGTTTTCTCGAAGATTGACTTGAGGTCCAGTTACTACCAGATGCGGATCAGAGAGTCAGATGTTGGCCTGATAGCTTTCCGGTCCAGGTACGGTCAATTTGAGTTCGTCGTGATGCCATTTGGGCTGAGGAACGCACCTGCAGCATT
Source organism: Colocasia esculenta (assembly GCA_014218235.1). Taxonomy (NCBI): domain Eukaryota; kingdom Viridiplantae; phylum Streptophyta; class Magnoliopsida; order Alismatales; family Araceae; genus Colocasia; species Colocasia esculenta. The sequence continues at coordinate 127,056,675 of CM024757.1, forward strand.
CATGGATCTGATGCATCGGGTGTTCAGCGAGTACCTAGATCGTTTTGTGGTTATCTTTGTCGATGATATTTTGGTCTACTTGGCTTCCGAGGAGGAGCACGAGGAGCACCTGAGGATCGTGCTGGAGACCCTGCGGAGTCACTGCCTTTATGCCAAGTTCGACAAGTGTGAATTTTGGCTAAGGGATGTGCACTTTCTCGAGCACGTGATCTCAGGTTCTGGAGTGGTAGTGGAACCTGCCAAGGTATCTCAAAGCCGTGTTGTCGTGGGAGCAGCCCACGTCTGTGTCAGAAGTTCACAATTTTCTGGGCTTGTCTGGTTACTACAAGAGATTCATTCAGGATTTCGCCAAGATTGCAGCACCGTTGACCAGGTTGACGAGGCAGGTTGTCAGGTTTGTTTGGTCAGAGGATTGTGAGCAAAGCTTTCGAGAGCCGAAGACGAGGTTGACTTTAGTGCCAATGTTGGTCTTGCCATCGGGCAGTGGTGGTTTTGTAGTTAACACCGATGCGTCAAGGTCAGGTTTGGGTGCCGTGCTGATGCAGCATGGCGGGGTCATTGTCTATGCTTCTCGGCAGCTCAAGAAGCGTGAGGAGAACTACCCCACCCACAACTTAGAGTTGGCAGCAGTGGTGTTCACTCTCAAGTTGTGGAGGCACTACCTATATGGCAAGGCTTTTGAGATCTTCACCGACCATCAGAGTTTGCAGTACATCTTCTTCCAGAGGGATTTGAACTCAAGGCAGCGCAGATGGATGGAGTATTTGAAGGACTACGACCTAACCCTCTCCTATCACCCAGGTAGAGCTAACGTCGTGGCCAATGCGTTGAGCAGGGGCGTTCACTTGAGTTCACTGATGGTCAGAGAGTGGAGCTTCTCTTTGAGGAGCTGATGTAGCAACCCGGAAAAATTCATTATTTTAAAATTCAAAATAATAAATTTCTTTAAAATGAAATAATAGAAACATACGTACCACTATCGTATGTGCAATAATACATCGAAAAATTCCTTAAAAAATTATAAATCAACCCCAAATATTATCCCTAAGTGTTCCACGAAGAAATTTGTGCAACGAAAATTCGATTGGCCAAGCGTACGTCACAACGTAACCAATTATCCAAATTAGGAAACTAAGTCAGAAAACTATTAACACGGAAAAATAATGGGCCCATAAATCAAATGATCATGTCAGAGAGACTTCCAATGATCATGTCAGAGAGACTTCCAACATCATGAAATGATTACCCATTATCGGAATTGGACCAATGGACCTCTCATAGTCCATGAATAGAATCAAGTAAAAAAAATATAATAAAATCCGTAACTCTATTATTCCCTAATTAAAAGGGAAATTCCAAAAGATAAAATCTAATAAATAATGAGCTTTGATAAATGGACCATATAAAATTTATTGGGCCATAATAGAAATTTTTAAAAGAAGAATAATAGGAAAATACCCTAAATTCGTAACTAAAATATTACTTAAATAGAGAAGGGTTATTTAATGCATTAAAAAGGAAGTTTGAGTTGAATTGGGATTCCTAAACCTACCCTAAAGGGTTGGCCACGAATTTAGCTCCCATCCTAGCCCAATTAGGAGTTCTCATGCTTAGAAAGGGGAAAGGAAATAGGAAATCCAGAAATTAATAGTAATTAGAGTCCTATTAGGTAATAGAAAGGGGAGAGACATAAATACTCTCTTTAAATCCTCATGGCCGGCCCTAGCTCGTGCCAAGGGATTTCTAGACCAGGAGGATAGGCCAAGAGGAGGAGATCTCGTGGGGAGAAGAACCTTTCAAGCTCTCATCCCTGTTCTTCATGGTTCTAGCCCTAGAAGAGGAAAATGATCAAAGGTAGGCATTCTCACAAGTTAAAATCCTAATATTTCGTTTGTAGATTGTTCCATGGATTAGGAACAAAACCCTCAAGTTTCATAATTTTCCATCAAGCCAATATTTTCTTATTGAATTTCGAAGTTTTGCGACTAGCTTGACCCCAAACCCCCTTCAAAATTCTTGTTCACCATGTATACTAAACCCCATGCCTTTAAATTTTAATTGGAGATACTGATGATCGTTAGGAACCTATTGTCCCTGAAAGCCCTAATTTTCATCCATCCTATCTTGCAAATTAAATCGTTTATCTCAACTACTCACTGTGTCATGTACTTCATGTTGACGTGATTAAAGCATGTCGAAACCCTATCTATTGTCAAATTCCTATTTACTATAAGTACTCACGTGAGCTAGATCAATGTGAAACTTGTTTCATGATTTTTCATCGAGTATACAATTAGTTATGAATTTTTGAAGCACCCTATGTCAAATAAGGAAAGTTGGACCGCAATCCTGTGCACTGTCCTTTTCCTACCCGGAGTCAGGCGCAGAACCTGAGAACGCGATGGCCCAATAGGCCACGTTCTTAGGGCCCGTGGAATGATTGTTTCATGTTTTTGCATGATTTACAGCTTTAAAGACATGTTAAGCATGCTTCCCTCCCCCTGTGGAATGCTCGTTTCATGTTTTTGGGGCGGTCTCCGGAGGGAGCAATCCGGAACCCCCCTCTGCTGAGGACGCAACCCTCATGGAGGTCACGATCATGTCACGACGGCCAGGCCGGTCGCGACATGATCGCGACACTCTTAGAGTGTCACGACCTGGTAACGACGGCGGTGGCCGATGCGACGGCGTCGCAACGGCCCGATGCGTCGTGACTACAGCCGAGAGACAGGTTTTGGTCTTCGTCGTTTCCGCTTCTTTTACTGTACTCGTGGCACCTGTGCTAGTTCCCTAGTATAGTCCTACACTAGTCTTCGCCCGGTGCTAGGCCCTTGAGGGCTTGTCCCGTGTGAGAGGTTGTTACCGTTGCCTGGGACCCCCGTCCTCGTGAGCCTGTTGAGGGTGGATCTGGGCTACGAGTGTGCTCGGGTTGGCAGCCTAGTAGGGGGACCCTGGAGATGAGGGGAAAACGGTGGTTAGGATAGTGGCGTTGAGTCATTTGTAGAGCTCTAGTGGTTGGTCTGGGACGCCGAGGACGGTTCTGAGTTCTACCCAGCGCAGGCCAGCTAGTCCTGCTTCTCACTGCCTCGCTCCTTATGGCCCCAGAGCCACTTGGAGAGGTCAGGTGTGGGACCGTAGTCCGGCCAGACTACGGCGGTTACTGTTGTGTACTTGTGTCCTACCTCGCTCTTACGAGAGGTGAGGGTCAACACCTGGGTCGAGGATAAGACGTCGGTGGGCGCACCTGACCTTTGACTAGTGGTAGCATTTTCTGTAGCTAGTGTTCCTTGTCCAGGCGGGGTCCCCCCTGTCTGTGTTTTACTAGCCGTGTGGTGGTCACGACGAGCAGTCGTACAAAGTTTTCGACCGTGTTGTCTTCCGTACCGTGCTTGTTGTAGCTTCGCTTCTGCACTTCTGTTCGTAGGTAGAAGATATAAACTGTTGTTATTTTAATTGTTATATATATTCTTCTGCCTGTTAGAGCCAGTAGGTGATTGGTAGTCCCCACTGAGCTTCTGTTGTGAAGCTCATCCCTCCTTTTTCTAGGTGAGACTTCTCAACAACGGCAGGGCGCGAGCCGGGCGGAGGAGACAGGGCAGTAGGCAAGGACCGCATAGCTAGCAGTGTTTCCCCTTTTTTAGTGTGCGTCACTCTCGGGGTATGCCCCTAAGGGACTTGTTCTTCCCCTGCTTTTTACTTGTACTAGCGTGCGTGTGTTGGGACTGTACTTAGAGTGGTACGTGGTGGTCTCACTCTCTTTTCTATTTCCGCACGTAAACTTCTAGATTAGCAGTTGATGTTTACTTCCGATACATATCCTGTTAGACATAGATTATAGCCTTCTGGGTCCTCAGATCCGTGGGCGGCGACCGCAAAAATCGGGTCCTCGGCGTGGGCCGAGGGTCGGGTTCTCGGGTCGTTATAGGCTGGCCCATCTTCTCCATCACTTCTCCCTTCAGATTAATTCCATACTGCTTGAAAATTCTTGTAAGCAAACGAGTATAGGGAAGGGATACTGCCAACTTGTTTTTCTTATCCCAGATCATCTATGCAGCAAACTTCATTCTTTCAATAATTACCTAAGCCATGTTGATGCTTTGATTTTGGATGGCCCAGAACATCATGTCTGAATCTCCTTTTGGGCATGTAGAAAGGTGGCACTCCTTGGCACCAAAATCTGAAAAACTATAAAGTGAAGAATTCTGTTGAATGCATTCAGCTGGTTCATGTCGATTTTTCCATCCTTCAATTTGTACTCTGTTCCGATAATTCCTAGCCCCTTGGCATGAATGTCTACGGAGTCCACTGTACTGTGACCGACTGTGGATACTCCAAATAGCCTCTCCAACAGGTCATACGTGATATGAATGGATGTACCTTTTACTGTGGAGGAGAGGGACCCATCTTCTTCTGTCTTCAAACATGTGTAGAAGGCTTTGGCTAGGTCTAGATAGCCTGGTTCAGAAATAGTCATCATCTGCATCCACTTCATCCTCTCAATGGCTTCCACAATACTGTGCATACCATACTTCTCTAAATCTTCAATGTCCACTGCCTTGTTTCCGCAAAGCTTGATCCTGACAGCCGCAAACCGTTCCTGCTGCTCCGCCATGAGGAAGGTGACGTTGTAACCTCCTACGCTGTCGGAACTCCCAGAAGCGGCCATGGAATCGAACAGGGAAAGTTTCTGGAGGATTGTGGAGAAGAAAGGAATAGAAGCCCTCAAGAAATTTGAGTGGCAACAGAGAGATCCTTCGAAACCTCCCAGAGGGGATTCTGGAGTCGATGAGGGTTTCGCAAGCAAGCAAATTGAAGGAGAAGAGAGAGAGAGAGATGAAATCGATGCGGCAAGGATTTCGGACTTAACGGCAGGACATAAAGTGGATTTTTGAAATGCCAGAGTATTAAAAGCGGATAATGACAAAAGAGGAGATGATTACGTAAATAATAAAGAATTGACCTTGAAACGTCATAGCAAATTTATGACGTAGGCAATAAAGATTTTGCTTAAGTTCTAGCCGGAGGGACATGTATTATTCTGAAAATTTTTATTATTTCAGTTACGTACAGATATATCTGTTACAAATTACACATGCCTAATTCCCTTCTAAGAGACGTAAATCTATCTTCAGGTAAGGCTTTTGTAAAGATATCTACTAACTGATTTAGAGTAACTATAAAGGAAATATTTATATTACCATTAGCTACATGATCTCTAATAAAATGATATCTAACCTCTATGTGTTTCATCCTGGAGTGCTGAACTGGATTTTTCGTGAGATTTATTGCACTTGTGTTGTCACAAAGCAGCGGGATGGTCTTGATGTGCAGTCCATAGTCCTCAAGCTATTGTTTTATCCATAAGAGTTGAGTGCAACATCTCTTGGCAACTACGTACTCAGTTTCAGCTGTTGATAGTGCTACTGAATTTTGCTTCTTTGAAGACCACAAAATCAAGCATCCTGCAAGAAATTGACAACCACCACTGGTGTTTTTCTGTCTACCTTTCATCCAGCATAGTCAGCATCAGAATATCCAACTAAACTAGTTTCACATGATTTTGGATACCATAGTCCTAGGTCATGAGTTTTAGCTAAATATCTAAAAATCTTTTTAACAGATATTAGATGTGATTCTTTAGGATCAGACTGATATCTAGCACACATACATACACTAAATAAGATATCTGGTCTACTAGCTGTCAAGTAAAGCAATGACCCTATCATACCTCTGTAAAGCTTTTGATCAACTTTCTTACCTTCCTTATCACTGTCTAACCATGTGGTTGTGCTCATTGGAGTGGACAGTGGTTTAGCATTCTCGAACCCAAATTTCTTCAACAATTCTTTGGTGTACTTTGCTTGACAAATATGTGTACCTTCTTGGCTTTGCTTGATTTGTAATCCGAGAAAATAGTTGAGCTCTCCCATCATGCTCATCTCAAATTCTCCTTGCATGAGCTTTTCAAAGTACTTGCATAAAGATTCATCAGTAGATTCAAATATAATATCATATACATAAATTTGCACAAGTAATATGTTCTTGGCTTTTGATTTAATAAATAGTGTGCTATCTACCTGACCTCTAATAAAGCCATGATTTAGCAAGAATGCACTAAGTCTTTCATACCATGCTCTAGATGCTTGCTTTAAACCATATAATGCTTTTTGCAATTTAAAAACATGGTTTGAAAAATCTAAATCATCAAAACCAGGAGGTTGTTCTACATAGACTTCCTCCTTTATATAACCATTTAAAAAAGAAGATTTTACATCCATTTGAAAAAGTTTTAAATCTAATGCACATGCATAAGCAAGTAAAATTCTAATAGCCTTTAGTCTAGCCACTGGTGCATAGGTTTCATCGAAATCTATGCCTTCCTCTTGGGAATAACCTTGAGCAACCAGTCTAGGCTTGTTTCTAGTGATAACACCAGCTTCATCTAATTTGTTCCTGAACACCCATTTGGTGCTAATCACAGGATGATCTGATGGTCTCAGAACAAGGGACCGAACTTGATTTCTCCTGAACTGATTATGTTCATCTTGCATGGCTAAAATCCAAGATTCATCAGACAGTGCTTCATTGACTGTCTTCAGCTCAATTTGAGACACAAATGCTAAATAATCACAAGGAATAACATTACCTCTAGTTCTTACCCCAACCGATGGATCTCCAATGATGTTGTCCTTTGGGTGATCCTTCCTGTATCTCCATTCCTTTGGAAGATCATCATGAATGATTTTCTTTTGATGCAGTTCTTCTAAGGGTGGATCTTCATTATCATTGATAGATGTTTCCTTCAGTTTCTTGGAGAGATTTTCTGCATTTTCATCATCACTATCGACTTCCTTTCTCAAGGAAGGGTTAGACTCATCAAAGATAACATGAACAGTTTATAATTAATAAAGTACTTTTATTAAAAACTCTATAGCCTTTAGGTTTAGAAGTGTACCCCATGGAGATTCCTTCATCAGATTTGGAATCCAACTTACCTAAATCTCTCTTACCATTGTTGTGAATGAAGCATGGACATGCAAATGTTCTGAAGTGACTGATCCTGGGCTTCCTTCGCTTGTACAACTCATATGTAGTCTTCTTCAGGATTGGCCTGATCATGACTCTATTTATGATATAACAAGCTGTATTTATAGCTTCTGCCCAGAAGTATCTTGGAAGATTGTATTCGGATAGCATGGTTCTAGCCATATCCAACAAGTTCTGTTCTTCCTCTCAGCTACTCCATTTTGCTGTGGTGTTCTAGGTGCTGAGAAAATATGTTCTATACCTTGATCATTACAAAATTCTGCAAATCTGTCGTTTTGGAATTCTCCTCCATGATCTGAATGAATGCCAATGATGCTGAACTTCTTATCGTTTTGAACTACTTTACTGAACTTCACAAAACTATCAAATGTGTCATCTTTATGCTCCAAAAATGATACCCATATGAATCTTGAAAAATCATCGACTATTACAAATCCAAAGTTCTTTCCTCCCAGGCTGGTGGTTCTCATTGGTCCAAACATATCCATATATAATAGTTCTAGTGGTTTGGAAGTAGTGACCACAGTCTTTGATTTGAAGGAGGATTTTGCATGCTTCCCTTTTACACAAGGTTCACAAATGCTATCTAATTTTGTGTTTACCTTTGGCAGTCCTTCTACTAGATCATGTTTGATAAGCTTTCTTATTCCATCCAAACTGCAATGACCTAACCTTCTGTGCCATAACTCTGCATTCTGATCTTTGCTAACTGCTAGACAAACATTTTGATCTTTGAGTTTCTCTAGATGCAGTACATATAAGTTCTTTTCTCTATTGGCTTCGAAGACAATTGCATCACCTTTGATTATCAGACACTTGGATTCTTGAAACTTGATTTGGTGTCCCTTGTCACATAATTGACTGATGCTTATTTAGTTGTGCTTGAGTCTTTTGACACACAGAACATCTTCTATGAGGATTCTATCTTGACTTCCAATAGATCCACATCCAATTACTGACCCTTTTCCATTATCGCCATAGGTAACTGTTGTCAAGCCCCAACGCGGAATATCGGAGCGCGAAGGCAGTTGCAAGAAAAGGTATAGAGCGTACACTAGACATCAAACCATTGCACACTGAGCAAATCTTTCTCATTAATAATTTTCCAAATGTCTAGTTACAACCACTAATATCAGAGCCATTCTAAAGGGCCCAATTACATTGCAACAGAAGGAAATAACTAACTACAACTCTAAGATAACATAATGACTCAAGGGTACTCCTGGCTTCACTCTTGATCATTCCCTTCCTCGTGAGTGTATGTGTCATCCTCGGTCTCACCTGAGAACACAACATCAAATAACGTAGGGTGAGCGATAACGCCCAATAGGACTTAAATCTCAGGCTCAAGCAGGCTTTAAATAATTAACGCATTTAATGACAGAGTGTCTAAAGATAGCAGGTACAAGAGAGTCAAAGCACAATAGCACGAGATCGAGTATAGTTTCCAAAATAGCACAAGTATCGAATATAGCACGAATAGCAGGATGGCCATAGCACAACTAGCGCAAATATAGTAATAGCATGACGAGTATAGCACTTGTTTGTCATTCTAGACATCGAGAGAGTATAGCACGTTTTGTGTTTTGATTGTCATATAGATAGTCGAGATAGATAGCACTTGAGTGTAATTCCAAACACTCTGATCATTTAACTCCCATGGGCACTAGCACTTTCGGGCGCACATCCCAGGACCAGATCGGGCCCTTTATATATTGCCAGGCATTGGTTATATTGTTTATCTTTAGACAATCAGTCAATGGCCAATATAGAGTACCAAGAAGTAGATGAGAGCACTAGATGAATAGACGAGAAAGTAGAGTGAACGTGAATAGATGAGCGAGTAGAGTACAGATGAGAGCTAGTGGTCATTGCACGTAATGCATCGAGTAATCAGGCGATAGTAACAGTTGCACAACACGCGCACTTGGTGTTGGCAGTCAGGTGGAACTCACAACCCTACCACTGGCCTTGTTATGCACAGGTCCAGAGGTCCGGCGTGATTTAAGACGAGAGTGAATCTCTAATAGCCGTTTGGATCATATAGATCCCTAAAGGGTATCATAGGTATTAGGGTACAACCGGCTCGTCGACCATGTGGGAATCCATGATCAGAGGAGACTTACGGAGGCCTTGTGCAAGAGTTCACTAGTCCGGCGAAAGGAATATCCGACGGAGAGTTCATCACAAGCCAAGAAAAGTGTGTATATAAAACATGTGCTCGACGTTCTAGAGGAATTCTAGAACAGTGGAGCGTCGATATCGGTATTATAAACAATGCAAGAAACGAATATAAGTCCTTAAAATAGGGCAATTAATGTACTTTATTTCAATAAATTACCATGCACATTATGAGATATTTTCTGCAATATTTCAGCCATAAATGGATGGTTCAAGTGTGTGCAAGTGCAAGAGAATTCATAGCTAGAAATAAGTCGTGAACATGTATTTTAAATCATTCAATATAGCACCATTTTTAAGTAGGGTTTTTACTGGGGTATAACGGTAAGAAGGCGTAAGGATTATTTAGAAAGCGACAGAAATAAATTTTTATGGACTTTCATGCAAAAAAATCTGTGAAGGCGACATAGCTCAATGAGCATTGCGACAGGGTAGGCAGATCGCGACATGGGTACTGTCGCTACGGCCTGGTGAACGCGACAGGGTCTTGTACGGGTCGCGACAGGGCTTGCAAATCGGGTACTGAGAAAGCGACGGCTTACCTGTCGCCTTCTTGGTCGCGACAGGGAGGCTGTCGCAATCAGGCCCCAGAAAGCGACATGTCGAGGCGTCGCCTTCTGGTTGTCTGCGCCTGACTCTGACAGGAGTCAGACCAGACATTGGATTGCGGACTAGGGATTTAAATTTTGATACAGGGTCGTTTAGAAAATCATAACTAATTATATAGTCAATGAAAATCATGAAAATAGTTGCAAATTAAACTAGACATGTAAGGATACTTCCAGTAAATCGGAATCTGAGAGAGAGCATGGTTTGAACATGGTTTGAGCATGAACAACAACGAGTAACACAGAACATGACATAGAGAGCAAGACTGATTTAATTCGAGCAACATGCTCAATGAAATTTAGGCTTTTTAGGGGCAAATGATCCCTAACAACATGAAGTATCTACAGTAAAACTTTCGTAGTATGGGATCAAGTATACATAGAGATTTGAATTAAACATGACACCTCGGGGTTATCATGTTTGCAGTTCTTCAAAAATTAAGAACAAAAGATAGGATGGATGGAAAAATATGAAACTTGGGGGTTTCGTTCAAGGGGGTAGGAAGAACCTACAAAAAAGTTTCATGGTTTATGCTTGTGAGAATGCCTAGCTTTGACTCGATTTGTCTTCTAGGGCTAGAACTTGAAGAACAAGGGAAGAAGCTTCAAGTTCTTCTTCTCTCCATGAAATCCTCTCCTCCTTAGCCTCTTCTCCACGTCCAGCAACTCTTGGCAATGAGCTAGGGTTGCCCAAGAGAGTTTAAGAGGTGTATTTATGTAAACACAAGTTCCTATTCCTACTACTACTCAAATTCCTCTTAATTCCGAGATTTCCTTACTCCCACCTTCCTTCCTAGCTTTCCAATCTCTATTTAGACTTGGAAGAGATCCAAATTCGTGCTAATCCATATGGGGTAGGTTTAGGAATCCTATTATGACTCAAACTAGCTATTTAATGTATTAAATAACTCTTTTCTATTTAAGTAATATTCTAGTTACGAATTTAGGGTATTTTCCTATTATTCCCCTTTTATAATTCCTTATTTTGACCCACAAATTTCTAATGGGTCCATTTAATAAAGCCCATTACTTGTTTTCATTTAATGGGTTTTGTTTAATTCCTTTTTGTGTGAATCTTCCATTATTTAATTTCCTTTTATTGATTTTTTTTTCAAATAATTCGATTTTTAATTATTATAAAAATCCAGGTTGCTACAACTGTGCTTTCTTCATCTTTGATATGAGAGAATAATTTCTTGTTACCTGTCATATGCCTTGAGCACCCGCTATCAAGGTACCACTTTGATGCTCTAAGGCTTCTCTGTAATAAGTCAATGAGATTTAGGTACCCAAGTTCTTTTGGGTCCTGGTTGGTTAGTTTCTTTACAGTTTCTTTTGGGAATCCATTTTAGGTGTTTGGTTGTGCAAGTTATTTTGGTGTGACCTAATTTGTTACAGTGTGTGCAATAAGGAATATTGTTTATTATCCTATTTGACTTATGGTTTTTATTTTTATTTACTTTATGATTAGGATTTTGTTCAGCTACGAATTTTGGAGTTGGATAGATTTTTGGATGAATTATAGTTTCTGCATTGTCTGGTGGAGTGTATCCTAACCCATACTTTTTCTTACTTGATCTCCTTGCTCCTTTTAATATTATAGAGGATTTACCATTAGTAAAATTTTCAACTGTAGCCGTCAGATATTCATTATCTTTTGTTAGTGTGTTAATTTCACTTTTAATTTACTTATTGTTTCCTGATCTTCTAAGTTTAATATCTTTTCATTCTTAAGTTTAATATCTTCACATAGCAGTTCATTTCTTCTTTTAAGTTTAGAAATTTGTTTCTCTAGCTTTCAGTTTCAGATTTTAAATCTGAGTTGGTAATTTCCAAACATGCATAGTTTTTCTTGGTTGTTTTTAACACCTTACAAACATCTTTATACTTACTGTACAATTGTTAAACACATCTTCAAGACTTTCTGAATCAGATTCATTGCAAGAGGTGAAAGATGAGTCTGAAGTTACCTTTTCATCAACATTTGCCATGAAGGCCAGATTGGCCTTTTCTTCTTCTTCACTGCTGGAGCTAGACTCACTGTCTGAGTCACTTTCGTTGTTCCATACAGTAGCCATGGCTTTCTACTTGTATCTTTTGAATTTCTTTGAGTTGTCCTTCTTCTTGAACTCAGTTTTCTTTAATTTTGGACACTCGGCTTTGATGTGTCCAGGCTTCTTGCACTCATAGCATATCGGTTCTGGTTTCTTGGCATCTTTGCCTTCAGGTCTTTTAAAGCCTTTACCTTTCTTGAAGTATCTTCTTCCTGACTAGTATTTCTTCTTGGCTAGAGTGCCTTGCAGTCATCTAGAGAGAAATGCTTCTTCATCTTCACTGCCTTCATCACTTCTTTCACTTTCCAACTCGCCCTCAGAACTACCTTATGTGGCCTTTAGAGCATTGCTATGTTTCTTCCTGCTGGAGGATTCTCCAAGCCTTTCCATATTTATCTCATGAGCCATTAATGACCAATGAGCCTTTCAAGTGACATTTTTCTGAGGTCGTTGGCTTCTTCTATGGCTGTCACCTTTGGAGTCCATGAGGTTAGACATCTTAATATTTTTCTCATCATGTCTCCAATTTCATAAATTTTTTCGAGCCCAGCCAAATTGTTGGTGATATCAGTAAATCTGTTGTACATTTGGGTGATGGACTCTCCTGACTGCATTTGGAATCTTTCATACTGAGCAACCAGGATGTCTATTCTTGTTTCCTTCACCTTGTAAGTTCCTTCATATGTGATTCTGAGCTTTTCCCACATTTCCATTGCTGACGTGCATGCTGAAATTATGTTGAATTCCTTCTTGCTCAGTGCACAGCACAGTATACTTTTAGCTTTGCTATTTAGGGATATTTTCTTCTTGTCATCATCTGTCTAGTTTTCTCCATTGTTGAGTACCACTAGGTCTCCTTCTTCGATGATAGACCAATGCTGGAAATCGAGACCTTGAAGAAAGAACTCCATCTGAGTCTTCCAATAGTTGTAATCTTCACCGTCGAACAGAGGAGTTCTGTTGATGGACTGACCTTCTGCAAATCCTTCAGCTTCCATTTATCTTTGCTCTTAAGATCGTGAGATCTTCTTTTTGAAGAGACTTGGCTCTGATACCACTTGTTGCCCAGATAGCAAGCCCAGAGGGGGGGTGAATGGATTGCTATAAGTTCTTTTTCAAAGAGAGTTCCTGTAAATAAAATACTTTGATAGAAAACACTAAGTTCGATAGTTAGAGTTAGTGATAATGAATACAAAAAAGCTATCACACAAACAGCATGAGATTTTTATCCTGGTTCGGACCTCCTATCCCAAGGAGTCCTACGTGTAGTCCCCAAGTAACAACTTGGGTTTCCACTAAACAAGGGTACAGTCCCCCTTATGGACACTTACACATCCAGCAACAGTTGGCCTTCTCTTCTATACCAGAAGAGGAATTACACCACCTGATTCAACAGGTCTTCTCTTCACAACCGAAGAGGAATGCCCACAACGATCTTGTTGAAAGAGGAAGGCCCTAAGACCAATCTTATAGACAATGCTTGATCTGAGGCGAAGTCTGAGAGACACCAAATAAACTTGAATGAACTCTCTCTCTCAGACCTACGCTAGCTCTCAAAAGGAATGGAATGAGATTTCTGAGAGCTAAGAGCTTTGGAAGGTTGGAATGGACGAGCTGGCTCTTGTTGTTTTTCAGGCGACTGGCATTTCAAGCTTTTCGAAGATTCAAGAGTTCAAACAATCTAACCTCCTTCTATGGAGTCACCAGTCTTCTATTTATCTTCTGCGAAATATTTTGACCATTGTAGTAGCCGTTGAAATGTCTGTTGTCTCACAGTCTTCATGCACGTTAGAGAGACTGATCCGAAGTATGGAGTAGGTGAGCCTGCATCCATTAATGCTAAGATTGACCCTTACACCTTCAGGGAAAGATTGTCTAAATCTTCTATCCTTCTTGTCAGGTTGACAACTCCACCTTTGATGTGCATTTATACAAAAATCCTGCATACAATAAATGCTGACACCTAGACGATTTTTCTTTGTATAAATTGGCAGTCAATATTAGTGGTCGTGCAGCATGAAGATACACTAAAAAGGAATGTTATTTTGTCATCACGTAAAGCAAGATTTTATGTGACAAGTGAAGTAAGCAAGGATATATCGTGTGGAAATATTGTACTACCATAATAAATGATCAAGATCTTAGGATACAGCATGATGCACGGAAAGGTTTTTGAAATCCACAGAGTTTTGAGCATATGCATATTTAAGTATTATAAGGAATGAAAATAAGAAGATAAAGCAAGACTGTTCAAGAGCTATATGAATTTATTTGAAAGTAAAGAACATTCTTTATAGAAATGATATTGATATCAAATCGATGTGAACATAATCCATGTATTAATATAATGAAATTGATGTTTTGTACAAAGTCGTTACTTAACAGAAATAGATGAGCAGATGAAATCGTTGTTTCAACAGAATCGTTGTTTCATAGAAGGTCGTTGTAGAGATGAAATTGTCATAGCAACCGAATCGTTGTTTGAGAGAAACAGAATCGTTGCAGCAACCAAATCGTTGTTTTAATGATGAAATCGTTGTTTCAATGATGAAATCGTTGTTTAAGTGAAATCGATCATGAAATCATTGTTTAAGTAAAAGTGAATCGTTGTTTCAAGCAAATCGTTGTTGTTGCGCTCAAATCATTATTTAAGTGAAAGCAAATCGTTGTTTCGATCAAATCGTTCTTTAAGTGAAAGTAAATCGTTGTTTCGATCAAATCGTTGTTTAAGTGAAAGCAAATCGTTGTTTCGATCAAATTGTTCATTAAGTGAAAGTAAATCACTATTTCGATCAAATCGTTCTTTAAGTGAAAGCAAATCGTTGTTTCGATCAAATCGTTGTTTAACTTATGAAATCGTTGTGAGACCGAAATCGTTGTGAGACTGAAATCGTTGTTTTACTTAAACAAAAACGTGTGTGAGGATAAATTATAGATTTGCTTGATTTATTTTCTGTGGATAATCTTTAGAAACATTCGTTAGATTGTATTTTACAGGGTTTTGTTAATCAGCAAAAATTACATATATAATTCATGATAAATTTTATATGGAGATGGACTGATCATCAGTGGAGTTCTCCAGGGGGTAGTGCTTAATGAGGAGAATGATAAATGTGTATGGGGGCCTTCTCAGGATGGATGCTTTTATGCCAAATCTTCTTACAACCTGGTTCGGTCAGTGGGTGTGAAGAGAACTACTCTAAATAAATCTGGCACAGCTGCTTTTATAGAAGAGCTTCCTTGTTTTGTTGGAAACTTCTTAATAGAGCGGTCCCTATAGATCAGAGAATTGCTGAAAGTGGTATTCAGATGGCTTCTTGTTGCTCTTGTTGTAGGTCTCCTAAAAATGAGGATTATAATCATCTTTTCATCAATGGCGATCTGGCTGTCTCCTTTTGGAATTGGTTCTACCCGCTCATTAGCTCCAAGATTCACCTTCATAGTCAAATAACGGAGAGAGTATGGAGTTTTCTTTCAGTCACTAATATCTCATCTACATTTGGTTTTGTTTCTCTTCACTGCTTACTACTGATGCTTTGGTAGATTTAGAAGGGGAGATGTGCAGCCAGGTTTGAATCCAAGAGGCTTTTAGCTGGGGCGGCCATCAACAATATCAAAATCATGATTTCCCATTCTCTTGCTAAGATGCACTTTAAAGATGCTCATTTGTCTCATGAGTAGCAGGTTCTCCAACAGTTTGGTTTCTATCCTAACTTCAGCACTAAGCAACTCAAGCTAATCTGTTGGATTCCTCCTATAATTGATTATTGTTTGAATGTGGATGGCGCTAGCAAGGGTAACCCAGGAGACTGTGGGGGTGGCGGATGTATCTGGGACATGAGGGGATCTGTCTCGGTGTCCTTTGCCCACTACTATGGTCCAAGCAATAGTATGATTGCTGAAATTAGAGCTCTTTGTAATGGTCTCTGAGTGGCAGATTTCCTTGGGCTTCGGATATCAATTGTTAACTCTGATTCTTTAGTTTTGGTTAATTCTTTCAGGGCTGGTAGATGCCCCTCGTGGCAAGCTTACCGTTGGTGGTGGGATGCAGGTGCTATGATACAAAGGAATACTTTTTTGATCAATCATGTATATCGGGAGACTAACCAGGTGGCTGATGCTTTAGCAAACTACAGTTGCCAGTCTAAGGAGAACAAGGTGTTTTGGGGGTTTGGAAGCGTCCCTCATTTGTGTAAAGGCCCTATAGTTTTGGATAAAATCGGTCTTTTTCATGTTAGATTATAGTGACCAGTTTGTCCTCTTGTACTTTTCTTCCTCTTATATATATTCCTGGCCCAGGTTCTTCTCTAGTGGAGTGGGAATAGTCTCCCCCTCTGGGGAGAGTGCACTCTCCTAGATTAAGACCCTGAGGACCGTTTAAAAAAAAAAAACCATGGCCTTTTGTTTAATTTTTGTCCATTTGGGTTGTGCTTTTTTCAAAGGTTCAGGACACTCTGATTTCACATGTCCTGGTTTCCTGTAATTATAACATACAACTCTATCAGATTTCTTATTCACATACTGTTTAGGTTTTGAAAAATTATTTACCTGTGAATTCTTTTTGAGAAATCCTTTACCTTCTTTTCTCAGGAATTTTCTGATTTTTCGTGTAATGAGAGCAAACTCACTTGAATCATCTTCAGAGGTAGATGACTCACTTTCTTCAGTAGCTTCTTTGATACCGAGACTTGCCTTGAGAGCAAGCGGCTTCTTCTTCTTGACATCTTCTTCAGCTCTCTTCAAACCCAACTCATAAGTCATCAAGGATCCGATTAGTTCATCAACAAATGTGGTAGATAGATTTCTCGATTCTTCCACTACAGTAGCCTTAGTGTGGCAAACAGGAGTTAAAGATCTAAGGATTTTTCTGAAAAGTTCTTGTTCTGTATAAGTCTTTTCTTGATTCTTTAAACCATTGGTTAATAGAGTTAATCTACCATGCATCTCAAAATTGTTTCATCATGCTTCATTTTGAATGCTTCATATTCGGAAACTAGCATGTTATCTTTTGTTTCTTTTACTTCCGATGTACCTTCATAAATCACCATAAGGCAATTCCAAATTTCCTTTGCACTTGTGCATGATGAGACCCTTGAAAATTCCATGAGATGAAGTGAGCACGCATGATGTTCATGGCACTCCAGTTTGCATTTGACTTCTTTATCTCTTCTGGAGTCCACTTCTCTTCATCTTCTGATAACTCGTAGGGTCCATTACTCACCACCCTCCAAATTTGATGATCTTGTGCTCATAAAAACACCTGCATGCGAGTTTTCCAGTATGCATAGTTAGTTCCATCAAAATAAGTGGGTCTATTAACAGAATGACCTTCTGTAATATAACCTCTAGACTCCATTTTACACAGATCTCTCTTGATTGTTAAACCAAAAGAATGGAGAGCCTAGCTCTGATGCCACGTGTTGTGTATGGAATGAATATCTAGAGGGGGGGTGAATAGATATTGACCAATTAAAAATTAAGAACTCAAGACTAAGATCAAATCAGATGAAACAATTTAGCTAGTGCACATCAAACCACACAATGCAAGCAAAATTTTTAAGGTGGTTCGGCTCCAGTGTGGAGACCTATGTCCACCCGTCACTAAACCAAGTGAGGCTTCTCTAACAACTCAAATGTGTGAAACACTTACACAACTGCTGATTCACAGCTTCTTACATACCGATGATTCACAGCTTCAAGATTGTTTCAAATCTCACAATCCTAACACACAAAGTGTAGGATCAATCTATCTACTCCAACTGAAGCAGACAACCAACCAGATTGGTGTAGAGAAGCAATAGGAAAAATCAAACTAGAGAGATTTCTGAAGAAATGCAGAAATATGCAAACACTATGCGTTGGAGTTTGGATCTAGTCAGATGTCCCCTTGAACTCCCAATTGCATCTCCTTCAGGCATGGGCTCATGGAATTCCTCTTCTGGCTGCAGCACAAGGATCAATTGTCGCTGAAGTAGGTGGAATTCCAAAGTTATGCTTCAATTGATCAACAACAAGTCTTCGTATGGGATGAAGAAACACTCCAACATCTTCTCCTCTTGATTAGTCGACTACTCAGAAACCTGCACTACTCTCTGAACTCAAGCTCTGCTCTCTCTGTACTTTTTCGCTCTTAGATGCACTGCACATTTTCGTTCTGTGTGTGATATCTTGTGTAGAGGATGACGCGCTCCTTTTTGATCTACTTCACGAATCTTCTCAGGCGGGCCCCTGAATAGAATCCCAAATAATTGGAAGATACTTTTGCCGCCAAAAAGATGTATCTTCCAGAACCTTGTGAGGTGTACCCAAAGTCCCAATCATTAGGCCTCGGGTCACGTGCCTGTAACTTATGCGCTAGCAGATACATATCATCACTGGAGTATAAGGGTCAGAGAGTCGACACACCTTGATCATAGTGTCGACGCACACAAACAACATGACTTGGATCAATAAGGATGTTTCAGTAGAGTCGACTCCATGCCTTCAAGAGTCGACCTCATCCAAGTGACTATAGATCTGACTAGCTGTCCATGATGTAGAGTTGACCTTGTAGCATCTCAGTGTCGACCTCACATAATGGTAGAGTCAACCTAACCTTCATCTTGAGTCGACCTGGTTGATTGGTATAGTCGACCTGATAGACTGGTAGAGTCGACCTGATCCTCATTTGGAGTCGACCTTAAGCAATATTTTTCTCTATGCGCTAATAGAAAACTTGATTAGTGTCGACCTGATGCTCATCTGGAGTTGACCTTATGCAATTCCTTTCCTTCAGCGCTAGCCAGAAAACCAACTAGAGTCGACCTGATCTTCAAGTAGTGTCGACCTTATGTGATACTTTGAACTTCTGTGCTACAGGAAATCCATCAAGCGTCGACCTAACCTTTGAATAGAGTCGACTCATGTGCATCACCGACCTTCAGTAACTCACTCATTATTACATGTGTGTCGACCTATGAAGCAATCATAGTCAACACACTAAAAAGAGCTTTTGACTTTATGAATTTTCCTGTGATACAAAAGACTTGTGTTAGATATTTATTACATTTTGCTTGACTTAAGACATCATCAAAACTAGGGACACAACATTCTGTAGTATGAAACTCTTGTCTGCTACCTTCATACTTCCTGTTTGCCTTGATCATTCTACATGTTATCCTTGAAATTGAGTTTTTTAAAATGTTAATTAAGTATACTTTGCCCGCACCATGAGATATAAATCCTACTCGGCTAGTTTGCTCATAACCTATTAACATTTCAAGAAAATTTTGGAGCATGTTTAACATGTAGCCGACCCACTGTTGGAGAGCCTGGAGTACCCTAGACAAGTTTAAATTTCTGAATTGATGGATGTAAAAGCAAATCATGTAATATATTTCTAGACCACTGTGGTCAGATCTATGAGGAGTGTTTCTTTTGGAATTAGTGATTGTACAAACCATGTAGTAAATAAAAGAAACAGTTGTTGATTTGTCCAAATGTGAATCGCGGATGTGGGAATCATACATATTCATCATGTTGTGTTTTATGTGTTGGGATTGCATGATTATCGTAACAAATTTTATTGCAATAGGATGAGTCAAATTCTGAGATTTAAATGTGAATCTTGTTGCAACAGAATCTTGCTCTTAGAGAGATTAATTTACGGGCCCAAATTGTTGTTTGAGGCTTGGCCTTCCTATATTTCTATTTCATTATAGGAGATTTGATTTGATTGTTGTGCCCCGATGTGACTTGAGGTGTTGGTCAAGATTTATGATGACTTCAGATTATTTCAGATTTTGAATTTTTCGCTACAATTATGACATATGAATTTTTGGGGTGTGACATTTTCCGTTAAAAATTACATTGAAAATTGCCTATGGAATTATTGACTGATATAACCATTTGTAAATACTGACAACTTTTAATGACAAACAAAACTATTAGTACATTCGTCGAAAATTATGTTTTTTATTTTTTTTTCAATTTGTAGTTTGTCAAAACATTTTAAAACCTATTAAAACACAAAAAATATTGACATCAACAAATAAAATAAAAAACATTGCCAACAATAAATATCTATTACAATTTTATTTTAACAAAAAAATTAACAATATCTATCAAAATTTCACAATAAAAAAAATCAAGAGAGGTCTTCTTCATCATCCATATCCTCCTTATCCTCTCCATCCAGCTCATCCTCGCCATGTACTAGAGGACCCTATATTACAAAAAAATAATGTTAGATACATAAATAAAAATTTATTTTAAAACTAAATAAATTAATTTGTTTGTTTTACAATTGAAGGAAGCTATGAATATGAATTCACTAGAACAATTTGGGGATGAGTTCTTTGAGCATCGAGCCCCAACCAAGAATCCAATTTAGATTCCGTCAATTCTCACATGTCACTCTCACCCCCCAGTCGTGTAGGACAAATCGGCATGCTGATCGGATCTGTATTTCACATTTGGGACCCCCAACTTGGTATTTTACTTTCTTTACACTAAGTCAATTTGTGGATTGCTTCTTTGAGCGTCGATGTTAAACGAAAAATCCGATTTGGATTTTGTTAACTCTTTCATGTCAATATCACCACCCCATTTGTATAGGACCAATCGGCATGTCGATCAGATCAATATTTCACATTTTGGACATCCCTGTTGGACCACTTGTTTGGCAGCAAGGATAACCTAGAGGAGAGGGGGTGAATAGGAAATATGAAAACATAGATTAAAAATAACCACTTGAAAACTTTGGTTAGTGAATGTAGTTGTGCGCAGTGGAGAGTAGTGTGGACACGCAATTCTGGTCTTTGAGTCGAACCATATTTATTGCTCTCTTAGTGTGCCCCAAGTTGGTCGCTCATCTTGAACCCATTAGTTAGCTTTTTTTAGCCCATTTAAGACCAATTCCTAGCTTACCTCGTCCATATATAACTTCAGAGTCCCTACTCTAGGGTTTCAACCATCAGTCCTTAATGCGATGGCCATGGGCGACGTGTTAGTATCAAATGATAGATTATGATCCTTAAATGATCGATTATCCTTAACGTGATAGGTCGTGGCGTCGCATTAATATCCTTGTTGCAACCGATTAGGATGTCACGATAGCCCATGCATATCCATTCACGTGCCTTCATGGCCGCGACCACCTTGGCCATCGTGACAAGCGTTGTCGCACTGCCACAATCTGTCGCGACATGGTTCTGCATGGGCTAGCTCTGCAACCACCTCCTTTCTATCCTCACCAAGTCCATTTTTCTCTCTAACAACTCCCCAACACCCCAAACCGTGGTTTGAGGTTCCATCCTACCCTAAAACCTTCCTAGGACTCTTCCCATGGTGATTTATTGAGTAGTTATCATTTTCTTGGGCCATTATCACTTATGGACGAGGTATTCTCTCTCCTCCCTATATAAGCAGCCCATACCCTTCTGAACAAGGTAAGGACCCTATGCTACCATGAAGTGTTGCCCATTTTGCTCCAGAGCTTCCCCTTAGCCCATAGCTCTCTCATTTCCTCTAATTCCCTTCACCAAGTCACATCATATTCCTCTTCATTTGGAGTGTGGCAGCCAAGAGGTGATGTCTCACGTCAACGAGGGCTGCTGCACAACCAATGGAGCTCTTCCTCATCTAGGGAGTCACCCCTTTTGGGGCCCTTCTTCCTCCTTACCCTCTCATTTTCCTTTCATGCATGTTATTTATTTCTTTTAGATAGTTGCACTACTACACACCCACATTTTTCCACAACCCCAGGGGTTTCTAAAATAGCCCCAGCTACGTTCCCTCCTTGCTTCTCCTATTCTCTTTTATTTTGAGTAGATATTTCACTCGAAAATGGTCTAATAGGGTTTTTTTTCTTTGTTTCGTTGTTTTGGCAGGTTCATCAACAAGAGCAGACGAGAAGCTCTCCTCCTCTGGCCGGCCGAAGGACAAGAAGGAGGTCCACCCACACTTCAGTATCCCTGTTGAGAAGGCATCAACCACCCCGATCGCGACATGAAGATCGTGTCAAATCGTGTGGTCATGATAGCATGCTTCTTATCACGACGGGATACCTGGTCGCGACAACGGTAAGTAGTCTACTCATCTTATTTTCCTAGTTTGTTAGCCTTGTACTTTCATTTACATCTTAGGCAACATGCTAGGTGGCAATCAAACCCATTTCCATCATCACATAATGACATCTTAATGTGTGTTTTAAGGAGCGTGTTTCCTCATAATTACACCTTTTGGCGATTACAGTGGGACCTCCACTGCCAACAACGTCTGCTCTGCCATCACCTTCCATGTTTATTTATTTATTGGTCCATTAGAATCCTGTTAGGGTTATTTTTTCATCTGTCTTCATTTCTACCTCATATCCTTGTCACAACGGGTCATTGAGGCGCAACATGATCACATCCATAAAGGCCGATGCGACATCAGGTGCATACGATCTGTCTTGTTCCTCACCCTGAATCCTCACTTGATTCCTTATGGTGTTGTCTCCATGTTGTATTATCATGTATATCTACGATCTTCATTGTTAGAATCCTGCTAGGGCTCAAGTTTTCTGTTTTATCCCTTCTATTGTTTTCAGGCCTTGTCGCGATGGAGCAGGCGAGAGCGACACTATCGTGGCGGTGTTAGAGGACGAGCAATGAGGTACGCTTTGGTTGGTACTATTTTTCATTCCATGGTCCAATTTCTATCTGTTAGAGAGTCCTCATGCTCTATTTAGTTGTTTTCGTGTTGTGTTGTGCTTAGGATAGTCTATTTTCTCTCTAGTTATGTGCAATTTAGGGTTTATGTAAATAAAGATTATCACAATCGACATGTTGGTCGCAATAAAGTTGCGGCGGATCCAGTCATTGCAAATCCATCAGAGACTCTTAAGACTTCTTTTTGTTAGTTTAGGTTAGTATTTGCATGCACTTCGGTGTAATTAGTGTCATACATACACTATTCATGTGTAGATAGGACTCCTCCTTGGTAGTGGAGACCCTTTTATCTGCGAGCACTTGTAGGCTGACCAGGGCCTGCTATCGAGGGCCTCCATAAGTACCCGTTGTCGTACGCACGTTGCGGCCGCTAGGCGTGTTGTACCTAGTGTCCCCTAGTTCAGGTCGTGTACATGTGAGTTGTGTGTCACCCTCTAGTCACACCTATTAGGGTTTCTCTTTAGCCGAGTGCAATTCATTTAAATCAATCCATTAAAAGGCTAAGTGATAACCCTAAAATCCTAACGCATATCATGTTAACTTGGGTGTTTGCTTGAGAACTTCCTTTCTCATTCCCTTCTTGTGTGATTTTAGCTGTTGTTGTACCCCTTATTTGTATTTTAGTGTATCCTTTTAATTCCACCATTTCTCATCCTTCCTTGGCTCCTTTCCGCTTCACATATCCTCCAACCTCTCCTCCTTATGCAGACCCCTTGTCACATGAGTCTTTTCCAAATTCAGCCCAGTCCAGGGCCCATCAGGCCGAGGAGAGTACATTTTCCCATTTTGTCTCATCACCATCCTCCTTTGATGAGGCCGCTAAATTGGAGCGCCTCCTGCTTAAAGTGTGCCCTGACCAGGCCCGCGAGTTGTTGTCCACCTTTGCCCTATGGTCTTCTTCCAAGATGGGCCCAACCGACCCACATTATCCTACTCATTCTAGATCCCCTCACATTGTCACTTCTGGATTGGGCCACCCTTCTTTTCAGCCCACATCATTGCAATCGGCCCATTATGCTACCTTGACTCTCGACTCCACTCTCATTCCCATGCTGGCACTCGCTATCCACGATCCACATTGGCTCAGCACCTCCAGTCTGAGTTTGAGTCCATGAAGCGAGAGCTTAGTGACCTACGGAAGTAGTTGAACCCCAAACCCTCCTTGAATGATACACTTCCTAATTTCCATGGTCTTCGGATCCCTCTGTTCTCTCAGCTCCCTATTTATCGTAGATATAGTGGAGCCATAGACCCTTAAATCCATCTGAAGGAGTTCCTCTATGAGTTAGTGTTCTACCAACACAGTTTTCGCTTATTGGCTTATCTTTTTAGGCTGTAGTTGGATGGGCCTGCTCTAGAGTGGTTTTATTCGCTGCCTCCAACTGAGGTCGAGGATTTTGAAGTTGTCAAGGATAGATTTATACAACAATATCAAGACTGGGTCGGGCCCGAGTATTCAATGGCAGATCTGGTGGCAGAACAAAAGAAGCCCGACAAAGAGCTTACAACCTATGCCGACCGATGGCGTCAGATGTAACATCTTGGTTTCTGGCTTTCCATTTGTGTATGGGATGACTGGCCATGTCGCGACGGAGGTTCTCGTCATGATAGTCATCCCTATTGCGACCACTAGGTGTGTCGCGTTCCTATCGCACCCAGCCAACGGGCCACGACAGGGTTCTACTTTTGGTCTTCTGACAAGCTTCTGCCGCATGTCAGGGTGGCAGGCGGGTCAGAGTGACCTATCTGGCTGTCGTGGTGCCTAGGGTGGGTGCGTTCTAGTGGTGGTCTGGGCAGCCGTCGCGATTTGGTTGGTGTCCGACGCCACGCCCTGTCGCGTTCTGCGGGCCGGAGGCTAAAAGCCTTGGCCAGTTCTCCCATTCCCTTCTTTTCCTTTCTTCTCTTCCCTTCTCCTCTCCGAGGAGGAAACCTTCCCTCTCCAGAGATTCGGCGGTTCGGGCTTGGCGGAGAGGCGACGGTTTGTGCGGAGCGGTGGCGCGTCACCGTGGGAGCGAGGAGGAGGTGGCAAGCTCTTCGTGAAGGCCCCTTTGGGGTTTGGTTCTTCCAATTTCTGTAGGGATTCTTGTACCATTGCTTGTTTGGGTGGATCGGGGGTTCAAATTGTGGAATGCATGCTTTTACTGCTTTCACTATGATCCCCTTCCCATGTTTGAATGTTTTGTAGTGAGTGGGCGACCCCGGAATGTAGCATTCTGGTGGTCTGCCTTCTAGCTGATGTCGTGACCGCCGAGCGCATCACGACATCAGAGGAGGCGTCGCCCTGGTCGGGTGCGACCTTATCGCGTCCCAGGAGGCCGTCGCGATAAGGGTGTCGCGACTCGGCTGCCCGTCACGACAAGGTTCTTGTCGCGACGCACGGCCTTGTTGCGACAGGGTCGTTACGACCTGGTTTACTGTCACGACAAGAGCTTTGTCACGACCTGCTTCCCCGATGCGACTGACTTATCGCGGTTGCCCTACCCTTCGCGATGAGATCACGACGGGCTAGGAGGGCGCGACAAGGTCTAGGTTGCCTTGGGTGTTTTTCGTGGCCGCGGTTGGTGTGTCAGCTTGTGCCCCAGGGCAGGGTTGCCCTCCGGACCTTCTGGTGAGGAACGCGGCAGGTTGGCTCGCTGCATTCAGTGACCGAAGGTGACACCTTCGTGGCCGAGTCCTAGCGGCTGTGGTAGGAGGCTCGCATCTGTCTAATAATCGATTGTCTGTCTATCAATCATGATGAACAGTCCATCCCCTCGTAATTTTAAATCCATTACATACTTATATTGGTGATAAACAAAACTCTGTCAAAAGTTTTCTAACTACATTTCATTTAGCCTTAAGCACAAGAATTCTTCAAAGAAAATCAAGCACTTATGGTAAGTACATATATGCATTGATTCCAGTAAAGATGTAACGACTTCTTTGTAAGTTCTAAAATTCAAACAAGTCGATGTTATAACGATTTCATAAGTCATCGTAACGATTTCTTTAGAAAGCGTAACGACTTGCCAGTCATAACGATTTCATAAGTCATCGTAACGATTTCTTTAGAACTCGTAACGACTTGCTCGTCATAACGATTTCTTTAGAAAGCGTAACGACTTGCCTGTCATAACGATTTCATAAGTCATCGTAACGATTTCTTTAGAACTCGTAACGACTTACTCGTCATAACGATTTCTTTAGAAAGCGTAACGACTTGCCAGTCATAACGATTTCATAAGTCATCGTAACGATTTCTTTAGAACTCGTAACGACTTACTCGTCATAACGATTTCTTTAGAAAGCGTAACGACTTGCCAGTCATAACGACTTCATAAGTCATCGTAACGACTCCTTTAGAACTCGTAACGACTTGCCAGTCATAACGATTTCATAAATCATCGTAACGATTTATTTAGAACTCGTAACGACTTGCTCGTCATAACGATTTCTTTAGAAAGCGTAACTACTTGCCTGTCGCAACGACTTTATAAGTTATCGTAACGATTTCCTTAGTAAGCGCAACGACTTGCTTGTGGTAACGATTTCATAAGCTACCGTAACGACTTCTTTAGAACTCACAACGATTCGCTTTCCATAACGACTTCTTTAGAACTCACAATGATTTGCTTACCGTAACGACTTCTTTAGAACTCACAACGATTTGCTTACCGTAACGACTTCTTTAGAACTCGCAACGACTTACCTGTCATAACGATTTCGTAAGTTATGTTAACGACTTCTTCTGAATCTATAATGATGTGTTATGATTCATAACGACTCTCTTAGACTATCATGAACTCATAACGATTTCATAAGACATGTTTCCATCAAATAAATGTTTTCTTTGATTTGAAATACGTTGAATAGTCAAAGTCGTATCTCACCTGTTTGACTGCTATGCATTTAATGAAGACTGAACGTATCTCTGCATGCACGCAGAACATATCTTCCATTATCGTGTATTCTCTGCATGTATCCTTTTAGAACGATAATTGTCACTACTATATCTGTGTTTACTTGCTCTAAACGTTGACTTACATCTGGAGATAGTGTTAGCTGTCTACCATTAAAGCTCAACTTTTGCAGAACCTTGAAGTTGTACTATCTTACAACGTTGGACATAGAAAGAAGTACAAGTCACCTCAGAAGATCTCATCACTTTGCGTGCTCTAAAGAACAAAAGACTGTTGACTGGAAGCTTCCATAAATCCTTCAGTCTAACGTTCACCAAAGCTATGAGACAACGACTATCTCATCGTGTACATTCAAGATGAAGATATATATATATATATATACAAGACAGAAGATTTGAAGATACACATACATAGCGATCAAGAAAGAAAACAACTTTGCAGTCTTTCAAGTCTTCACAAGAATTCTAGAGCCAGCTTTGTCATTCCATTCCGCCTTGGATCTTAGCTCCCTGTGTTGTGAGAAAATTCAAAGAGAGCTAGAATAGTTCTGAGAGAGAGCACCTGTGTAGATCTTTAACTCTCAGTGCTTGTAGCTTCAGATCGAGCTCTGTTAAGCTTGATCTAGGGGCTAGTCAATCCTTTTTTCAGATTCCCTTGTTTGTTTCCCTTCGGGTGTGAAGGAAGATCTGGTGGTACCAGGGTGTTGTGTTCCCTTCAAGTGTGAAGGAAGACCAGCTGAGCTGGGTGGTTATTTCGTCCATAGGGGGACTGTACCCTAGATAGTGGAATCCTGAGGTTTGCTCAGGGACTGGACGTAGGACTCCTAAGGAGAGGAGATCCGAACCAGGATAAATCTGTGTGTTGTGTGATTGTCTTCTTTGTGTGATTGTTCTTTTTACTAACCATTACTAATCTCTTCCAAGAACATTTTTGTGTTTGTTTAAGTTCAGGTTTTAACTAAGTGAATATTTTTTAAAGACCCATTCACCCCCCCCCTCTGGGTTCGCCAACCGGGCAACAAATCGATTATTAGAAGAGCGGTGGTTTCTGTTCTTTTAGAGGCAGATGGGTCCCTTGTCTCTTCGGTAAAGGGCACCCTGATCAAAATAGACCCTGAGCTCCTAAGAATGTTGTTTGAGGTGAAAACATCAGGCTTTAGTGGGGTTCACACTGAGGACGCTCAAGAGAAGGGTTTGGGAATTGTAGGGCCGGGCTTCAAATTAAGGGAAGACAAACTTGATATAAATCAACTGAATGCCTTCAATCGCCTCCTTCACTTCATTGTTTGTCAGATTTTGGTTCCCAGAAGTGCAACCTTCTCATCCTGCACTAAGGCCGATTCTGACCTAATGTTCTGGGCCATTCAAAATAAGGAGATCAATGTAGCCGCAGTAATATGGAAAGAATGAAATTTGCGAGAGAACAAATTTGGGACACCAAGAGCAAGCTGAATGTGTCACTGCCCTATGGCCATTTACTTACGAAGATTTTCAAACACTTCGGTGTTGATCTCTCTGGGCAGTTGTAGAGAAAATGGGCCAAGCTATCAGTCCAGAATTTGAAGAAGAGTGGCTTCTCTATAGTTAATGGGGTCTGGTCCAAGGCCTCAGTTGCTGAAGGTGAAGTTTACATTGGCGATGCTTCAGGTGCTCACCCTCAGATGGAATCAGCTATTGAGATGTCAGAATTGCCAATGGAATCTATTTCTGTTCCAACCTTTGTAGCACAAGAGCAGGCGGGCCATCTATGGCCGAAAATCAGTCAGAGGTTATAGCAAAAGAAGAAGGAGAAAGGATGTCAGCAGCAGCTCCAGAAATTCCAGAAGTGTCAGCTGGAGTTTTTGCTGAAAGGAGAATTGAGGATATTCTCCCAGAAGATATTATGCCAGTTACAGAGGAGACAGTGGCATCAGGCCACATTATTGAAGAGGTTCCACTAGAGGAAGAGCACCCAATTCCTCAGGGTGACTCTGTGATGATGGATGCTCCTTTTCAGGGGGAGTCAGTACCAGTTGAAGAAGATGCTCCTATTGAGGGGGAGCAATTACAAGAAAAATAGTAGAAGCACCTCCAACCAGTGGTGATCAGGAGGAACTGCACAGAGTTTCTCCAAACTTAGATGACAGAGAAGGGAGACAGCTAGCTCCTCAAGTTCTGATGAAGATGATGATCAACCTCCTCCAACCAAAGAGAGTAAGAAGAAGGACAAAGAGACTGCACCTGAAGTACCTCTCTTAACTGTCACACCTTTTGAAAGAAAGGTCAAACAGAAAATAATCATTAACATGAAACCTGTGATTGAGAGGCTGGATGTGCAAGGTGAACTGCTATGTACACTCCAATCAGATGTGAATTCTATATTTCTGAGCCAGGCTTCAGCACGCAACGAGTATGTTCAGATTCGCAATGCTATGAAGTGGTTCAATCAAGAGATGGGCACCATGAAGAGCATGATCTCTGAAATCTTTAAAGCAGTTGGAGCTCAAGCTCCTTCTCCACCAGCAGAAGCAACCCCAGCAGCAGCACCAGCAGAAGAACCAGCAGCAGCACCAGCAGCAGCAACCCCAGCAGCAGCACCAGTAGCAGCAACCCCAGTAACAGCAGCACCTGCAGAAGCAACAAATGCAGTTCAGGCAGCAGCAGAGGCTGAAGTACCAGGGCCATTAGGGCCAGCTGTGATGGAATCAGGGCCATCAGGGCCAGAAGTGTTGGATTCTGTGCAATCTTTGCCTAAAGAAGTGGTCTCAGATCCATTGCCCCCTGCTCCCACTTCCACCCACACTCCTATTCCTCCATCTCCAACCACAGCCTCCACAGATCCACCTGCTCCACCTCCCTTCAAAAGACCTAGATCCAGACCTATTTCTTCCCCCACACCTTTTCCTTCTCCTAATACTTCATCTTCCCCTGCTTCCTCCACTTCTCATCTTCCTTCCTCTCCTAGCCTCGAGGCCCCTCCAGCATCCTCCACTGGAGCCTCATCCTCTTCTGGTCCTTCTTCAGTACCAGAAGTAGGCATTTCTACCACTGATGATTTCCTTCACCCTTCTGCACCTCCCTCCTTTATCACTATTATTCCTAGGAATGCTCAAATCAACTCTCCTTTTCTTACAGACATTAAGGATGAGTTTGAAGAAGCTATCCTTAGGTCTGTGCTAAAGGTAGGAGACCACATTTCCAAGACAGACTCCTCCAGTACTGTCTCCAAGAAAAGAAAACTCAATTCCTCCGACACTCCTCTCTACCCTCCTTTGTGGTTTTCTCTTACAGTGACACACAAGCATACATCCATGTACAAAGAGTATCTACAAAAGGTTGTCTTTGCCACCCTTGTCAACCTCCCTTTTCTCAACCTCTCTGACCACCTTGAAGTCATTCTTCCTTACACTCCTCTTTTCAAAATCGAAAAATCCAAAATCTTTTCCTCTGCCCATTCCAAGACTGAGGAGCAATGGGCTAGATCTCAAAAAGATCTTTACAATCGCTTTCTTTAGGCTAAGGCAGCCAGATTTCCTCCCAGGGATCACTCTTTGACCCTTTTTGAGTGGTTTAAATTTCATCACCAGAACACCTGGGCTTCTTTCATCGAGAAGGAAATCAAGATGATCAGGCACTTTCAGATGTTCAATAACTACAGGTATCTCAACAGATTACCTGAAGTTCAGCTAAGCCAATTCAAGCGAGCCATCAAGGTCCTCTCCAGCTCTGAGCAATCTGAATGAGTGAGAGTGGATTTTGCCACACTCCATTTCCTGAAGAGATCCTCTTGCCTCAGATTCACTTCCTGATCATGGAATCTTCTGTTGGATCCATTATCTTTGAACGTTTTGCAAGGGTCATGGGCAGAATCAAAATTCAAAAAACTCTCTAAGTTGGTTTTCCCAGATTTTTATTCCGAGAATATCACAAAGGGTTTGTGACATCTGAAGTTCTTGCTCCTATCCTCTCAGAATGTGAAAGGCTAAACTCCTCAGAATGGTCCGAATTGTATTCGTTGTCTGCTCAGCAGTTAGCTCATCTCAATGCTGCTCAGGCCAGGGAAGGAAAACCCTTGTCTCCCCTGCCACCTCTTGGACATGAACTCCATCCATCTTGTACTTTATCCCTACAAACTATGGGCTGAAAGATACAAGGTGTTTGTAGCTCTACGCCAAGTCCTCAAGGAGAAACAGATTTTCTACCCTGTTACCATGGATCAATTCCTTGCCTGTGCAAGCTTTGGAAAACCTCCTTCATCCGGTGCTCCATGAATGATGAGTATGCCAACTTTCTCTCCAAGCAGCGCACCATCTACCTGTCTCGGATGGCTTCTACCATGGGACCAACTTTCTTTATTTCTGATAGAGCTTTTAGGCAATTTTTTGATAGGCAGAAGAGCAGGCCTGGGAAGCCATTTCTCATTTTGCCTCTCTTCTCTCTCCTGCATATTATTTGCATGTACCTCCTCAAGCTTAATGAAAACATTGTGTTCCTTCTCCTCATTGTCTCTTATTCTTTGTCTCAGTCCTCATTCTTTTTGCTAAATGACAAAAGGGGGAGAAAATACTTACATATGTATGAAACATCTTTGAAACATATTTTCAGTACTTTTACTTTTATTTCTGCTTACTGTTAAGTATTGTTAAAATATTGATTAAGTTTTGTCATCACCAAAAAAGGGGAGATTGATGAACAGTCCATCCCCTCGTAATTTTAAATCCATTACATACTTATTTTGGCGATAAACAAAACTCTGTCAAAAGTTTTCTAACTACATTTCATTTAGCCTTAAGCACAGGAATTCTTCAAAGAAAATCAAGCACTTATGGTAAGTACATATATGCATTGATTCCAGTAAAGATGTAACAACTTCTTTGTAAGTTCTAAAGTTCAAACAAGTCGATGTTATAACGATTTCATAAGTCATCGTAACGATTTCTTTAGAAAGCGTAACGACTTTCCAGTCATAACGATTTCATAAGTCATCGTAACGATTTCTTTAGAACTCGTAATGACTTGCTCGTCATACCGATTTCTTTAGAAAGCGTAACGACTTGCCAGTCATAACGATTTCATAAGTCATCGTAACGATTTCTTTAGAACTCTTAATGACTTACTCGTCATAACGATTTCTTTAGAAAGCGTAACGACTTGCCAGTCATAACGATTTCATAAGTCATCGTAACGATTTCTTTAGAACTCGTAACGACTTACTCGTCATAACGATTTCTTTAGAAAGCGTAACGACTTGCCAGTCATAACGACTTCATAAGTCATCGTAACAACTCCTTTAGAACTCGTAACGACTTGCCAATCATAACGATTTCATAAGTCATCGTAACGATTTCTTTAGAACTCGTAACGACTTGCTCGTCATAACGATTTCTTTAGAAAGCGTAACGACTTGCCTGTCGCAACGACTTTATAAGTTATCGTAACGATTTCCTTAGAAAGCGCAACGACTTGCTTGTGGTAACGATTTCATAAGCTACCGTAACAACTTCTTTAGAACTCACAACGATTTGCTTTCCGTAATGACTTCTTTAGAACTCACAATGATTTGCTTACCGTAACGACTTCTTTAGAACTCACAACGATTTGCTTACCGTAACGACTTCTTTAGAACTCGCAATGACTTGCCTGTCATAATGATTTCGTAAGTTATCTTAACGACTTCTTCTGAATCTATAACGATGTGTTATGATTCATAATGACCCTCTTAGACTATCATGATCTCATAACGATTTCATAAGACATGTTTCCATCAAATAAATATTTTCTTTGATTTGAAATACGTTGAATAGTCAAAGTCGTATCTCACCTGTTTGACTGCTATGCATTTAATGAAGACTGAACGTATCTCTGCATGCACGCAGAACATATCTTCCATTATCGTGTATTCTCTACATGTATCCTTTTAGAACGATAAACTGTCACTACTATATCTGTTTACTTGCTCTAACATTGACTGACATCTGAGATAGTGTTAGCTGTCTACCATTAAAGCTCAACTTTTGCAGAACCTTGAAGTTGTACCATCTTACAACGTTGGACATAGAAAGAAGTACAAGTCACCTCAGAAGATCTCATCACTTTGCGTGCTCTAAAGAACAAAAGACTGTTGACTGGAAGCTTCCATAAATCCTTCAGTCTAACGTTCACCAAAGCTGTGAGACAACGGCTATCTCATCGTGTACATTCAAGATGAAGATATATATATATATACAAGACAGAAGATTTGAAGATACACATACATAGCGATCAAGAAAGAAAAACAACTTTGCAGTCTTTCAAGTCTTCACAAGAATTCTAGAGCCAGCTTTGTCATTCCATTCCGCCTTGGCTCTTAGCTCCCTGTGTTGTGAGAAAATTCAAAAGAGAGCTAGAATAGTTCTGAGAGAGAGCACCTGTGTAGATATTTAACTCTCAGTGCTTGTAGCTTCAGATCGAGCTCTGTTAAGCTTGATCTAGGGGCTAGTCAATCCTTTTTTCAGATTCCCTTGTTTGTTTCCCTTCGGGTGTGAAGGAAGACTGGTGGTACTAGGGTGTTGTGTTCCCTTCAAGTGTGAAGGAAGACCAGCTGAGATGGGTGGTTTTTCGTCCATAGGGGGACTGTACCCTAGATAGTGGAATCCTGAGGTTTGCTCAGGGACTGGATGTAGGACTCCTAAGGAGAGGAGATCCGAACCAGGATAAATCTGTGTGTTGTGTGTGATTGTCTTCTTTGTGTGATTGTTCTTTTTACTAACCATTACTAATCTCTTCCAAGAACGTTTTTGTGTTTGTTTAAGTTCAGGTTTTAACTAAGTGAATATTTTTTAAAGACCCATTCACCCCCCCCCCCTCTGGGTTTGCCAACCGGGCAACAAATCGATTATTAGAAGAGCGGTGGTTTCTGTTCTATTTGTGGTGTTCTAGTTTCTCGAACCGGGCTGTGTGTGCCGGCATTGTCCGACAGCCCTTCTGGAGGTTGTTCCCGGAATGGGTGCCGTGCATGCCTGTGCCAGCTGGGTTTATCTTAGTTACCAGCCAGCTGTGCAGTTTCTGTGGTGGTTGCCACGTCAGTTCTCTTTCATCCGGTGCTCGGAACTTGAGGGCTTGTCCGCGAGACAAGTTGTTACCATTTCTTGGGACCCCTAGCCCCGCGTGCCTATGTCAGAGGGTGTTGCTCTGGGCGGCGGGCATGCTCAAGTCTCAGACTTGGAGCAGAAGGGGAAAATGGTGGGGCAGCGACGTGAACCGTTTGTAGACCTCTCTTAGCTGGGTCTGGGACGCTGAGGTTGTGTGGTGCTCGTTCGGTGCAGACCATCTAGTCCTTCTCAATGCCTCGCTCTGCGTCGGTTCCGGAGCCACGTAGGGAAGTCAGGTGTGGGGCCGCAGTTCGGCCGGACTGCGGTGGTTGTGTTTATGGTTGAGGTTGCTTAGTCCACGCGTCTCACTCCAATGGGAGGGGACACCTTGACTAAGGCACTTGTGGTGGTGGTTTGGTTGTTCTTGTTGTGACGTTGCTTCACATGCTGTTTCCAAGAAATGGTTTCTCATTGCCCTGGTTTACACGGTGGTTGTAGCCTAGCCGTGTCTCGCTTCCTCGGGCTTTGTCGGTTGCCTTGTGGGCCGTGTTTAGAGGCTTCCATTCTGTGGGTTCTCTCGGGTACCTTGGGTAGGCACCCCTGTGGTTTCAGGTGGCACCAGGGTGTAATTCCCTGACCTCGTGGTGTGTCCAGGGTCCAGGGTGGTTCTGCTTGTGGGCCCTCAACCTGGTGGAGGTCTGAGGTGGCCGTGTCTGTGGTGAGATGTTGTTTCTCACGCGGTTTCTCGGTGTCTCTCGTGGTGACACTTGGTTGCTCCTTCCCGACCTTGTGGGGGTTTGGGATGTTGGGTGCTCATGTCGTGAGACTCTGGTCTCACGTGGTCGCTCCAGTGTTCCGTAAGCTTCTTTGTCTCGATGGGTGTGTGCCGAGGGTTTGCTTCCGCATTGTGTTGATCTGGCCCGACCCTGGTTGCGGGTCGTGGCGTTGCTCTAGTTGCTTCCGCATGTGCTTTGACTCCGCTGGTTCTGCGGGAGTCGTCTTTGGCCTGACCTGGGTTGTGGTCGAGGCGTTTCTCTATTTCCGCTGCTTTGTAGTACTCTGCAGTAGGTGTTTCTCACTTTACTACTTTGTAGAGTAGTTTTCCTTCCGCTTTGTTGGAGTTCCTGCTGCTCTGGCCGGTAAGGGACTGGTAATCCCTACTGAGCCTTGTTCGCGAGGCTCACCCCCCTACTCTCTTCAGGTAGGGACTCGTTGTCGCAGGAGTTCATTGTCGGACGGTCGTGGTGGCGGTTTGTTGCGATGTGCATTGCCAGCAGTGTGAGTTGTGAGCATGAGTGCTCTTGTAGCGTGAGTTGAGAGTGGCCTTTTTGCAAGTCCTTGGGGTATGCCCCTTAAGGACGGCGCCTTCTTTCTATACCTGTACTTTTATTTGGGACATGTTGTACTTAATTTCTTTATTAATGTACAGTCTTTCTTGTTATAGTTATTTGAATTCATTGCTTATCTCACTGGACTAAATTCTAACCCTTCCGGGTCTTCGGATCCGTGGGTGGCGGCATGACCTTCGGGGGTCCTTGGCGGGGGTCCAGGAGGTCGGGTCGTTAGATCAGATGTTCACACATGTTCGAGTATACATCTGTCACGCCCTAACACGGAATATCAGAACGTAAGGCAGTTGCAAGTAAGCGAGTACAGAGCACATAATAGACATCAAACTATTGAACAAGGTATCTGCTAAATCAAATGTATTTCATTGATAATTCCTCAATGTCTATTACAACCACTAATATCAGAGCCATTACATAGGGCCCAAATGACATCATTACATTGAATGAAAGTAAAACATTGAACTAAGACTCTAACATAATACTAATGCGCTAGGGTACTTGTCACGCCCCAACGCGGAATATCGGAGCGCGAAGGCAGTTGCAAGAAAAAGGTATAGAGCGAATACTAGACATCAAACCATTACACATTGAATAATACTAAGCAAATCTTTCTCATTAATAACTTTTCCAATGTCTAGTCACAACCACTAATACCAGAGCCATTCCATAGGGCCCAATTACATTGCAATAAAAGGAATAACTAACTACAACTCTAAGATAACAATGACTCAAGGTACTCCTGGCTTCACTCTGGTCATTCCTTCCTCGTGAGTGTATGTGTCATCCTCGTCTCACCTGAGAACACACATCAAATAACGTAGGTGAGCGATAACGCCCAGTAGGACTTAAATCTCAGGCTCAAGCAGGCTTTAAATAATTAACGCATTTAATGGCAGAGTATCTAAGATAGCAGGTACAAGAGAGTCTTAAAATATAGCAAGAGATAGCACAACAGGTAACAATAGCACGAGATCGAGTATAGTTTCCAAAATAGCACAAGTATCGAATATAGCACGAATAGCAGGATGGCCATAGCACAACTAGCACAAGTATAGTAATAGCACGACGAGTATAGCACTTGTTTGTCATTCTAGACATCGAGAGAGTATAGCACGTTTGTGTTTTTGATTGTCATATAGATAGTCGAGATAGATAGCACTTGAGTGTAATGCCAAACACTCTGATCATTTAACTCCCATGGGCACTAGCACTTTCGGCGCACATCCCAGGACCAGATCGGCCCTTTTATATTGCCAGGCATTGGTTATATTGTTTATCTTTAGACAATCAGTCAATGGCCAATATAGAGTACCAAGAAGTAGATAAGAGCACTAGATGAATAGACGAGAAAGTAGAGTGAACGTGAATAGACGAGAGTAGAGTACAGATGAGAGCTAGTGGACATTGCACGTAAACATCGAGTAATCAGGCGATAGTAACAGTTGCACAACACGCGCACTTGGTGTTGGCAGTCAGGTGGAACTCACGACCCTACCACTGGCCTTGTTATGCACAGGTCCAGAGGTCCGGCGTGATTTCAAGACGAGAGTGAATCTCTAATAGCCGTTTGGATCATATAGATCCCTAAAGGGTATCATAGGTATTAGGGTACAACCGCTCGTCGACCATGTGGGAATCCATGATCAGAGGAGACTTACGGAGGCCTTGTGCAAGAGTTCACTAGTCCGGCGAAAGGAATATCCTGACAGAGAGTTCACCACAACCAAGTAAAGTGTGTATATAAACCATGTGCTCGACGTTCTAGAGGAATTCTAGGACAGTGAGTGTCGATATCGGTATATAAAACAACGCAAGAAACAATACAAGTCCTTTAAAATAGGGCAATTAATATACTTTATTGCAATAAATTACCAAATACTTATGAGATATTTTCTGCAAGATTTCAGCCATAAATGGATGGTTCAAGTGTGTGCAAAGCAGAGAAATCATAGATAGAAAAAGTCGTGAACATATATTTTAAATCATCTCCATATACATCCTTTTTAAGTAGGTTTTTACTGGGGTATAACGGTAAGAAGGCGTAAGATTTTTAGAAAGCGACAAAAATATTTTTCATGGGTTTTTATCAAAAACTGAGAAGGCGCCATAGGTCAATGAGCATTGCGACAGGGGCCAGGCATAACGCGACAGGTCCTTAGGGTTGCGACATGCTGTCTGTTCAGCGGCCAGAACGCGACGTAGGTACTGTCGCATTCAGAAAGCGACAAGGAAGGCGTCGCGGTGACTTGAGAAGCGACAAGTGGATGGTCGCAATAAGACCCAGAAGGCGACATATCGGCCTGTCGCAATCTGGTGTCTGCACTGGCCCTGACAGGATTCAGACCAGGCTTTGGATTGCGGGCCAACTTGAAATCAAATGATAGAGGTTCTTTGAAAATCATAACTAATTGTATAGTGAACTAAAAATCATGAAAATAGTTGCAAATTAAACTAACATGTAAGGTACTTCCAATAATAGGGATTCGAGAGAGACATGGTTTAACATGGTTTGAGCATGAACACAACGAGTAACACAGAACATGACATAGAGAGCAAGACTGATTTAATTCGAGCAACATGCTCAATGAAATTTAGGCTTTTAGGGGCAATGATCCCTAACAACCTGAAGTATCTACAGTAAAACTTTCGTAGCATGGGATCAAGTATACATAGAGATTTGAATTAAACATGACACCTCGGGGTTATCATGTTTGCAGTTTCTTCAAAAATTAAGAACAAAAGATAGGATGGATGGAAAAATATGAAACTGGGGGTTTCGTTCAGAGGTAGAAGAACCCCAGAAAAGTTTCATGGTTTATGCTTGTGAGAATGCCTACCTTGACTCGATTGTCTTCTAGGGCTAGAACTTGAAGAACAAGGGAAGAAGCTTCAAGTTCTTCTCTCTCCACGAAATCCTCTCCTCCTTAGCCTCTTCTCCACGTCCAGCAACTCTTGGCAGCGAGCTAGGGTTGCCCAAGAGTTTAAGAGTGTATTTATGCAAGTATGTATTTCTATTCCTACTATACTCTAATTCCCCTTTAATTACGAAATTTCCTTACTTCCTCCTTCCTTCCTTGCTTTCCAAACTCTATTTAGACTTGGAAAAGATCCAAATCGTGCTAACCCATATGGGGTAGGTTTAGG
The DNA here is from genome assembly GCA_014218235.1 of Colocasia esculenta. NCBI lineage: Eukaryota > Viridiplantae > Streptophyta > Magnoliopsida > Alismatales > Araceae > Colocasia > Colocasia esculenta. Next base: position 127,094,696 of record CM024757.1, read on the forward strand.
AATTCAATTTCCAACTCTAACTTCCTATTTAATGCATTAATACCCCTTTTCTATTTAGTATAATTTAGTTACGAATTTAGGATATTTTCCTATTATTCTCCCTTTGTAAATTCATATTTTTGACCCAATAAATACTAGAAGATCCATTAGCAAAGCCCATTACTCTTTTCCATCTAATAGGTTTTATTTAATGCTCTAATTAAATATCCATTTAGCTAGGTTTTAAATTCTTTATTAAATTTTTATTTTTCGTAAAAATTCAGGTTGCTACAGTACTCTTGATTTACTCCTGGTCATTCCCATCCTCATGAGTGTAAGTATCTTCTTCAGTTTCACCTGAGAACACATATCAAATAACGTAGGGTGAGCGATAACGCCCAGTAGGACTTAAATCTCATGATCAAGCATGATTTAAATGATTAATTTATTAAAGAGTAGAGTAACGAATGATAGAGAACGAGATCAAGTATTGTAAAGCAAGTGATAGCACAAGTGTCAGGTATAGCACAAAGAGCAGAATGGCCATAGCACAATATATTTCACAATAGCACAACGAGTCGAGTATAGCATAGCACTTTGATTGTCATTTAGATAGTCGAGATAGATAGCACTTAAGTGTAATGCCAAACATTCTGGTCAATTAACTCCCGCAGGCACTAGTACTTTTGGGAGCACCTCCCAAGACCAGATCGGGCCCTTTATATTGCCAAGCATTAGTCATATTGTTTATTTTTAGAAAATCAGTCAATGACCATAAAGAGTACCAAGAATAGATGAAAGTATCTGATGAATAGACGAGAGTGTAAAGGATGTGAATAGATGAGCGAATAGAGTATAGATGAGAACTATGGGTCAACGCGCATGAAACACTTTAAATAAGCGATAGTAACGATTGCACAACACACGTGATTGGTGCTGCCAGTCAGATAGAATTCACTAACCAACCATTGGCTATGCTACGCACATAGTCTAGAGGTTCGGCGTGATCTCGTGGTAAGAGAGAGAGCATTCTAAGGCCATTTAGATCATACTAATCCCTAAAGGGTGTTGTGGGTATTGAGTGTACAACTGACTCGTTGACCATGTGGGAATCCATGGACAGAGGAGACTTACGAAGGCCTTGAACAAGGATCCACTAGTCCAACAGAAGGAATATCCGATGGAGAGTTTGTCTATGTCAAGAGAAAGTGTATATAGAAATAAGTTGCTCGATGTTCCAGAGGGAACAGTGGAGCGTCGGTAACGGTATCCTAAAGCATCGAGAGAAATGAAGACAAGTCCATTAAAAATAGTGCAATTATATACAATATTGAAGTAAATTACCAGATGTATTATGTGATATTTTAATGTCATGTCAAGTCATATTGGGTGGTTACAAGTATGTGTTTGTGATAGAGCAAATCGTAGATGTGAAAGAGCAAGTGTATGACTTTTTAATTAACTATTACATGTTCATATTCTAACATCTTCGATTACTATGTTTAAGACTGTTAACAAAAAGTATAGTCACTGTAGAAAGACAAGAACCACATAAATTTGGGGTTTATGCACAAAATTACAAAAGGCGATGTCCCCTTGTAAGGAACGCTAGAGGGTACATTCAAAACATGACGGGGTCTGTCAAAGAACATGACAGGCCATCTAGGATAGACAAACAGAATGCGACACAAGGGTATGTCGCGTTCAGAACACGACAGGCCACTCCTGAGAACGCGACCTATCGGGCGGTCGCGTTCTCAGGGTCTGTGCCTGAGTCCAAAAAGGAAAGACCTTACCTTAGATTGCGGTCCGTGCATTCCAAGGATTGACATAGGGGTGTTAAAAATTCAAAATCTCAGTGTACAATTGATGAAAAATCAAGAAAGAAGTTTTTAATGGAACTAGACTTGCGAGGGTATAACTAGTAAGGAGTAATTAGAAACTTATCATGGGATTGATAGGCTTCGATCCGGTTCTTTCACGATGAACACAAAACATGATATAGTGATGGAAAAAGAATTAATTCGAGCAAGATACTCAATAGAAATTGGGAAAAATATGGCAACCAATTCCTGACAACATGTAGTATGTACAGTAAAAATTTCATAGCTCGAGATCAAGTGTACATAGAGATCTAAGGTAAACATGAGGGTTCGGGAGCATGTTCTTAACAGAACTTCCAACAAGAAACTCTCATGATAGGGTTGATAGAAATTAGAGCAAATAGAGGACTTTTGTTCCTGGTGTCAAGAACAATCTACAAACAAGAGTAATTAAGTTTTGCTTGTGAGAATGCCTACCTTTGGGACGATTTGTCTTCTAGGGCTAGAACTCGATGAACAAGCTTGTAAATCTTCTAGCAAGCCTTTTCCTCACGGTTTCCTCCTCTAATAGCCTCTTCTCCAAGTCCAAGAAGTCCCAGCAATGCAATAGGGTCAGCCATGAAGGGTGGGGGTGTATTTAAGCATCTAACATGTTTAATTCCTAATACAACTATAACTTCCATAAAACTCCGAATTTTCCTTGTTTCCTCCAACCTTCCTAGTATTACTCCTCCTCATTGGGTTAGGTTGGGTTCAAATTCATACCTAGCTAATTAGGGTAGGGTTCAAAGTCCATTTAGAGTATATATTTGCTATATTAATGATCCATTGCCCCTTTTTATTTAGGAAACATAGGGTTACAAATTTTAGGGTAGTTTCTCTTATTTCATATTTAAAAAACTCCTAGTTTAGCCCAATTACTTTTATATGAACTATTTAACAAAGTCCATTACTTCTTTTTGTTTATTGGGTTTTAATTAGATACTTTTCTTTTAATCTCTATTTATTTATTTATTAGAAAGTAGCGGGTTGCTACATCCTCTCCCTCTTAAAAGAATTTGGTCCCTAAATTCATATGATCGTAACACGGAGAATGTCTTACCGAATATGTCGGGGTTGTTTCGCCTCATTGTTTCTTTAGGTTCCCATGTGGCTTCTTCTACTCGACGATTTTTCCATAGAAATTTCACCACATGAATAGGCCGGTTCCTGAGTTGTTGCACTTTCCGATCCAGTATCTTGATCAACTTTTCTTCATAGGTCATATCATTATGCAGTACTAAGTCCTCATGGCGAATGATGTGCGTAGGATTGTACACATACTTCCTGAGCATAAAAACATGGAACACATTGTGTACGAATGCTAGATGTAGCGGTAGTGCCAGTCGATATGTGACATCACCAATCCTTGCGAGCACTTCGAAAGGACCGATGAATCTCAGATTTAGCTTCCCTTTGACACCAAACCTTTGAATTCCTCGAGTAGGAGATACCTTCAAAAGTACATGATCTCCCACTTGAAATTCAAGATCTCTTCGTCTCTTGTCTACATAGCTCTTCTGTCTAGATTGCGCTATCTTGAGTCGATCCTGAATAACTTGTATATCCTTGGTTGTGGCTTGTACCATGTCTGGGCCTAACCATTGATGTTCGCCAACTTCATTCTAGCATGCAGGGGATCTACAATTCCTACCATAGAGTGCTTCAAATGGAGCCATTTTTATGCTCGCCTTGTAACTATTATTATAGGAGAACTCGATTAAAGATAGTTGCTCATTGGAGTAGCCTTCAAAGTCTATGGTGCAGGCTCTTAACATGTCTTCCACAATTTGATTTGTTCTCTCAGTTTGTCCATCTGTTTGTGGATGAAAGGCAGTACTAAAATTGAGTTTAGTACCTAGTGCAGTTTGAAGTCCTTTCCATAAATGAGAGGTAAATCTTTGATCTCGGTCTGAGACTATAGATGATGGCACTCCATGCAGTCTTACTATCTCTTTTACATAAAGGGCATCTAACACATCCACAGACCACTTACTCTTGATGGGCAGGAAGTGTGCAGACTTAGTTAGTCGATCAACAATAACCCATATGGCGTTGAGTCCACCACGAGTCTTGGGTAAATCCATGATGAAATCCATGCCTATACATTCCCACTTCCACTTTGGGATGTCTAAGGGTCTGAGTACGCCAGCAGGGCGCCGCTGTTCTACCTTTACTTGTTGACAAGTAAGGCAATGAGCAACATGCTCAGCTACTTCTCTCTTCATGTTTGGCCATCAAAATGTTCTTTTCATATATTGATACATCTTGATACCTCTAGGATGAATAGTGTACTTGGTTCGATGAGCTTCATCCATTAGCTTCCTCTTTAGTTCTTCATTGTCCAAAACACATATCCTCCCCTGGAACACTAACCTTTCGTCTCAGTCATAGCAAAGTCTGGTTTTTCTGCTATGTTTCCCTAATACGAACCAAGAATGGATTGTTATCTTGTTGGGCTTTAATCTCCTCAAGCAAGTGAAATTGAATCTTGAAATTGGCAACCAAGACTCGATCATCTCTATGTTTAATATCCAAGTCTAACCTTGTGAATTGTTTCTAGCAGTTGCATCTCGCCAAGAATTAGACTAGATAAGGATGCCATCGGCTTAATACTAAGAGCATCGGCCACAGCATTTCCATTATCTGGATGATATTGGATGTTGAAGTCGAAGTCCTTTAAATATTCCAGCCATCTTCTTTGCCTCATGTTGAGTTCCTTTTGAGAGAATAAGTACTTCAAGGTTTTATGATCTGAGTAGACAGTGAATTGCTCACCATATAGATAATGTCTCTAGATCTTTAATGCAAAGACTACAACAGCCATCTCTAGATCATGCACGGGTTAGTTGACTTCATGGGTCTTTAATTGTCTTGAAGAATAGGCGATGACCTTCTCTTTCTGCATCAGTACACAGCCTAACCCAATTCCTGAAGCATCAGTATAGACCGAGAAACCTTCTCCCTCTATAGGAAGAGCGAGAATAGGGGCCGACGTCAAGCATTCTTTTAATGTTTGGAAACTCTTCTCACACTCTTTACTCCAAGAGTAGGGATTCTCCTTCCATGTAAGATGAGTGAGAGGGATGGTGTAATGCCCCGAAAAATTAAATGATTTAAAATATAAGAAAATAGTAAATAAATAAATGTGGTGAGTGGAAATAAAATAAATGACATGATTAAACTCCCAAAGTTGGAAATCAGCTATTTAAATCATATTGTCCCAATACAACTCTAAATGGGCCAAAGATTAAACCCAATAGCAATAAAAATTTGTACCCATAATTATGCAGAAAATGGGAAAGGGTAAATTAGGGTTTAAACTAATGCTATTAGCCAAGCATAGTAACCCAAATCGTGGCCAACCATGCTAAGAGCTTTCCTAATGATGTATCTACTCCTATTGGGAGGAGAAATCCCAATATATGGAAGGTGCCATGTAGAAATCGCAACCCACCTTTCCTATGCTCAATAGGACATGAAATAAACCCTAAACCTATAACAGATCATGACAAGACTTTTGGGGGAAGTTTGGCATCGTGCTGGGGATGTGAGGAAGCGGACTAGAGCTCTGGGAGAGGAGGAGATCGGCTAGGAGGACACCATCTTCTCCGACTTTGGCTCTGTTGAGACTTGGGAAGAAGACCTTCTTAGATCCAATACAAGGTAGGTGATCTCGGGCCAAAACTAAACTAGGGATATACCATTTGAAAGAGTATCGTGTCTAGTTTGTTTTGCATCTATTTTGCCCGATTTCCATCAAGCATGTTCTTTGTATTACGCATTTTCCCTAAGTCACGTAAGTCTAGAACTTTTTATAGTTCTGCTATGTTTTACGCAAATCGAGGTCATTTTGGATCAAATCAAAAACATGGTTCAATTCTCCTGGATGTCGTGAACACTTTTCATGTTGAGACTTTTGTCTAGATGTCGTTAGATTTCAAGTTATAAGTCTTTCATGAAGGGTGTATCATTTTTCTGCGTTTTCGGGTATGATCCAAGAACGCGACGTATCCAGACATCGCGATTCTGCATGCATGAATATGACCTACTGGTACGTCGTGATTTAGGAAAAGGCGACCAAGTCTTCCGTCACAGTTTAAGGTCTGACCGGTCAACCCTGACACCTCAAACTGTGTGTCGCGTGAGTTTCTGGACCCGTCATGAACGCGACGGCACGTACCGTCACGATTTGTCTATTTTTCCCACCCATCTGATTCCGTACAGATTTTATGTTCGAAGTTTGAAATCCATGCATGAACATGATGTAGTGAAGCGTCACGATTCAGGAGTCGTCACGACGTATCGTCCTAACGCGTTGTGAATGCGACAGTAAGATCGTCGTAATTCTGGTTAGGCAATCGATCGGCTAATCGATTCAGGTATGAAGGCGACCATCTATCCTGCCGCGATTTAAATGTGACGGGAAGGGCTGTCGCGATTTTCTGTCATTACACTGAGTCTGATTTAAATGTGTACGGTTCTTTGAAAGGCGACGTCTGAACCCATCGCGATTCAAAGGCCGACCGAGACTGTTCCTTTCGGTTGGTCAGTCAACATGTGTATTAGCTTAGTCTATAATCATGTTATTTAGTGATGCATTGGCCTAAATGTGATCAACCCATTTGAAAACTATAATGACATGAATATGATTCTAATGCATAATATAAAGTGACTGTTATTCCATTCATTCAATTATCATCTTGTGATCTAAATTGATATGAAATCTGCCATGATAACTTGTGATATAAATCTTTGGAGGATACATGTTAGAATGAACTTGCTTGGTTTAGAGCTTTTCTATTATGTTACTTGCTGCATGTGGACTTTCCTTAATTACGTGCTTTCTGAAGTTTCCATATTTTGTTCATCCATTGCACGCATGATTAGGAAAGTTCCATGTCACGACACTACATGCTTGCACGATTAGGCACACCCCTCTTGGGGAATTGGAAGCTCTCTGCCAGTCATTCTGTATTGGCAGACTAACGACCTTTTCCCTAAGACCTTTGTAAGTCTCCGTACTCTGTGGATTCCCTCATAGAGACTAAACTGGTTGTACCATGAAGTACCCTGGAGATAAAGAGCACTTGTACCGCGTATGATATGTCATTAGTCATCCTCTTGCCAAGACATTAAACAATTATGAAACATAAGATATGCCGTTATGTTGTCCAATTGATCTCTCGAGCTTTTGTCATACCTTGAACTCTATGAATGATCATGTCCCTATTACCATGAGCTTATTATTGGAAATCTGTGGCCATAATAAATATATATTTGATCGGCACAACATGGGACTTCGGTATATTTGACTAATGTCTGTGCAATAAGGGCCCTGTCTGGTCCTGGGGAGGAGCGCCCCATCGTACTTATTAACTGCGGGAGTATGGACTTGTGGTGCTTGGCATGGCACTGGTCTGTGTGCATGATTTGTGTGAATGTGCCTTCATTTGATATGATACATCAGATCATGTGAATATGTGATATCTGTGTATATGGCCAATCCTTGTGATACAATTCTATTCTTGAATTACCTGTCCAATACGTATGAAAGTCAGTATTTGTTCCGTTATGATATTTGTTCTATTCAGCCATTTGACCTGTCAGAAAGGCATGCATGTTTAGTCATCATGTTCCTATTATGATCCTGCTTATTTAAAATGCTAATCATGTATATTAGTGCCTACACATTGAGATGTAAATCCTATTTGGCTAGTTTGCTCACCCTATCATCCTAAACAATTCAGGTAGTGATGAGGAATTCGTGGACACTGATGGGGCAGGGCATGAGTGAAGAGCACCTGTTACTTGTGGAGATGAAGGACTAGGAATAGATGTTTGAGTCGCGTATGTAATGATGATACATTTTCATGAAGTTTATTATGAATTTGAATAATGGGCCCTATGGTTGGCTCGGATGATGTAAGGTTTTTAATTAGTTGAATGGAAATGAAATAAAGAGTATTTTAGCTGGCAACATTATTGTCTCAAGTATGTTGTTATATTTAGATGTTACTCTGAGTTACTCGACTGTGATACTTATATTCGTATCGTTCATGCATCTCGATATTTATTTCCGCTACTAAATGTCGGGGCGTGACAGATGGTGATCTTGGAGAAATCATTTATGAACCGTCTGTAGTAACCAGCCAGTCCTAAAAAGCTCCTAATTTCTGTGACATTAGTTGGTCCCTCCCTATTCAGCACTACTTCAACTTTGAAGGGATCAACAGAGATACCATCCTTGGAGATGACATGGCCCAAGAAGGACATTTCTTTGAGCTAGAACTCGCACTTGCTCAGCTTAGCATATAATTGGTTGTCTCATAGAACTTGCAAAGCTATCCTCAGATGTTATTCATGTTCTTCCTTGGTTTTGGAGTATATGAGAATATTATCAATGAAGATGACCACGGACTTATCAAGGTATGGCCGGTATATGTTACTCATGAGTTGCATGAAAACTGCAGGAGCATTGGTCAGACCAAAAGGCATAACAATAAATTCGTAGTGTCCATACCTGATCCTGAAAGCCGTTTTATGGATGTCGTTGTCTTTGATCCTCATTTTATGATAGCCAGATCTGAGATCAATCTTGGAGAAATATTGTGCTCCAGATATCTGGTCGAAAAGTTCATCGACTCGACGCAGCGGATACTTGTTCTTAATGGTCAACTGATTAAGTTGCCGATAGTTGATGCATAACCTCATAGATCCATCATTCTTTTTTACAAATAAGATAGGTGTTCCCCATGGGGAAGTACTTGGTCTAATAAACCCTTTTTCTAACAATTCCATAACATGCGTCTTTAGTTCTTTTAACTCGGCAGGTGACATCCTGTATGGTTGACGTGACACCGGTGCAGCTCCACGGATTAAATCAATAGAGAAATTGACGTCTCGTTCAAGGGGAATTCTTGGCAGCTCCTCAGGGAAAATGTCAGGTAGTTCTGGACTATGTGTATGTCTTCTATCTTGGATCCTTTCTTTTCAACTATCATGGCCGTGAGGAAAGCCATGCAACCTTTCCTTATCATATTGTGGGCCTGTATGGTAAAGACTAGAGACATCCGCCTCTTGTATCTAATCCCAGTGAATGCTAACTTAGGAACTCACTAAATGTAACCTTCCCTTTCTTGCAGTTGACACTTGCCCCATAGGTAGACAACCAATCGGCTCCAAGAATCACGTCATAGCCTTCCATGGGCATGCACACCAGGTCGGCGCTTAGGTTAAGTTCTCTGATCATTACATCGGCTAATGGGAAATATTTGTTCAATTTTTCTTTCTCTCCCAGTGGTCTTGTAACAGAGAATTCAGAACCCAAAGACACATGTTTAACATTTAGAGTATCAAGAAAGTTTTAAGATATGAACGAATGTGTAGCGCCAGTATCAAACAAAACAAATGCTGACTGAGAGAAAACTTGTAGTGTACCTTCCACCATGCCACCTTCCTCGATGGTTTCTTCGTCTCGCAGGGCTTGCAGTCTACCTTGTTTCCTTAGCACCATTGGGCATTTCTCGTGTTCTTTGAGTAGCAGGCATTTATGTATGCGATGCTCGCGACTACCACAGCGCAGACATGCGCCGACCTTCATTCAGCACTCATCGGTGGTGTGACTAGGCTTGTCATAATGTTTGTAGTTACCTTTAGCTAGAGTAGTGGGAACAAACAACTTGGGTTTATTTTCTTGACTAGGTCCTTCTGTAATGTTGAAAAGACGCTTCTTGCTAATAATCGGCTTTGCACTTGAAGAACTAGGTGTCAGCTCCTTCTTTACGAACTTTCTCTTTATACAGTCAGTGAAGTTCGTAGTATCTTCTAGTAGCTGAGCCTTTTTAACCATCTCGGCATAAGTTGGGATGTCGAGAGGGGTTGGTTGTATGATGTACTGGGGCTTGAGGCCATTAAGGAAACACTTAACCTTCATCCTCTCAGTGTTTACCAGGTGATTGGCGTATCATGCCAACCTGGAGAATTGAGCTTCATAGTCGGCCACAAAAAGGATCCTCTGCTTGAGAGTGGCAAATCTCGCAGCCTTCCTTCCCTATACATGTTCTGAGAAGTATTTGCGGTTGAAGGCTTCCTTAAATTCATTCTAGGTGAATTGACCATTTGCTCTAGTCGCTTCCACTGACTCCCACTAGGAACAGGCGTCCTTCTCCAGTTGAAAGGTAGCAAGCAGCAGCTTATCCCCTGCCGCACATTGCATAACACGAAAGATTCTTTCCGTCTCTTTAAGCCAGTGCCCGGCTTCATCGGGATCAGTGGTACCGCTGAATCTCGGTGGATTCAGGCTTCTAAAGTTACGATGCAGCTCGCCTGCATCGCGATTTCCTCCACCTTGTGCAGCTTGCAGAAGTGCACGGGTGAGCTCCTGAATTGTTTGTTGCCCATCATCTGGGCACGTTTAGCAGTCATCTTAATTGCTTAAGTTCAATTCCCTTCAAAAAGGAAAAGACAATTAAGTAGGTTATAATATCCTTGGTTTGTGCATGTGTGAGTTATTTTAACTAGTTATCCATGGTTCTATCCATATCTCACATAGGTAGGATAACTGACTCTAGTTGAGGCGGGTCAACCTAGATCATCCTATACTTAAGAACAACCTAGGATCTGATACCACAAAACTATTATGCCCCGACATGGAATATTGGAACTTAAGGCAGTTGCAAGTAAGCGAGTACAGAGCGCATAATAGACATCAAACCATTGAACAAGGTATAATGCTAAATCAAATGTATTTCATTGATAATTCCTCAATGTCTATTACAACCACTAATATCAGAGTCATTCCATAGGGCCCAAATGACATCATTACATTGAATGAAAGTAAAAGACTGAACTAAGACTCTAACATAATACTAATGCGCCAGGGTACTCTTGATTCACTCCTGGTCATTCCCATCCTCATGAGTGTAAGTATCTTCTTTAGTTTCACCTGAGAACACATATCAAATAATGTAGGGTGAGCGATAACGCCCAGTAGGACTTAAAATCTCATGATCAGACATGCTTTAAATGATTAATGTATTGAAGAGTAGAGTAACGAATGATAGAGAACAAGAGTCAAGTATTGTAAAGCAAGTGATAGCACGATAGCACGATTTATATAGCACAAGTGTCAAGTATAGCACAAAGAGCAGGATGGCCATAGCACAAATAGCACAATATATTTCACAATAGCACAACGAGTCGAGTATAGCATAGCACTTTGATTGTCATTTAGATAGTCGAGATAGATAGCACTAGAGTGTAATGCCAAACAATATGGTCAATTAACTCCTGCAGACACTACCACTTTTGGGCACACCTCCTAGGACCAGACCTGGCCCTTTATATTGCCAAGCATTAGTCATATTGTTTATCTTTAGAGAATCAGTCAATGGCCATAAAGAGTACCAAGAATAGATGAGAGTATCTGATGAATAGAAGAGAGTGTAAAGGATGTGAATAGATGAGCGAATATAGATGAGAACTATGGGTCAACGCGCATGAAACAACATTAAATAAGCGATAGTAACAGTTGCACAACACACGTGATTGGTGCTGGAAGTCAGGTAGAATTCACTAACCAACCATTGGCTATGCTACACACATAGTCCAGAGGTCCGGCGTGATCTCGTGGTAAGAGAGGGAGCATTCTAAGGCCGTTTAGATCATACTGATCCCTAAAGGCTGTTGTGGGTATTGAGGGTACAACTGGCTCGTCGACCATGTGGGAATCCATGGATAGAGGAGACTTACGAAGGCCTTGAACAAGGATTCACTGGTCCGGCAGAAGGAATATCCAACGAAGAGTTTGTCCAAGTCAAGAGAAAGTGTATATAGAAACAAGTTGCTTGACGTTCCAGAGGAATTCTAGAACAGTGGAGCGTCGGTAACGGTATCCCAAAACATCGAGAGAAATGAAGACAAGTCCATTAAAAATAGGGCAATTATATACAATATTGAAGTAAATTACTAGATGCATTATGTGATATTTTAATTCCATGTCAAGTCATATTGGGTGGTTACAAGTATGTGCATGTGATAGAGCAAATCGTAGATATGAAAGATCAGGTGTATGACTTTTAATTTACTATTACATGTTCATATTCTAGCATCTTCGTTTACTGTGTTTAAGACTGTTAACAGGAAGTATGGTCACTGTAGAAAGACAAGAACAACATAAACTTAGGGTTTATGCACAAAATTACAGAAGGCGACGTCCCATTGTAAGGAATGCGACAGGGTACATTCAGAATGTGATGGGGTCTGTCAAAGAACACGACAAGACTATCTGGGATAGACAGACAGAATGCGACACAAGGGTCTGTCGCGTTTAGAATGCGACAGGTTCTTGGTCGCGACCCACTTCTGAGAACGCGATCTATTGGGCCGTCGTGTTCTCAGGGTCTATGCCTGAGCTCAAAATGGGAAGACCTTGCCTTGGATTGCGGTTCGTGCATTCCAAGGATTGACACAGGGGTGTTAAAAATTCAAAATCTCAGTGTACAGTTGATGAAAAATCATGAAACAAGTTTTAAATCGAACTAGACTTGCGAGGGTATAACCAGTAAGGAGTAATTAGAAACTTATCATGGTATTGATAGGCTAGGATCTAGTTCTTTCACGATGAACACAGAACATGATACAATGATGGATAAAGAATTAATTCGAGCAAGATACTCAATACAAATTGGGGGAAAAAATGGCAAACGATTCCTAACAACATGTAGTATGTACAGTAAAAATTGCATAGCTCGAGATCAAGTGTTCATAAAGATCTAAGGTAAACACGAGGGTTCAGGAGCATGTTCTTAACAAAAGTTTCAACAAGAAACTCTCATGATAGGGTTGATAGAAATTGGGGCAAATAGAGGGCTTTTGTTTCTGGTCTCAAGAATAATCTACAGACGAGAGTAATTAAGTTTTTGCTTGTGAGAATGCCTACCTTTGGAATGATTTGTCTTCTAGGGCTAGAACTCGAAGAACAAGCTTGTAAATCTTCTAGCAAGCCTTCTCCTCACAGTTTCCTCCTCTAATAGCCTCTTCTCCAAGTCCAAGAAGTCCTAGCAACGCAATAGGATCGGCCATGAAGGGGTTGGGGGTGTATTTAAACATCTAACATGTTTAATTCCTAATACAACTCTAACTTCCATAAAAGTCTGAATTTTCCTTATTTCCTCCAACCTTCCTAGCATTACTCCTCCTAATTGGGTTAGGTTAGGTTCAAAATTCGTACCTAACTTATTAGGGTAGGGTTAGGAGTCCAATTTAGATACATATTAGCTATATTAATGATTCCATTACCCCTTTTTAATTTAGGAAACAATAGGCTTACGAAGTTTAGGATATTTTCTTTTATTCCATATTTCAAAACTCCTATTTTGGCCCAATAACTTTTATATGAACTATTTAACAAAGCCCATTACTTCTTTTTGTTTATTGGGTTTTAAGTTTATTGGGTTTTAATTAGATCCTTTTCTTTTAATATCTCTATTTATTTATTTATTTAGAATGTAGTGGGTTACTACAACATCCCAGAAGAGGAGAAAATCAAGCTCATTATCGCCAATGCAACCCCTACATATCGTGACATCTTGACTATGAATGACATTACATCCATGCAACAATTATACAGCCGCACCCGCTTTGGTAAAACCCAACTTCTTGACTCCCCTATGCTACCCATGTTTGAGGCCCAACAACCATGGTTCACATTTCAAGGGCCCACCTATGAGGGAGTCCAAATGCATGCATAAGTTGATGTTGGCCACCACCCCATGCCTACCCACTCCACTAACCACTATACTCTTCACCTTCCTATAGCCAACTCTCTCCACTTCCACAAGAACAACCACCTCGCCCATGCCGCTGCGCCTTGCCATCCACTATCCAGCCATCATAGCATCCACTTGGCCCAAAGTGAGCCCACTATCACTCGTTGCTTGAGGCCCTTTCATATGTCTTTATAGCCCCAATGTCTATCAATGCGTTGCAACTCCCGCTGGAAAAGCCAAACTGGGACATGATCGTGGACCGATCTGAATATTGACCACATCATCGCCATCCAGGGCATACAGTCGCGAATTGCTGTGAATTCCGGGATGTGGTCTATGATCTAGAACACAAGATAGATTGGGTGGAAATGCACAGGCTCATCCTACATTGTCAAGTGGGGCAACAATCCACTCCAGCACAAGTAGCAAAATAGCCGCCCAAGCAGCCTCAAGCAGATCAGTTGTAATCATAGCCAAGACAACCAGCGCGAGGATAGAGGCATCCTTTCACTTACCCCCCAAGTGCATCATCCGCTCTGCCACCACCTCAACTATAATGCCCTGAAAATTTAAATGATTTTAAATATAAGAAAATAGAAATAAATAAAAATGGTGAATAGAAATAAAATAAAAGTCATGGTTAAACTCCCAAAGAAAGGAATCAACCATTTAAAATATATTGGGCCAAGACAACTCTACCTGGGCCAAAGAACAAAGCCCAAAGACATTAAACCCCAAAATTCGTAACCAAGATCATGTAGAAATAGTAAAAGGCAAATTAGGGCTAAAACAAAGGGAATTAGCCAGGTTGGGCAACCCAATTTGTACCCAGCCAAGTTAGGAGCTTTCCTTGTAAGGCCTTCGAATTTTGTCCCATTATACTTATTTGATATGTTGCATATTATAATTATTTATTTACTTATGTGCATATGTATATGTATGTTTATTTCTGTACATATTGTCTTTGTTTAATTCTGTACATATTGTATTTAAATAATGCAGTGCTTATTGAATGTATTTATATGGTGTATGTATGTTATAGATATTTCTATTATCTACCCGAAATCCCTATTAACGTCAACATCTCTTAACGTTAAGGGCATGTTGACGGCAACCAGTGTGCCGTTGACTTCATGTTGATGTCCAGATTGATGGACACCGATTTCTTATTAACGACAGAAATGTGGCTGTTTACTCCTCCAGTTTTGTTATGATTTCAGATCTGAAAACGGTTGTGTCTTATGAATATCTATTCTTGAATTCTTAGTTGATGATATCCAGATCTTAGATCAATCTTTGAAAAACACTAAGCTCCAGACAATTGATCAAATAAGTCATCAATTCTCGGAAGTGGGTATTTGTTCTTAATCGTTAACTGATTCAATTGTCTATAATCTATGCATAACCGCATAGTCCCATCCTTCTTCTTAACAAATAACACTGGAGCACCCCAGGGTTATGTACTGGGTCTAATGAATCCCTTCTCTATCAATTCCATCAGTTGCCTTTTTAACTCTTTCAACTCTTCCATTGACATTCTGTAAGGTGTTCTTGAGATTGGTGTAGCTCCTGGAACCAATTCAATTGAAAAGTTTACCTCTCTACTAGGTGGTAAACTAGGTAGCTCTTCCAGAAAAACATCAAGAAATTCTTTCACCACCAGAATATCTTTCAATCCTGTAGTGTTCTGATTTACTAATGTTACAGAAGCAAAATACCCTTGGCATCCTTTTTGTACCAACTTACATGCTTTAACTGTCGAAATTATGGGTATCCTTCTTGTATGGGATTTATCAAAAGTCATGGAGTAAGTCTCCTTACCCAGAAAAGTTACTTGTCTTAATTGGCAATCGAAATTTGCATATGTTTGGATAGCCAATCAACCCCAAGGATTACATGTAATCCCACATCTCAAGACATATCAAATCACCTGGCAAATTATGTTCTTTGACTAAGATTTGACTAGCAGGGTAATATTTTTTAAGTTTCTTACCCTTACTCAAAGGAGTTGCAACCTCTAACTGTGTAGGTAATGGAATGGATTGCATTTCCAAGGATCTAGCAAACTCATAGCTAATGAAGGAATGTGTAGCTCCTGAATCAAATAGTACATACGCAAGTTTTGAGTTTACTAGTAGTGTACCTTCTATAAGTTCACCCTCTTGTGGGGATTCAGGTTCCACTTCCTGAATGGCTTGCAACCGTCCTTGCTTAACTCGGGGATTCTGGCTTGCTGGTACATTCTTGATCATCGGACAGTCTAGAATCCGATTTTGAGTACTTCCGCATCGGAGGCAAGCACCCAACCTACTCTAACAATTCTCAGTCTTATGTCCACTGAGATGACAATGCTTACACACATCCTTGTTTCCAACTGGAGCTTTCTCTACTTTCTTAGTGGTTTGTTGAACTTTAGAGGCATTCCCCGACTCATACTTCCTCTTACGATCAGAAGAACCTTCACCAGATCTTCCTCTAATCTTCTCCATGGTATCATTAGCAGCTTCCAATGCTAAGGCTCTTTTCACCATTTCAGAATATGTAGTAATCAGGTGAGGTGTTAGCTGCGTAATGAAATCTGGTCACAGACCGTTCATAAATCTCTTCGCTTTCAATTTCTTTGTGGCTATTAAGTGAGGAGCATACTCAGATAATCGGGCAAACTGTGCCTCATATTCTAACACCAACATTCTGAGTTGCTTTAGGTTAGCAAACTCATTGGCTTTCCTCTCCTGAACTACCTCAGAAAAATATTGATCATTAAACAGCTCAACAAATTCCTCCCAACCAACCTGATTTGGGTCCTCCAAAGTAGACTCCACTATTTCCCACCATGCTCGGGCGTCACGATCTAACTGAAACGTTGACATACATATCTTTCCTTCTTCTGTACATCGGATCACTTTAAAGATTCTCTCAATGTCCTTCAACCAATTCTCAGTCTCATCTGAATCCGTACTACCCTCAAATCTCGGAGGGTCCAAGCTTTGGAAACCCTTAAACAAACTTGTTTCATTGTGACTGTTATTCTTAGCCACAGTCCTCATTACCCGTGTTAAGTCATGCATTGAGCTTTCCATCTTCTTCCAATTTGCATCACTTCCATCCATGATTAACTTGAACAAATATCTGAGACATCCAACAATGCATACATTAATACCATAACCAAACCATGCTTTTATTCATCTCATACAAACTTCAAGTTTCACATAACACACCACTTTTCATTAACTAGTCAAAATATTTACATTACATTACATTTCTATTCTTAAGCTGCATACTATTTACAATAGTCCTAATAAGCCGAAATAGTTACAACACATTAACATCCTTTTAACCTATCTCTACACATATACATGTGACTTATATGTACAATCACTACTTAACAAAAAGAGAGGTTAACAAAATGAGTCTCTCATTCTCTATCTAACTTTAAGTCTAAACAACAGACTCCACGGATGACTGTTGATCTCCCCCGGGCCCATGGTACAGCTCCCTTGCTGCTTCAGTCATTACTTCCCAATATCCTTCAACTTGGTGGAGCAACATGACCTGCCCCAGCTTCAAACTGTCTAGATTATTCATGACCTGGGTCATGGTATCCAGAGAGGCACGCGGATTACCCGCCAAAAATGCGTCCGCAGTCAAGTTTAGCACTTCCTCCTTAATTTGCACATGTGCCTCCCTTTGGGCCTGAGCATATAATTCTATATCCTGACGGAGCATCTCCATTGCTGCCACCAGTCATTCCTGAGCGTTCATGTCCATGCTGTAGCAAATAACAAGTTAAGTGTCTACATAATTACATAATCACTATTACCTTCATAACTAATCCCAGGTTTCTACCCCATCTCACTGATCATTCCCTAGGTTTATTGAACCTAATGCTCTAATACCAAATTATCTATCACGTCCTAATAAAAGTCTATTTATCGAAAAATGATACAAATCGGGCACAAGAAATAGAACTAGTGTTTATTCATTCCATATTAACATTGCGGAAGCATTTTTTCATAACACTCCTCATTACAGTCTATATGAGGAGTAGAAAAGAGAAAACCTTTTTCTATTACATTCTATATTCACAATACTAAAAAAAAAGTAAAATGGTTGGCCTCTGGTTGTCAGACGATTCACTCAGCACACAATTTCCCCTTAAGCATCACCCCCATCTTGGTCACCTGAAATGGTGGGAATATGTGAGCTAACTAGCCCGGTAGGATTCAACTCCTCAAATCGAAGGACTAAGATATTCAAACCAAGATAAAAGATCTGACTGATATCAATATTGAATGTCAAAGATGACTGAACAAGCATGTCAATGAGATGATAGAAGTGAAACAGAAGTACTGAATTACAAATACATGGTCAGGAACTCATGATAATGTTCATATTCTGATTCATATACACATTCACACATGAAAGATATCATGATGAGTAATCAATCTTGTATTGATGCAATGCCAAACATCCTTGGATCCTTTATCGTTCCGTACGGCCTATAAACGAATTCGGGTGCTCCTCCCAGGATTGGACTAGCCCTATTTGCACAGGCATATATATCGTGGAAGTCCAGGGACCCAATAATTGTCATCACAAGTCATTCATAAACAATTGTGGTACTCAAGTACTCAAACTCTCATGTAATCAAAGAATATGGATTAAGGTTATTGAACACAGGAAGATGTAACCAACTAGAATCTACTTGTACTTGGGGACCTCAAGGATAATCCAAAGTAGGAAGCAGAAAACAATTGGATGACTTCTTTAGTGATATGTTGGTAAAAACCCAAGAGAATGAAAGTGGTAGCTTGCTAGGCTAATAACATGATGTATCAACAGGATATTGAGCAAGGAAAGGTGCTGGAAAACTGGCCAAGACAGTATATGTCGACAGCCAAGAGGTGACTGTCGACAGGTGGAAGTATCCAGAACCTAGTTTCTGGTACATGAGCAGTACCTGTCAACAGGTCTAGTCTGGATGTCGACAGGCCAGTCCATCTGTCGACAGATAGATGTTATCTGTCGATAGCTACTAATATTTTCTGAAGATTTGGGTTCTAAAAGCTTGGGGTCTGTCGACAGGTGATCCCTATCTGTCGACAGCCGCCAAGTTAACTTCCAAAAATGGTTTTATAATAATTCTAAAGACCTTATCAATGGGATCGATAGATCCAAACATGAACTTTAACAACTAGAAAGACTTGTTCATAACTCCGAATACTAATTTACATGAAAGACAAAACTAAAACATGAGGAAGGCACAATCTAAACATGGTTAACTAGAAACTTAGAACAACAAGGTATTGGGAGAACATCTCCTCCAAACAATGGTTACTTGCACTCAACAAGAAGACTTCTTCAAAAACACATGATGAACTCACAGTTCTAAAGTATTTATGGAATCAAAACAAAGGTTTAAGGATTCAAACACCTAAACAGGAGGCTCTATAGCATGTTTAAAGGATAAGAGTGAGAAAGGAGGAAAGGAATCTTACCTGATTTGAGAAGGTGAAGACCTTCACTTCCCCTTAACAAAGAAACCCACGACTAGCAGGAGGAAGGAGATGACAAGGTTGCAATTGTAGCAGTCCAATAGTAGCTATAGCTTACAACACCTATAACAAGAGCAGTAAAAGCAGCAACTTCAACAGCAACAACGACAGCTCCAGCAGCAACTCACCAACGACAAGAGGCTGGCAAGCACAGCAACAGCAGGAGCAGCAAGAGCAGGAGTGGCAAGAACAGGAGTGGGAAAAACTCCCACGAAGGTTTGAAGGGGAGGTTTTATAACCATCCAGCTTACATGCATGCACGGCACGTAGGCTGCACAAGTGTGGAGGTAAAACCTCTTTAACTCACCCAAGGCCACATTTAACATGCAAGTTTTCCCATGATTACACCTATGGTGAAACGTGTAGGCTGTTTAACCCATGGGTTATGGGCTTACGTAACCCACACACGTAAGCAAGAAAATTCCCAGAAATGATTACCATAAATAGATGATAATTCAGCTGGCCCATTTAACCCCATGTATATGTGTCCAAATGGTGTCTATCCATGTTAAAATTTCAACCATAAGCTAATGAAATGGTTTTACAAATTATGGTGATTTTAGTTTAATTTTTAGAATTTATTTTACACCCAGCAAAAATTACCCGAAAAATAGTTGCGTCGGCTTAATCTCGAAATCCGCAGGTCAACAATTCTGGATATTTATATTTCTGATATCAGCACATTTTTCTGAGAATTATGGTATTCTCGGATTTTATTTTCATTACAGAATTCCGATGTCGCCCTGTCGGAGCACGCACCTCTGAGTACGACACTTGAAATAACATTTATTGTCACCAATAAATCCTAAATTAAGATTAATTACATTTCATGATATCAATGATGTTTAATCATCAAATTATTCACATTTTTCTAGTAAATAAAATTTTTGGGGTGTTACAAGTATGGAAGTGGGAAGCAATCACCATGGATTTTGTGACGGGTTTGCCTAGATCAGCTAAGGGCAATGACTAGATTTGGGTGATTGTACATCGTTTCTCCCAGACAGTGCATTTCTTACTTATGAAGAAGAAGCAGTCCGTGGAGAGTTTGGCTAGGCTGTATGTCGGCAGCATTGTGAGGTTGCATGGTGTGCCGAAGTATATTATTTCGGATTGAGACCCGAGGTTTACTTCGAGGCTGTGGTAGGGTCTTCAGGATGCGTTGGGTTCTTAGCTGAAGCTTAGTTCGGCGTTCCATCCCCAGACAGATGGCCAGTCTGAGAGGACTATTCAGACGCTCGAGGATATGTTGAGAGCATGCGTGCTTGACTAGAAGGGTGATTGGGAGCGTCATCTACCTCTTGTGGAGTTCGCCTACAACAACAGTTTTCATGCGAGCATTGGCATGGCTCCGTTTGGGGCTTTGTATGGGTGGCCCTGTAGATCTCCTTGGTGTTGGGAGGAGACAAGTGATAGACAGTTAGTTGGTCTGGAGTTGGTGCAGGAGAGTTCGAATAAGATTCAGCTTATCAGGCAGAGGTTGGTTATGGTGCAGGATAGGCAGAAGAGTTACACTGACAACAGAAGGAAGGATTTAGAGTTCAAGGTTGGCAAGCATGTATTTCTAAAGGTTTCACCTACCCGAGGCGTTGTTAGGTTTGGCAGGCATAGCATGTTGAGTCCTAGATTCATTGGCCCATTTGAGATTCCAAGGTGGATGGGCAGCGTGGCATATGAGCTAGCTTTACCCCCAGCGTTAGCTAGTGTACACCCAGTTTTCCACGTGTCGATGCTCAGGAGGTATGTGCGAGATCCGTCGCATGTTATTAATCACGAGCCAGTGGACATTCAGACATACTTGTCGTATGTAGAGGAACCAGTAGCTATCCTAGACCAGAAGGTTCAATACCTCAGAACAAGAGTATTGCATTCCTAAAGGTGTTATGGAGGAACTTCTCATGGGAGGAGGCTATATGGGAGCTTGAGGATGCCATGAAGAAGAAGTATCCCCACTTGTTTGGTTAGTATTTTCATTTTAACTTTGGGGATGAAGTTTTCTTTTAGGGGGAGAGGGTGTAAGGCCCTCGAATTTTGTCACATTATACTTATTTGATTTGTTGCATATTATAATTATTTATTTACTTATGTGCATATGTATATATATGTTTATTTCTATACATATTGTCTTTATTTAATTCTGTACATATTGTATTTAAATAATGCAGTGCTTATTGTATGTGTTTATATGGTGTATGTATGTTATAGATATTTCTATTATCTGCCTGAAATCCCTGTTAACGTCAACATTTCTTAACGTTAAGGGCATGTTGACGGCAACCAGTGTGCCGTTGACTTCATGTTGATGTCCAAATCGATGGACACCTATTTCTTATTAACGATAGCAATGTGGCCGTTTACTTCTCCAGTTTTGTTACGATTTTAGATATGAAAACGGTTGTGTTTCTTGCGGTTCTTGTTTAGGAAACTACCCTCCAACGGTAGGAAACTAAGGTAACGCGTACCCCGACCCTTTAGCTCTATAAAACACCTAGTTTTCGCTCAGATTAGGTCTTTTTGGCTTATGAGAAAACCTAGGGTTTGCTGTGAGAAAAATCGAGTTTTGCAAGGCTTGATCTGGTGTGTGTGGGCTTCTTCCGGCGATCTACATCGACTGGGAGGTGCCCCTTGCATTATTGAGGCTTCCCCAACATCGAAGATTGATCTACATCAACAAAAAGACCGGATCTGGGAGTAGTTTTCTGCACCTTCTTGGATTGGCCGAGGAGGGCTTCACCAACAAAATTAGACCTTATTAGATTTATTTCCATGCAAGTAATTGAGGGATCACATCCCTATACATGTTCTTTAGGTCCTTGGAATTTTTATGGATTTTATTCGTGGCCTGGAACCCCCAATTCTCCAAGTTATTCGCGTTCAGTCTGCACTTTCTGTAGACAGAAACCTGATGGCAAGCTTTTTGCCACCAAGATCCTGAGTTGGCGGCTACATCGTGTGTCATTAGCCCACCTTGACGGCAAGGACCTTGCAGCCAAGTTCTTTTATTTTTCACGGAATCTCATGTATTATGTCTGTGTGATGCTATACAAACTTATGGTTGACTATGCATGCTTCGTAAATTAGGGTTTGACAGGTACGGTCTGTAGGTCATATCATGAATTTTGTAAATTTTCAGAGCATGACATTTTTTAGTATAATTTCTGTAATTAGGCAATAAACATGATCTGACCATGTTTAATTCCAAATAAATAGATTCGTTGCATATTAAGGTTTCAGATAATTTCCATGATATTAGGGTTACTGTTTTCAGGTTTTAGAGCTATAAACACCGACTGTTTTGTTGTATGTTATGTTAAAGTGAATTTCTTGATAAATCTGCATGAAATCTGTTTAATTTGTTAAAATCAGTTTTACAGCTGCAAAAAATCAGAAAAATTAAACATGTGATACATTGCCTGCATAGAATCTGTGATAAAAGTTTGATATTGTTGTGATGTCAGTAAGTACTATTTGCTTTTAACAAGGGTATTAAACCATGATTAAGTGTATATGAGTCAAATCATGTAAATTAAAGTAATTAGCAGCATGTTTAGGTGTAATTATGACAATTTGCCACAGTGAAACAGTAATTTCATGTTCTGTAAACTGAAGCATGTGAGTGAGTTAAACAATGCATGTGAATGAGTTAAACTGAAGCATGGGACGATGCTGGGTTGTCCAGTGGCGGATGCCACTGGACTATTAACCAAAAAAAAAAAAAAACAATGTATGTGAATGAGTTAAATAGTGCATGTGAATAATGTAAGCCATGTGATAAAGTGTTAATGTGTAAAGTGTGCCAAAATTGACACTGCTACCATAGAAGGCTGTGGAGTCGTACTGTAGTAAAGTCCCTATGGGAAGGCTCAATGTGTATGTGATATCCTATGGGCATTAGGATGAAATCCTGGAGGTGGACAAGTACCACTAGTTAGGGTGGAGAGGGCTTCTCCCAGTTCTGTGCAGTTAACCAAGATTCGTCACTATATTGCCTAGGTGACGATTATGTGATTATGTGAATGTGTGTCCTTCTTTACGGTGGTTCGGACTATGTGTCACGGTAAATTAAGTGTATAAATATGAAAATGTGCAAATGTGAAATATGAGCATGTGATAGTGTAATGTAAATGTGTTAGCATGTGAAGAGATGTGATACCATGTGAATGTGATAATTTTATATTAAAACAGCAAGTTTAAGATGTGAATAAGTGTTATAAATGCATGTGAAAATGATTAGATATCATGCTAGGTTTGCTATTTACCATGTGCATATTCTCATAATTAAATTGAGTATAATTGTGAAATGATATGAATAGAATTTGAACCATGAATCATGTTATTCATTATGTATAGAAAGCATGTCATAGGTTGTTCTTATGTATTTGCTTAATTAATATGAAGCATGTGCCATGTGTTTCCTTTATTGTTAATTAGATTAGTATGTGTATCTGATATGTGTAAGGATGTTATCTTTAGATTGCTTGCTGAGTCTTTCTTTTGGAAGATTCATACTTGCTTTGACATACAGGTGAGACAGGAGTCCCCATACTTGAGGAGGACGTAGTGAGGAGCGACTCCGAGCGAGAGGAGTAGCTGCTTGTGGAGATAGTTACATATTTACTTTCATTTCATAGTATGTAAACGATGTTATGAACAATGTTATTTCATATGGACATGTATAATGTCGACAATTGTTCTTTCTTTACTTTCACTATATAGACTGTGGAATTATGTGAATGATGATGAAATAGAATCTCTTTTATTTCCGCTGTACTCTCTTGTTTATATATTTATGTACATCTCAGCCTATTGTGTAGTGTTGGGTAAATGTCCCACTGTAATGACGCCCTTTGATTGTCAACAATTAATTGTTATAGTATTAAATGGCACTAGATGCATGTCGTACACATCCTGATCATGTAACCCTTGCAAGGAAATAGCACTCTTCGGGAGCTCTCCCCAGGACCAGATCGGGCCCTATTGCACTGGCATATAGCACTTGTTTATTATTTTTGACAATCAATTGTATGGCCAAAATAGAGTACCAAGAAGAGATGAGAGTAATAGACGAAATAGATGAGAGTACAGACTGAAAGTGAACAGATGAGAGTAACGAGATAGGAGATGAGATAGGGGTATAATCGTAAAACGATGATAAACCACGATAGTAACAGTTGCACAGCACCAGGTCAGGTACCGACAGTCTAGTAGAAATCACAACCGCCCACTAGCCGTGCTATGAACACAGGCTAGATGACCCGGCATGATCATGAGGTAAGAGAGAACTCACTAAGGCCATTTGGATCGTACTGATCCCTAGGGGTGTAAT
The DNA here is from genome assembly GCA_014218235.1 of Colocasia esculenta. Taxonomy (NCBI): domain Eukaryota; kingdom Viridiplantae; phylum Streptophyta; class Magnoliopsida; order Alismatales; family Araceae; genus Colocasia; species Colocasia esculenta. The sequence goes on from CM024757.1 coordinate 127,119,189, forward strand.
GGGTTTTAGGTTACAACCAGCTCGTCAGCTAAGGACGTGTGCCAAAGCCAAGAAGACTTACAGAGGCCTTGACAAGGATTTCCTGGTCCACTCAGGAGTCTTCCTGGTGGAGAGGCGGTCCAAGTCAAGAGAAGGTGTGTAAAAACTGGTCCGTCGTGCCTCGAGTGCTCGAAGGCCAAGGGAAACGATAACGGTGTATAAAACGTGCGAGTGAAACGAAGACAAGTGTAATTAATTAAATAGGGAATTTAGTAATTTATTTCACTAAATTACCAGATATATTATTGAATAATTTAGCAAGGTTTAATAGCAAACGTGATGGTTAAGTGTGTGTAAGTGTAGATGAATCAAGAGAACAAGTATGGTTGTGTATATAGCTTTTAGATTAATTAAATCCACGTAATAGTGCTCATTAATAATTAACAGTTCGGAATTATACATGACAGTACTTTATTTGGGTTAAACATGATTTAATATACATGTATGGCAGGGTTAAATGGAAAAAAAATCAGGGTTCTGGCCGCCATAGTCAGATCGCGATGCAGGTCACTGTCGCGATCAGATCGCGACAAGTTGGACTGACGCGTTCAGGTTTCAGGTCGCAGCCCAAAGGGCTATCGCAATAAGGCCATCGCGACATTCTGGCTTGGCGCGTTCTGTGAACCGGCATTGGGGGTGAATCGGAGGGCAGGTCGCGACCAATCGACCAGTCGCGTTCAGATCGCGACGGGTCCTGGTGTCGTGACCCCCTCTAAGGTCATGGGGGATCGGACCGTCGCGATCTCAGGGAGTGGCCCGAGTCCCAGAAAAGAGGGATTTGCCCTTTTTCAGGTGGGTCTACATGATACAGAGCTATTCAAAATTCGATATAAAATCACTCAATGATCCAGAAAGCATGAAACCAATTTTAAACAAGAGTAGACATTGAGATCTATCACAGGGCATGAGTAATTAGAAAATAGTCATGTATAAAGCATGCTTTGACTAGGTTACTTTTCGTTAACCTAAATATGCATAGTCATGGATCAACAAATTAATTAGCAATGGATACATGATGAAAATTAGGGAAACTAGGGCATTTGAAAGCTAACATGATGTAGTATTTATGAGAATTTTCACATGGTATGGGGTCAAGTATGCACAGGGTTTGAAACCAAACATGAAGGGTTGGGTACATGGATATGATAGGGCTTCAAAGAATTAATTCTCCCTCATGGAAGAACGAAATAGAGTGAAATTAGAGGCCTTTCAAAGAGGATCATGAAGACTACCTAGGGTAATTTTTACACGATTTGTGCTTGAGAGATTGCCTACCTTTCGTTGAATTAAAGAAAAACCCTAGTTTGGAGATGAAGTTAGAAGAACACTCCTTGCTCCAAGCCTTCTTCTCCCTTGCTCCTTCGTCCACAGCCTTCTCCTTCGTCCTCCAGAGCTCTAACAACGATCTAGGGGGTGATAGGGTCGAGATTGTGGTGTTTTATTTGCTAATAGAGTCCTAATGCATTTAAAACTCTTCTCTTCTCCTCCAACTCCGAAAATTCACATTTATCACCTAATTTTCCACCATTTATCCACCTAATGGGTAGGGAAGAGACCTAATTCCGTGGCCAAAAGGGTTAGGATAGGTATAGGACTCTTCTTTTGGATATTTATGGGTTATTTAGTATTTATCTTAACCCTTTACTATTTATTAATTAATTACTTACGAAATTAAATTAATTATTTCCCATCCCATGATGTACTTCTCTCAATTGGGCCCAACACTTCATGTTAAGACTATTAACAAAACCCATCACTATTTTTAGCTTAATGGGCTTTAATTTAATTCCTTTAAATTCTATTTATTCTTCCTTTATTCTAATTAAATATATTTAACTCATTTATTAAATTAAAAATTTTATTTTATTTGGATTTTAAAAAAAATCAAGGGTGCTACATCCTCCCCCTCTTAAAAAGAATTTGGTCCCCAAATTCATATTATTGTGAGAGGAAGAGTGACTTACCGAACAACTCCGGGTAATTCCGTCGCATTAATGCTTCGGGTTCCCATGTGGCCTCTTCAACTTCGTGATTTCTCCACAGTATCTTAACCACGGGTATAGATCGATTCCGAAGTTGTTGCATCTTATTGTCCAGAATCTTCCAACCAATTATTGCTATCAAGGTTATACTTCCAGCACTACGCCATGTTTAGTTTCTAGCTAGGCAAGTTTGGATTGCAAACCTCTTGTTTCATCTTGCTTGTTTAGCTTACAAATCACTGTGAAAACTACAATTAGATTCTTATAATTGATATAAATCATGCATTGGTCCATAGGTTCCATGATTAGAGTTTTTAGATAAACTTTAAGTCATTTCTGGAATAAAAACCAACGGTTGTCGACAGGGGGAAGTTACCTGTCGACAGACTTCACTTTCACAAAACTGTGAACTGCTGAGACAGTAGTAGCTATCGACAGCCAGCCCATTGCTGTCGACAGGTACTGTCCCAGACCAGCAAACCCAGTTCTGGATGCCTCTATCTGTCGACAGCCAACCCCTGGCTGTCGACACATGCTGTCCTGAACTGAATTTCAGCAATCTTTCTTGTACCAATCCTTGTCAAAACTTCAACCTATTAGCATAGCAAGCTACTTGGTATTTACTATCATACTACAGCAAAGTTTACCCACATTATGTTTCTTAACCTCCCTTGAATTGTTCTTAAAGTTGTCAATTACGAATAGTACTCCGATTGAGTCTATTCTCCCATATTCGGTAACTGAGTCTATAAAACCTGATCACCTGAGAGTTCATATATTTGAACACCTTATGAGATGTGAATAATTTGTGATGACAATTGTGGATCTTCATATTTTTCGGTTCTTATGTGATTTCAGTCTTCCGAAGTTATTGGCTTTGAGTCATAACCTTGTCTCAACCAATTATCTTTCTTATATTATTGAACTCCGAGCAACTTTGTCACCAAGATATCTGTATTAATTCTTAATCAAAACTACCTTTGGATTTTCAATTTCTGTAATGCTCATGAAAAGAAATGTATGATATGAAGACAGTGCTCTCTTCAAAAGAGGGTTTAGGATCACTTATGGTGGCACCAGCCACTTATGATCAGCTGAGGGCGATAGTTTGTAGGTAAATACAAGTCAATAGACTGACGATGGTGGGTAATAAACCCCATTCTTGCACAATGAACAAGATCTAGGGTGCTGGAATCGTCTAGGCACTGAGGATATATATACGTCTATTTAGTAACCTCTTGAGAGCAGTGATGCCTATCAAATTTGTTTCCAAAACAAGTTATGGTCTGAATTCTGAAAGACAAATATGACTCTTATTCTGTGATTTGTTTGGGCTCATTATGAATTCAATTTGAGCTATATGTTTATGTTAAGTATGAAATTCATGAGCAAATGTGTTTTTGATCCATATATGCTTACTTTCACCTACTGAGTCCTTCCGACTCATGTCTTTGTTCCTCCAACCCTTTCAGATTGAAGTCTGTATAATCTTAGCTATAGATGAATCTCAATTCCACTGCAGACGATGAAGAGATGAAGAAGAATAGCGTAGTTTTAGTAGTTTCTTTTAGTTGATGATGTATTAAATTAAAGAGAGAAACTTAGCGCTTGTAAATAATGAGTATTAGTACTTTGTTACCTTCTGAAGTATAATATGTTCAAAGACGCCTTTGTGAAATGGTTTGCTAATGTTGAGCGTTACACGGATTTGTCTACCCATAACGAAAATTGTCAGCATAACCCCTCTTCCGATCAAAGGTTATATGTATGGTATATGTATGTGTGTGTGTGAAGCCGGAGGAGGGTGTTACGGAGGTGGTATCAGAGCAAAGTTATGGGTGATAGATATCTTTGTGACCATTTTCACAAAGGAAATAAATAAAATATTTGTGTGTATTCTAGATTCTCCAAAGATAATTTTGGTTCTAACAAAATTTAAGTGCTTAGTATGAATTAATTGGATGTGTTTGATGGTGTTCCAGAAAATGGTAGACAAAGGGAAAGCTATCGACACATCCAGTGACGATAGATATGAGGAAATTGAAGAAGGTTCTAGGGGGGAAGTTCCCAATATACTACTGGCCAGAAACTCTCAAGAAGGAAGTACTGGGACTCCTGATTTTGCTACTTTTATGCAGTCATTTCAGGGAATGGTGTAAACACTAATGAAGAACCAACAAGATGTGGGGGGAGAAAGAATTTTTGGAGCATCGTTGTTAGAGAAGTTTAAGAAGATGGGACCTCCAGCCTTTAAAGGAAGTAGTCGACCCGAGGTTGTAGAAGGATGGGTTAGAAAGATGGAAAAGATATTCAAGGCCATTAGATGTGAAGAGGAGGACAAAGTCACACTGGCGACTTATATGCTTCAGGATAGAGCTGATGAATGGTGGCAATCTATCATGAGAAATGCATTTAGAAATAGAGAAGATAACATTAGTTGGGGAGAATTCCTGAGAGAGTTGTATGAGAAATACACTCCACCACACGTCAAGGATAGGAAAGAAGTGGAATTTTTGCAATTGGAACAAAAAGACATGACGGTGGCGGAATATGAAACAAAATTCACTGAGCTGGAAAATATGCACCATACATTTGTGATAATGAACTCAGAAGGGTAAAGAAGTTTTTAAGAGGATTAAAACCTAGTGTGAGGAGCAGGGTAGCTCCACTAGATCCCCAGAGCATGGCAGTGGCACTAAAGACTGTGTTTATAGTGGAATCTGAATTTATGGAGTATATGAGAAACAAAGAAACCAATGGGGGTAAGAAGAAAAATGTGTATAACAAGGAAACGAAAGGTCAGAAGCGAAAGGTTGATTCAACCAAGCAGCAGGGGGAACAGAAAAAGAGTTGGCCCATGTGTGTTCAATGTGGAGGAAGACACCCCGGTGATGAGTGCTGGAAAGTAGCAGGGAAATGTTATGGATGTGGTCAGAAAGGGCATATGTTTAAAGGACTGTTCACACAAAGCAGACCAGTCAAAAGTGCAGAAGCCACAACCCTACTTTCAGCAAGCCCCAAGACAACCACCTAAAGGACCAGCTAGAGTCTTTGCTTTGACAAAGGAGGAAGCTCAGGACACCCCTACTGTAGCTGAAGGTATTCTCCTGACCGAAAATATGTATGCTAGAGTGTTATTTGACCCTGGAGCTACTCACTCTTTTATTTCTCAGGTATTTTTTAATTCTATATCTCAGAAACCAGAGAAATTAGTAGGAAGTATGATACTTGACTGTCCTATTGGTCAAATAGCTACACTTACTTTTGTTATATCTAAAATAAACCTGAAAATAGGAGAATGTGAACTTACTGCATATGTATATGTACTGGATAATATGCAAGATTTTGACATTATATTGGGAATGGATTGGTTAGCATAAAATCATGCAATATTAGATTGCCATAAGAAAGTTTTAACATTTAAAAGGTCGGGATTAGCAGATTTCAGCTATACATGCCCAAAGAATAATGAAAACAAGAAGACTATATCAGCACTTAAAGCCATGAAATGGCTGAGAAATGGTTGTCAAGGTTATCTGGCAAGTGTGATGGCCATATCAAATGAGCATAAACAGGTATCAGTTCAAGATATTGATGTTGTAAAAGAATTTCCAGATGTCTTTTCTAATGATTTATCTGGATTACCTCTAATTAGAGAAATTGACTTTACCATTAAACTTTGACCTGAAACTTTGCCTATATCCATAGCCCCTTATAGAATGGCACCAGCTGAGTTGACAGAATTAAAGAAACAGTTGCAAGACTTATTAGACAAAGGTTTTATTAGACCAAGTGTGTCACCATGGGGAGCACCGATATTGTTTGTGAGAAAGAAAGATGGATCCCTCAGATTATGTATTGATTATAGGAAGTTGAATCAAGTTACAATCAAGAATAAATATCCATTACCAAGAATTGATGACTTATTTGATCAACTTCGATCTGCCACAATATTCTCTAAGATAGATTTAAGATCTGGGTACCACCAATTGAGAGTTAAAGAAGATGACATCCTTAAGACCGCATTTAGAACCAGATATGGACATTATGAGTTTTTAGTACTTCCATTTGGACTCACTAATGCACCTGCGGTATTTATGGATTTGATGAATAGGGTATTCCAGCCTTATTTGGATAATTTTGTGGTGGTATTGATAGATGATGTATTGATATATTCGTCTAATGAAGAAGAACACAAGGAACATTTGAGAGTTGTACTAAAAACCTTAAGGAAACATCAATTGTATGGTAAGTTAAGTAAATGTGAGTTTTGGCTCAAGGAAGTGAACTTTTTAGGCCATGTGATTTCTGGAAAAGGTGTGGCAGTAGACCCAAGTAAAATTGAAGCAATTCTGAATTGGGAAAGACCCAAGAATCCATCAGAAATCCAAAGTTTCTTGGGATTAGCTGGTTACTATAGGAGATTTATTGAAGGCTTTTCTTCTATAGCTATGCCTTTGACTCAGTTAACCAGAAAAGAGACACATTTTGTGTGGAATAAGAAATGTGAGGCCAGTTTTCAAGAATTAAAGGAGAAGCTTACCACAGCTCCGATTCTTACTTTACCTCAAGGATCGGGAGGATTTATAGTGTACACGGATGCATCTCAAAGAGGAATTGGATGCGTTCTTATGCAACATGGGAAAGTAGTAGCTTATGCCTCTAAACAATTAAAAGATCATGAAAGGAATTATCCGGCTCATGACTTAGAATTGGCAGCGATCATACATGCTTTGAAGATCTGGCGCCACTATTTGTATGGTGAACAATTTGAAGTTTATACTGACCATAAGAGTCTAAAGTACATATTTTCTCAGAAGGAACTGAATCTAAGACAAAGGAGATGGTTAGAATTTTTGAAGGATTATGATTTTACAATAAATTACAATCCAGTAAAGCTAATGTAGTTGCTGATGCTTTGAGCAGAAAGAAATCAAGAGCACTGCAATTGCACCAACAGTGGAAAGAAATAACAGATTTGATCGAATACTCACCAAGATGTGGTGCAGAAAATCCGATATTGGCACAATTGACAGTAAGGTCGGTATTATTAGATAAAATTGGTGAAGCACAGAACCAAGATCAGAAACTAAAAGAGATGGTAAACAAACCAGGATACATCAAAGATGGTCAAGGGATAATTAGATTTCAAAACAGAATATGCCTACCGGAGAATGAAGAAATTAAAAGTGAGTTATTGAAGGAAGGGCACAAATCTCAGTATTCGATTCATCATGGTAGCTCTAAAATGTATCAGGATCTGAAAAAGCAGTTTTGGTGGCATGGAATGAAAAAGGACATAGCAAAATTTGTGAGTAAATGTTTAACATGTCAACAAATAAAGGTTGAACACCAGAAGCCAGCAGGACCTATGCAACTAATTGAAATTCCAGTATCGAAATGGGAGGAAATAACCATGGACTTCATAATGGGTTTGCCAAAGACAAGGAAGAAGCATGATGCTATTTGGGTACTTGTGGATAGATTAACTAAATCGGCTCATTTTCTAGCTATTACAAAGACTCAATCATTAGAAGATTTGGCTTAATTGTCTATAAAGGAAATAGTAAGGCTTCATGGAATTCCTTTGTCAATAATTTCGGATAGAGATCCAAGGTTCACTGCTAGATTTTGGAAAGGTTTGGAGGCAGCCATGGGCACACAATTAAAATTTAGTTCAGCATATCATCCACAAATCGATGGCCAATCAGAAAGAACTATCAGAACACTCGAAGATATGCTAAGAGCCTGTAGTTTGGATTGGTGTGGTAGCTGGGATGATTAACTACCCTTGATTGAGTTTGCATACAATAATAGTTACCATACAAGTATTGGAATGGCACCATATGAGGCATTATATGGTAGACCTTGTAGATCACCCCTCTGTTGGGCAGAAGTGGGAGAAAAGAGTCTCATCGGGCCAGAATTAATTCAGAACTGCTCAGAGAAGATTAAATTAATCAGAAAGAGATTACTAATAGCTCAAGATAGGCAGAACAAGTATGCTGATAGGAGAAGAAGGCCGCTGGAATTTAACATAGGTGATCATGTATTTCTAAAGATCTCTCCAACCAAAGGTATCATGAGATTTGGTAAGAAAGGAAAACTCAGTCCAAGATATGTAGGGCCTTTTGAAATATTGCAGAGAATAGGAGAAGTAGCATATCAGTTAGCTCTACCGCCCTCTTGGTCACATATTCATAATGTATTTCACATATCTATGTTAAGGAAATACATAATGGATCCTTCTCATATAATCAGTTATGAAGATGTGAAAATATAGTATGATTTAACCATGCAAGAGGAACCCGTAAAAATATTGGACAGGAAAGAACAGATCCTCAGAAACAAAGCAGTTTCTATGGTGAAGATATTATGGAGAAATGCACTGTGGAGGAAGAAACGTGGGAATTGGAGCAAGAGATGAAAGAAAAGTATCCACAGCTATTCGGTAAGTAAATTTTGCCAATTTCGAGGATGAAATTTATTTTAACAGGGGGAGAAATGTAATACCCTCAAATTTTAAATATCATATTTTACTTATAAATTCTTGTTTATGCAAACCGATTAGAATTACATTGAGATATTTAGGATTTATGGTGTGTTTAAGACACTTTATCATACCTAGATATCACTTTCAGTCGTAAACACCCCGACAGGGTGACACCGGAAAACTATAACGAAATTGAAATCTGAGAACACCATAATTCTTATATAAATGTGATGATATCAAATATGTAATTATCTAGATTTTTTGACGACCGAATTTTGAGATTTAACCGACGTAACTATTTTCCTGATGATTTTTCACCCAGTGGAAAATAAATTCTAAAAATTAAACTAAAATCACCATAATTTGTAATACCATCACATTAGCCTATGGCTGAAATTTTAACACAAATGAATATCATTTGGATACATTTGCATAGGATTATTGGGTCAGTTGATTTATGGCTCAATTACGTAAACTATTTATGGGATTTTACAGGATGACGTATCTTAGGTGATGCAAGCTCATGTCATGGTGGGTTAAACCTCTTACACGTTGGTGACTGAGGTGTAGGTGTGAGGTTGGGAGCATGGGCCATGTGTAAATAGTAAAAACCAAGGCGTTTTACTGTTTACACCTGTGCATGGAGGTGTCACCATGCATGGATTGGACGATAGGTTATAAAAGCCACTCATCTTCCCTCATTCGTACCTTTCCACACCCTTTGTTCTAGCCCCAATTCTTATATTTCCCTGTTCCTTGTTTCTAGAAGTGCTGCTGGAGGAGCTGCTGAAGTTCCTGGCTTCATAGCTTCTGCAACTATTTCGGTTTCTGCTCTTGCTGCAACTATAGCTATTTCTACCTTGGAGTCAACTTGCTGTTGAAGGTACTGCCGTTGCTAGCAAGTTATTTACTTTGGGAAGGAGTTTTCTTTTACTGGGTCAGGCTCCTTCATCAAGATCACGCGGAAGTTTACTTTTTTAGCAAGGTAGGATTCATCTCCCTCTAATTCAATTCTATCCTCTACACATGACAAGGAGTTTGTTGATAAGTAGACAAGATGCTATACCTGAAGTTCTTCTGTTTTTCTTCCAGTTATGGTAGACACATTCTTGTTGGGAGAAGAATAATTTTGTTCTACTCTAAAACTGATTCCTATCTTCTTCTCCCATCCTTGATCTTTATACATGATGATAGAGTTTATTGGAAGTCGTAGTACCTTCAGAACAGTATGATTATTTCCATTCAGATGCTCGGTACTTCATACCTTGATTTAGATCCATGAAATCCTTTGAGATTTAGTGTCCATCTTGTGGGAATCTTCCAACCAATTATTGCTATCAAGGTTATACTTCCAGCACTACTCCATGTTTAGTTTCTAGCTAGACAAGTTTGGATTGCAAACCTCCTGTTTCATCTTGCTTGTTTAGCTTACAAATCACTGTGAAAACTACAATTAGATTCTTCTAATTGATATAAATCATGCCTTGGTCCATAGGTTCCATGATTAAAGTTTTTAGATGAACTTTAAGTCATTTCTGGAATAAAAACCAATGGCTGTCGATAGGGGGAAGTTACCTGTCGACAGATTTCATTTTCACAGAACTGTGAACTGGTGGGTGATAACTACATAATTTTTTATGTTAAATTTCATACATTTAGTTAATTTTAGACATATTTTGTCTATAAATAATGTGCGATTTGATTTTAATTTCCAGTTCATCCATGAATAAGATTTTAAACATGTTAGTTGATTTTGGGGTTAGAATATATGTTAGATTTTCATTTAATAAATCATTTCTTTTAGATTAACTAATTAGGTTCATTTTAGGAAATAAAATATTTTATGTTAATAGATATTGTATATAAATATTTTTTTTCATAATAAATATTGATGTAAATATACTTTAGTAGTAAATAAATATAACTTTGTAAATAAATAATAAATAAAAATTTTAATAACCCTTTTACCCTCCCAATCCCACACATTCCATTTAATCCATTTTCTTTTCTTCAAGACAGCAGAAGTTGCCGGAAGCTGCTGGAAGCAATTTTGGTTCTGGCGATTTGGGGGCAGCTCCTGCAGAAGAGCTCGTGTGAAGCTGATGCCTGCAGAGGAGCTGTGAGGGCTTCTGGCGCTACTGTAGAGGTCTGCTGGGCTGCTGGCCAAGGCGGCTGGTGCGCCCGGGTGAGGTGGCGAAGGGGCATGGTGATCCGGTTGCTGGGCTGCTGGCCAGGGCTGCTGTGGATAGTGATGGTCCGTGTATGGAGGCGGATTTGCTGAGAGGGCTGTGCGTTGCGGCTGGTGTGAGGTAGGAGGAACTCCCATGCAGAGCTATGCATCAGGCGGTCGTGTGAAGCTGCTACGTACAAAGCAGCTGGGAGGCGGATGGCGCCCAGGCCACGGCTGGGCGTGTGGAGCGCTGACCTGGCAGTGCTGCTGATGCAGTTATGGTGAGTCATGTCGATCTGGTGCAGAGGCCGTGCGTGAAGAAGCTGTGAGCCTGGCGCCTGGAAGCAGAGGGCGAGGAGCCTATATAAGGACCCTTAAGGTCCTCAGCTTGGGCTGGTTCGAATTTTAGGATTTTTGTTTTAGTTTGTTTCTTTCTTCCACAGTTCGGAGGGCTGGGCCAGTCCCTTTCAGTGTTCTTCCATTCAGCAGAGGATTGGCGAGTAGAAATTTTTAGGATTTTATTTCTTCCAGTTTTTCTTCTGTATTCTTTCTTTCCAGTGAGAGCAGGGGAGGGCGACTGGAGTTGTTGGGAATTTTTCGGGAGTTTTTTTTTTGGTTTGCTTCTTTGCTGTAATGGGATTCCAGGAGCTCTTTCTTGTTTTCTTCTGTGTGTAAGGGGGGGGCTGGTCAGAGAGTGGAGAATTCCAGAGGGGTTTTAGGATCTGCAATTTTTGAGTTTTCTTCTTACTGGTTCGACTGTTGGTTTGGGAGTTTAATTCTCTATTTTTTTTCTGTGTTTAGAGTTCGATCCAGTGCCATTTGTGTTTTCTACTTCTGTTGTATTTGTTTTTTTTTTTTTTTAGAGATGGTTCTGCTCTCTGAGATTGTTCTGTTCTTCCGGAGGAGATAGTTTGATTTTGTGTCTGTTCAGCATTTGTTGGAGATGTTTGGGTGCTCTTCTGTGCAGATCTGTGTAGTTCGGTATTTGTGACTTTGTCAGCATCTGTGAGGGGAGAAGGATGATCCGGGCGATTTCCTCTATTCATCTGGAAGGCGACTGTAATTTTGTGGGGTTTCTTTTTTGCTGCTGTAAGGGGAATCTGGGGGTTCTCGTTTCTTCTGTTCTTGTTGTTGGGTATTTTGGGGTTTTTAGTTCAGTATTATGGGGGAATCAAATTTTTCTTTTCTGTTCTAGCTGTGAGAGATTTCAGAAGGAGGGGAGATCAGTTTTGTAATTTTCTTGGGATTTTCTTCTTTGTTATTGTTGGTTGCTGTCTGGAGGGAGTCAGTGGTTTGGGCGGAGGTGAAGGTTTCTGCAGGGACTTGTGCCATTTTCGACTGGATATCTCTATCCCTATCCCCCCTTGTGAGAGAAGATCTGATTTCTAGCTGTCTAAGACTACGGGTTTTGGGGTTTATGCTTGTTTATTGTATGGATTAGGATTTTCTGGGTGCTCATCGGTGATTCTGAGGGCATTTCTGAGAGGTAGCTGTGGGTTCTGGTTCATCTCTATAGTCTGTTCTTTAATCCGTGTAGGGTTCCTGTGCATCTCTACAGTTGTTCTTTAGTCCGTGCAGGAACAAAAGTTGGGAGCACGAGGTTAAATTTTCTTCAGCCGTAATACTTGTCAGTCGAAGATGTAAAAGACGGCGGTGGTTTCCTCCTATACTTCACTCGACGGCGTCCAGAACACTTCTGGAAGTAGCAGAGATCATTCAGAATTTGATAGACCAAGGAGCTCGGCTCCTCTTCTGATTTTATTGCTTTTAATTTTCTATTTCGTTGGTGTGCTTATTCGTCCCTGTGGACAGATTTCTATATTTCTGTTGTTGTTTTCTTACTAATTCACTAGACTATAAGGAAGACGAGATCCAATGTGTTTCTCCTCGTTGTTCTGAAGCTGGTTGCATCTTATTTCTTGTTTGTTCTTCATCCCTCAAGCTGTAAGGGTACATTGATATCATTTCTCTTTTCATTACAATTCAGCTTGTTCCTTCATTAAAATTGATCCGTCAAGATTGTGAGTGATTTGGTCAGTGCTGTTTACATATTTACTTTTAATGCATTATCGATAGAGGTTTCAAGTCAAAGTAGTTTAAGTCAAATTCTATTCCACCTCCCTGTGGAAATGACTTGTTCTCATCGCTTTGCTAGTTCATCTTTGCTATTTTACGTTTGTGAGACAGTTTAGAGAAGGTGGGCATTTTGACGTGTGCAACGAACTCTAGACAACGGAAAACGCACAGTTAACAATGCCGCACGCCTTCATCTTGGCGCCGTTGCCGGGGAGGCATTAGAGTTTGATTTAATCTACTTTCATTTGATCTCATTTTTCTTTGGGCTTTATATTGACTTGTTATTGGGCTTTCATTTCAGATTTGCACAAGGAGAGGAACTTGGAGATTGGGCTTGACCTTTGAAGCCCATTGGAGGAGGAGCTTGCTGATTCCTTTTCCCATTTGCTTTTAATTCAGTCTTTTAGATAGAAGAGAGGAGTGAAATTTGTAGTGAGGCTTTGATGTACTCTCTGTGCATGTACAAAGATTTCTTTCTTGTTGGCATGTAATAATTGGACTCTTTTTGTGGTTTGTGTGGTTTGAGAATTAGCTTATAGTATTATCTTATATTTTCTTAGTTAGATTTTATTTCATTTAATTTAAAAAACCAAATAAAAATTAAAAAAATCTAAATCTTAAAAAATTTCCAAATCGCTCTTTCATGTTAGCCATTTATTTGTAAATAAAAATTTCATTTCTCAAGATTAGAATCCCATGTTTTAGGACATTCATCATCTTAATTGTCATTTGAATTCCATTTCTTTCTTGCATTGAAGAGTGCAGGGGAAAGGTAAGTCTTCCATTGCTCGTTTCATGCATTAGACTTAGCATTAGACAAGCTCTTGTTTGAAATTTGATCTGTGCACTTCACATTTGAAAATGGGACTGCTTAAGGGCTTCACCCATTAAAAATAAAAAGATTAGGTGAGGGATTTCATCACCCTTTTCTTTGCCCAAAAAAATCACAAAAATTTTCATATTCTTGCATTGTCCTAAACTTTCAATAAAAATCAGTAGACTTGGCCCTAGGGTTCATAATTAGATTTATCCTTTCTTGAATTCAAAACTTCTCTTTAAGTCTGGTGACTAGGATTAGAGGTTAAAAAGCTTATGCTTAAGTGAGTTAGAGGTTATTTAATTGGGTCCTTGCGAAAGCAAGGGGGGCCTCCGTCTACTCCACCTCTTACCTGGCCGGTACAAGAAGAGTTAGGATTGGACTTAAGCAAACATAAATCTGATTTTGAGAAAAATATAAGTCCATGGAACACTTAGAGTTTAGGATAATTTGTTTTGAAAGTGTTTGATTGTTTGTGTTTGTCATAAAAATTCAAAAAAAAATCAATAAAATCTTTATAAAAAATTCAAAAATCATAAATAGAAAACTTTGCATGCTTGGTAGACGTTCTCTGGACTTAGATTTGGCTCAATCTATAGACGAGATTGAAAGATTCTTTCATAGGATGGCCAACCAAGACCAGAACCAAATTGCTAGGAATATGGAGGAGGTTGCACCCAGACAGATGAAGGAGTACTTTATTCCTTCTAACTATCAACATGCTACTTGCATCAGATCGGAAATTCTGGCAAATCATTTTGAGATCAAGCCTGGAACCATTCAGATGTTGCCATCTTTCTATGGCAATCCTAATGAAGACCCTTATAGGCATATAGATGAGTTCCTAGAGATTTGTTCAACTGTAAGGATCCAAAACTTCACTGAAAATGCCTTGAGATTGACCCTATTTCCATTCTCTTTGAAAGACAAGGCCAAATATTGGTTAGGAACAATAGGGAGAACAATTACAACATGGCCAGAAATGCAGCAGGAGTTTTTGAAGAAAATTTACCCCATTGGCCGCACCAATACAATGAGAAGAGCAATAACTGGATTCTCCCAACACCTGGGAGAGTTAATACATGAATCGTGAGAGAGATTAAAGGAGTTGCTTAGAAAATGTCCCCATCATGGTCTATCGAGGTGGCAAATAGTCCAAGCATTTTATGAAGGACTGACTGAATCAAATAGGCAGATGGTTGATGCCTCATGTGGAGGAGCATTCATGACTAAGAGTGAGAATGAGGCATATAATCTGTTTGAGACATTAAGTGAGAACTCTATCAATCATGCCTCATTCCACTCTTATGAGAGAGCACTAGGACCTGTAAGGAAGGCAAGGGTGTATGAATTAAGAGAGAGAGGAGAATCAGATTCCAAGGTAGAAGACCTGTTGGCTAGACTTGATCAGAGATTGGAGCAGAAGTTGAAACAAAATTTTGATCAATTACTATCTTTGACTGGGCAAGCCACACCCAAATTTTCTCAACCACCTGAAACTTGCGCTATGTGTGCTAGCCCAGCCCACTCTACCAATGTTTGTCCCACTACTGTCCAATTACCTCCTTTCATTCAAGAGCAAGTCCAAGCTGCCCAAGGTTTCTCCAAACCCTCCTATGATCCATATTCTAACACATACAACCCTGGTTGGAGGAACCTGTTGGGTTTTCCATATATCATGTTTTTGATGATCACATTAACATTCTTGAACATTGATTTAATGCAAAATTGATGTGCTAACTAACATGAAAAACACCATGAAAGTGATTGAGTTAAACATTGCTAAATCATACAATGTATATCACTAACAATGTATTTGCATGTAGGTGCACAAGCATGAAACATGGAGCAATGAAAAGATGAGCAAAAGGCACAAAAATCTGTCAAAGAGGTGCATCTGTCGACAGATGAAAACTGCCTGTCGACAGATTCACACAGTCATTCTCAGACAGAACTCAGGTTTGCATCTCTGAGTGCATCTGTCGACAGATGCAATGTACCTGTCGACAGATACACACAGACAACCCAGGACAGAGCTCAGGTTTTCTATTCCTGAGTGCATCTGTCGACAGATGAAAACTGCCTATCGACAGATACACTCAGAAACTCATTTTCCTGAAACCCAGTTCTCAGCCTGAGTCTGCCTGTCGACAGATGCAAGTGCACCTGTCGACAGCCGACGGAAACTTCAGATTTTGGGTTTCCAAATCCGGCCCCACTTGGGTGTTTCCTTCCTCCACGACCCCCACCTTTACCTAACACTATATAAGCATCCTTTTGGAGCAAATTTCGCAGAGAGCAGCCTCCCATCCAAGAGCCTCCAAGGGACCAAGAGGAAAAGCCCCAAATTGCTGCTCTGCTTCAACTTTCCGCCCAGATCGACGTGGAATCACCATCTATGCGGAGCTGAAGCCGGATCGTCATCAATTCAACCTTCTACATCGATCAATCTACATCCAATAGAAGTTTGAAGAGCGTTTGGACGATCCACGAGAAGAATTCCAACTGGATTTGTTCTCTAATTCCCAATTCTTCTCCATTTCATAATCTCCATCCAATCGTGTGTGTGTGTGGTTGTGTTTCGAGCATCCCTTGTGCTTGATTCACGTATTTGTGATTGTTCTGATCGTGTTTCATCAGACAACGTGTGTGTGTTTGAGTTGTAGTGTTGAACTCGCTCATAAGCAGTCGTTTCTGCGTGTGTGTGTGGACGGTGGATGTAGGATACACAAGTTGTGTACTCCGAACCACCTTAAATCATCGTGTTCTGTGGTTTGTTCGCATTTTGCGATAGATGATTGGTAGGCACGGTGTTCATACGCACGTTTGATTCCCTGTTTTCTCTTAAATCAACTCAAGCGGTCTCACACTTAATTGAATTTGAATCAAAATTCATTAAGATCGCTGTAGCAGTGAAAAGAAGCCATCAACAGTATAAAATTGCCGTAATCTATTCAACCCCCCCTTCTAGATTACCGTATTGTGTACTTCCGCATAACTCTTCAATTGGTATCAGAGCGGGTTTCTCCGATTTACTGTTGTTCGTCATTTGATCTAGCGATCAGGAGATTTTCGATCTTATGGATTCTAGCAAAGGGTATATGGTCGAGGGACATTCAGTAACCAGGCCACCCTATTTTGATGGCACTGACTATCCTTATTGGAAAAACCGTATGCAGGTATTTTTGAGAGCTCAAAATTACGAGCTGTGGAAGATAGTCAGCAAGGACCATACGTGTTGCCCGAGGATGAAGACACCTGGACGAAAGACCAAATAGCTAAAGGAACTCTCAACTGGAGCGCACTAAACATGATGCAATGTGCGGTGCATCCAAAGGAGTTCTCAAGAGTCTCCACATGCTCAACAGCAAAAGAGATGTGGGACAAGCTTGAACTCATTTACGAAGGTACGTCCGAGGTAAGGGAAACAAAAGTTAGCATGTTAGTGTCTGAATATGAAATGTTCAAGATGAAAACTGATGAAACCGTATCAGACATGTTTGCAAGATTCATGCTAATAGTTAACGGGCTAAAAGGTCTTAAGAAGGAATACTCTGAAAGTGACTTAGTAAGAAAGATCCTTCGTTCTCTTACTTCATCTTGGAATACTAAGGCCACTGTCATTGAGGATTCCAAAGACCTTTCCAAAATGAAATTGGATGAACTAATTGGCTCTCTAATGACATATGAAATCAACATCAAGAGAAAAGAATTAGAAGAAAATCCTAGGAAGTCAATTGCTCTAAAAGCATCCAATAAAACATCAACAAGCTCCAAGAAATCTATTCAACAAGATAGTGATGAGCAAGAAACATCTAGTGAGAGTGATGATGGTGAAATGGCAATGCTCACTAGACAATTCAAGAAATTTTTGAAGTTCAAGAGGAGAGACACAGGTAATTCCAAACCCTTTCCTAAGAAAAATTTTTCACAGAAATATGAGTCAAACAAAAAATCTGACATTGTTTGTTATGAATGCAAGAAACAGGGGCATATGAGAGGAGAATGCCCGGAACTCAAGAAGAAGCTGAAGAAAGACAAATTCACCTCTAAAAAGGCCAAAGCAATGTTGGCCACCTGGAGTGATGAAGATGAAGATGAAGATGCACAAGAAACATCCGATGATGAAGAAGTGAAATGCTTGATGGCCAGGAGTGATGACTCCAGCGAGGTAAATTTCTCATTTGATGATTTCACTGCAAGTGAATGGGAGGAAGCATACACTACGTTATTTGAAAAATTTCGTGAATATAGATCTGAGAATAGAGCATTAAAAAAGAAATGCAACTCCCTTGTGCATGATAAGAACAATGATGAACGAATTGCATTCTTAACAAAAGAATTAGAAATGATGAAAATTGATGAAAAAACTCATAATGAAGAAATGGATTGCTTGAAAATGAAATTGCAAGAAACACAAAAAGAAAAAGACTGTTTAAGCCATTCTATTGAATTCCTTCAAGAAGAACAATTGGAAACAAAGAAAAAGTTGGAACAAACTGAAAAGGAATTGAAAGAAAAATCTGAGGACCTAATGAAATTTGTAAAAGGGAAGCAAAATCTAGATGCAGTTTTGGGCACCAAAATACATGTAACCAAGCATGGGTTAGGATATCAACCAGTCAAACAAAAGAAAATAGGAGAATCATTGATCACCTCCTTTATTGATTCTAGCCCAAGCACAAGCAAGCATGCTCCCACAAAGCATAATTCAAGAAAGTCTCAGACCAAGCCAATATTACACAAACAAAATGTTCCAACAAACAAAAGAAAAAGCCACCTGTCGACAGACACAATGGTGCCTGTCGACAGACAAGAACAGTTTCAATGAATAAACAGTCTATCAAGCAACAGAAAATTGAAAAGAAAATTCCTTCATGCAATGTGTGTAAAAAGATTGGTCATGATGAAAAACAATGTTGGAATAATCCAAAGAAACAAAAAGTCAAACAAGTTTAGATTCCTAAACATCTACTTTGTTGCATGAATGAAATTTTGGGACCCAAAGTAATTTGGGTACCAAAACCTCTTGTCTGATCCACATTTGCAGGAATGCCTAGCAGCCCAACATCAAAACAAATGGTACTTGGATAGCGGCTGTTCGAGGCACATGACGGGCGACAAAGGTAAATTCTGTTTCCTAGTGGAGAAAGACGGAGGACAAGTCATTTTTGGAGGTAACAACAAAGGCCAAATCATTGGCACAGGTAATGTTGGTAAGTGTTCCTCCAATTCAATTGAAAATGTACTGTTGGTTGATGGCCTTAATCACAATTTACTTAGCATAAGTCAATTATGTGATAGAGGTCACAACGTCATTTTTGAATCAAATTCATGTCAAATTGTTGATAAAGAAACAGGAAGTTGTGCAGCTCAAGTGTTGTGGATCAAAAGTCAGTTAGCTGACTATAATGTTCAAATTGGATGCACACCTATCCTATGTGACAACACAAGTGCTATCAATCTTTCAAAAAACCCTGTCCAACACTCACGGACTAAACACATAGAAATCCGTCATCATTTCTTGAGAGATGAAGTTGCCAATAAAACCTTGGAACTCATTTTCATTCCCACAGAAAAACAATTGGCTGATATTTTCACCAAACCCTTGTCTGAAGATAGATTCACATCCTTAAGAAGAGAATTGGGTTTGTGTAAAATGCAATGAAACTGACTATCCATTTTGGAATACACGCTCTTTATGTGTGAATGACTATGTGGTATATCAAATGGTGAACTGTGGAAGAACAAGTTCGGCTTGTTTGGAAACTATCATCATGCGTGAGAAAACATTCTCCGCCAAGTATCCATAGTCCCATTACATATAAAGGTCCTGTACTTCACATAGGATTTTTAGTTTCCTTACATTTTATCATGTTAACTCCATGAGACAATGTTTTCTGTGACCATGTGCTTGTGTATGACCTTCCTTTCATGATCATGTTTGTTTTGTATCAAATGCTTGTGTGAATCCTTGCTTAGATGTCGTGTCAACACGTGCACACACTATGGGGGAGTAAGTTAAGGATTGTTGAGTATTTTCTGAGGAAACTCCTCATACATCTACTTGTTGAATTCTCACTTCCTTGAACTCAAAAGTGCAATCAATCTGAAACAAGAAAAATCCACTCTGTTCCTATCTGTCGACAGACACATTCCATCTGTCGACAGATTCAATCAGTCTTGTTCTGGCAGAAACTTCAATTCCTCAGTCTGTGTGCATCTGTCGACAGACAGACTTCTTCTGTCGACAGATACACCCATTCTTCTTCATTTTTTTCAAATCCTTCTTCATACTTTTCAGGAAAAGTGTTCCTTAATTGATTTAAAGGTAAACCTTGGTTTGTTTGTGTGCAATATAACCCTTCATATCCACTTCATGTCGAAGTCATGAACCAAGTCTAAATGTTGTTTGATGCATGACCTGATTAAGGTCTTTTTAGATCATTTTGAACATAATGAGCAAACCAAATGATTTTTAAACATCTCCTTTGAATAACTCCCTTGTCGTTAAACATGAATCTAAAATGATTTGAAAAATCAGAAAACTCTTGAATTTAATGTTCCACATTACAACTTGCCTAAAGAAATCTCATGTACTTGACAAAAAGCAAAAAAAAAAAAAAAGGGAGAAAAGCTACCTATTTCTTCAGTTCAATCAACAAATTTGTTTTTCATTTGTGGGATGGAGGTAGAGCAATGATGAAAATCACTAAGTAACCGGGGACATGGGCATCACAAATGTCAGTCTTCGCGTCAAAAGGTTGTTTCATTATCTCTATACAATGGCTTGATGGACACTCACATTGAGTAACTGGGGGTATTGGCATCACAAATGTCTACCTTCACATGAAAAGTGAAAGTGCTCCTCATTGCCACTCTTTTCCATCTTCGTTGCTTAAATCTTCCAAGATCATACCAGAAATAGAGTGAAGCCTCCGAATTTTTTTTGTCAAGTCCAATGTGTTTCTTCGGTAAGACATTCTTGTGGGCATTTAATTCAATTGTCATCTGACTATCATCTCTATTTAAATGCATGTTTGTCTTCAACGGCCTTAATCAAAAGAGTTATTTAATTTTCACTGGCTTTTGTGAAATGTGTTCCTCTGATCTAATTAAAGATCTTATCATTTTTAATTCAAAATCATTTTAGATTTGTGTCATGTCTTCATCTTAATAGATATGAATTTTTGTCTTGCACATACACCCACTTTGCCTTAAAACAACAAATGAACACTTGTCCCTTTGAAAATTTTGACAAAAATCAAGTTTTCACCAAAAAGGAGCTATCTGTCGACAGATAGACTGGCATCTGTCGACAGACGACGGCCCAGATCCATTTTTTCAGAAAACCCTCGCGCCGGTTCACCTCCTTTTTGTGGGGCCTTCATTTTAAAACCCTCCAAGTCCATTCTAAGGCCACCCACGACCCTTTTTCACCCCTCCTCTCTTGTTCCTCCTCCTCCTCTCCAAACCCCCTCTCTTTCCCCCTTCAGGGCTCCGTCTCCGACGATCCTGCTCCTCGTCTGGGATCCCTCCACTCTCCCTTCACACCATTCTCATCCTTCCTCCTGCGATGGCACCCAAATCGAAGCTTCTCGCTCGCCGTCGTCGCGCTCCGACGGACGCCGGAGAAAGCTCCAGGGCTCCTTCTGAACGCCGCAGCAAGCATCGTGAGGATCGGTTGCCGGAACTCATCGTTCCTCAAGGTCTCCGTCTTATCCGACCCAACGGCAAATTCAAGAAGATTGTCCAATCCCGGTATGTGGACTTCGAGTCCTTAGCACCGATGTTCCCCTCACTCCTACCTTATTTTGACACTCAAGGGTGGACATCCTTCTTATACTCCCACTTGCAATACTCTCCAACTGCCGTATCCGAGTTCTACAATAACTTAGGGCTTCCGATCAGGGAGACATCTACTCTTCGGTGAATGGCACTCGTTTTCGCCTCACAGCAAATCTTCTCTCCACAGCCCTTGAAATTCCAAACTCAGGAGTTGAAATCTTCAACTACAATCCCTCTGCTTCTGAGTACTATGAGCTTCTCACGTTGGAACCTTATGACACTACCAAGGAGATTGCTCGTCTCAACGCCAACTCCTTTCCTCCTTGATCCGGATGATCCATCACATCTTCACTACCTTGATCGTCCCGAAGGATGGAAGTCGAGAGTTCGTCACCGAGGTCCACAAATCCTTGTTCATATTTTTCCTCAAGTGTCAGGAAATCAATCTTCCTGAACTCATGATAAGCCTCATCCGTCGGTGTTTCTCTAACACCAAAAGATCAATGCCATATGCTTGCCCCATCACTTCTCTTCTTATTTTCCTTGGCATTCCTATCCCTCCAAGTGAGCTCATCTCACTAAAATCCCGAAGTGCCTTTGACCTCACCGCCGCCAACCGCATGGGCTACAAAATTGTAGACGGCGTCGTCACAAGGACTCTCAAGGGAAAGGAACCACAAGGAGCTGAAGTGTCAACCGGTGAAGAAGACAATGAAGATGATGAAGCAAATGAGGGCAGTGATGAAGACCCTGAAGATGAGCAAATGCCTGACCAAGCTCAAGAGTTTGATGATGTACCTGTGCCTCCACAACAATCCGCTCATGATTACTTGGCACAAATCCATCAAGAAATGATTTCAGGATTTGCTCGGATGACGTCAAGATTTGATCAAGTGGACGCTCGCCTCAACACTTTAGATGACCGTCTTGACCACCTCTACTCCGAGAGAGATGGATCCCGTCACCCTCCTCCTGCTGGACATGACGATGAATAGAGGGTCTCAGGGTCATTAGAGGTCACTAAGAGTCTAGATGGGAATTAGTCTCACTTGTCTTATCATCTTTTGCTTGTTCATGTTATTTCCCTTTCTTTTTATTGAGTCATGTAATGATTATCAAATGTACTGTGAAATTTCAATGATCAATCAATGAAAACTCAGTTCATGTTTTTTGTCTCTAAATGTGCATGACTTGACCTTTTGCATGTTGTCAAAAAGGGGGAGAACATCAATATATGCATCAATTGAATGTTTTTGTCATCATCAAAAAGGGGGAGATTGTTGGGTTTTCCATATATCATGTTTTTGATGATCACATTAACATTCTTGAACATTGATTTAATGCAAAATTGATGTGCTAACTAACATGAAAAACACCATGAAAGTGATTGAGTTAAACATTGCTAAATCATACAATGTATATCACTAACAATGTATTTGCATGTAGGTGCACAAGCATGAAACATGGAGCAATGAAAGATGAGCAAAAGGCACAAAAATCTGTCAAAGAGGTGCATCTGTCGACAGATGAAAACTGCCTGTCGACAGATTCACACAGTCATTCTCAGACAGAACTCAGGTTTGCATCTCTGAGTGCATCTGTCGACAGATGCAATGTACCTGTCGACAGATACACACAGACAACCCAGGACAGAGCTCAGGTTTTCT
The DNA here is from genome assembly GCA_014218235.1 of Colocasia esculenta. NCBI lineage: Eukaryota > Viridiplantae > Streptophyta > Magnoliopsida > Alismatales > Araceae > Colocasia > Colocasia esculenta. The sequence continues at coordinate 127,142,221 of CM024757.1, forward strand.
ATTCCTGAGTGCATGTCGACAGATGAAAACTGCCTGTCGACAGATACACTCAGAAACTCATTTTCCTGAAACCCAGTTCTCAGCCTGAGTCTGCCTGTCGACAGATGCAAGTGCACCTGTCGACAGCCGACGGAAACTTCAGATTTTGGGTTTCCAAATCTGGCCCCACTTGGGTGTTTCCTTCCTCCACGACCCCCACCTTTACCTAACACTATATAAGCATCCTTTTGGAGCAAATTTCGCAGAGAGCAGCCTCCCATCCAAGAGCCTCCAAGGGACCAAGAGGAAAAGCCCCAAATTGCTGCTCTGCTTCAACTTTCCGCCCAGATCGACGTGGAATCACCATCTATGCGGAGCTGAAGCCGGATCGTCATCAATTCAACCTTCTACATCGATCAATCTACATCCAATCGAAGTTTGAAGAGCGTTTGGACGATCCACGAGAAGAATTCCAACTGGATTTGTTCTCTAATTCCCAATTCTTCTCCATTTCATAATCTCCATCCAATCGTGTGTGTGTGTGGTTGTGTTTCGAGCATCCCTTGTGCTTGATTCACGTATTTGTGATTGTTCTGATCGTGTTTCATCAGACAACGTGTGTGTGTTTGAGTTGTAGTGTTGAACTCGCTCATAAGCAGTCGTTTCTGCGTGTGTGTGTGGACGGTGGATGTAGGATACACGAGTTGTGTACTCCGAACCACCTTAAATCATCGTGTTCTGTGGTTTGTTCGCGTTTTGCGATAGATGATTGGTAGGCACGGTGTTCATACGCACGTTTGATTCCCTGTTTTCTCTTAAATCAACTCAAGCGGTCTCACACTTAATTGAATTTGAATCAAAATTCATTAAGATCGCTGTAGCAGTGAAAAGAAGCCATCAACAGTATAAAATTGCCGTAATCTATTCAACCCCCCCTTCTAGATTACCGTATTGTGTACTTCCGCATAACTCTTCAGAACCATCCAAAATTTTCATGGAAAAATCAATCTGAACAAGTGTCTCAACCTTCCTTTAAGCAATCCATGTACGGTCAATCCTATCCCAATCAGAATTTTGGATTTGGTCAATCTTCTTACTCTAAACCTCCACAAGTCCAAGGAAATCAAAATCAATTTGCTCATACTAATTTCCAGCAACCTTCATATAATCAACCACCACCTCCTCAGCCTATTTGGGAAGATAAAATGAACCAATTCCAAAACATGATGGCGACTCTATGCCAAACCGTGCAAGAACAACAAACTCAATATCAAACTCAAAATCAAATTTTTCAACAAAATTTGGCAAGGATAGAGTCCCAAATTGCTGATGTATGTCAAAGGAGGGAGTCTAGGCAATTGCCAAGTCAAGCCATAGCAAACCCAAGGAATAACCCTCCCGGATTTTATCAAAACCAGCAAAACCATCAAGTCCAGGGATACAGACCACCTGTTAGACCAAATGCCCCTCCACCATCAAACACACAACAAACTTTTGTCCAGAATATTCCAGTACCACAAATTTAAAATCAAAATCAACATATACAACAAGACCATTCTCCTGCCCAAGCTAGGGGCCCCCAAGTGGAAAATGTGAAAACTGTGTCAACATTAAGAAGTGGAAAAATCAGAATGAATCCTCACCCACACATGTCAATATTGCATGAGGAGAAAGAAAATGAAATTGAAACTGAAACTGAAAAAGAGATTGAAGAAAATGTTGAAAAAGAACAATCTAAGGGAAAAGAGAAAATGACTGAAGAACCTCTAGACAAAATCAAAATGAATGAAGACCCAAGCTGTTACATTCCAAGAGTCCCTTTTCCTGAAGCTTTAAAGACAAAATCCAAAAACAAACCAACTGGTAATGAAGAACTCTTGGAACTGTTTAAGCAAGTTCATGTCAACATTCCTCTTCTTGATGACATTAAGCATGTGCCTGCTTATGCCAAATTCTTAAAAGAAATGTGCACTCCAAAACGTGAAATGAGAAATAAAACTGAAACAATCATTCTTCCAGAAACTATGAGTGCCGTTATCTTAAACCAACTCCCTAAAAAGCTTAAAGATCCAGGCACTCCACTAATTCCTTACACCATCGGTGGAGTCACTTTTGAAAGCAGTCTTTTGGATTTGGGAGCCAGTGTCAATCTCCTACCTTTTGCTATTTTTGAGAAATTCAAATTAGGAGAATTGAAACCCACTTCTGTTGTCCTTCAACTAGCCAATCGTTCTGTCACCACTCCTAAAGGCTTAGTTGAGGACGTTATTATAAAAATCATTGAATGCTACTTCCCTACCGATTTCATCATTCTGGACATGAACACTCCTCAGGATTTAACTCAGTCCACCATCATCCTTGGTAGACCCTTTTTGGCTACAACTAGAGCCAACATTAATTGTGCTACCGAGATGATGGATATATCATTTGGGGATGAGCGGGTTAGTATCAATATTTTTAAGGCATCTGGGCACCATGATCAAGGAGAGAGTTGTCTATTGGTAGACTCCTTGGAAGAACCTTGTGTGAAAAAAGCAGTAGACCAACCCTGTGCTCTAGGGTTTAAGGGAGAGAATAAGACAAAGCAAAAGCCAAAGATCTATAAAGCCAAAGTCAAAGCATTCCATGATAAACACATTCATAGAAAAAATTTTCAAGTGCATGATAAGGTCTGGCTATTCAATTCTAGGCTTCGTCTATTTTCGGAAAAATTGAAGTCCCGATGGGATGGTCCTTACACTATTGTCAAAGCTTATGACAATAGTGCTGTCATCATTCTTGACCCTGAAACTGGACAATCATTCACTGTTAATGGGCAGAGGTTAAAACATTTCTTTGAAAACCCATCTTCTTTAAAAATGGATTCTACCAAGCTAGCTGAGCCAAATGAAGCCTAATGGCGTCCGGCTGAAGACGATAAGCTTAGCGCTTCTTGGGAGGCAACCCAAGTGTACAGATTTCCTTCATCAGGTAATTCTCTATCTTACTTTCTTTTCCTGTAAATAAGTAGGGGGGAGAGGTAGAATAAGCATGCATTCATAGTCCTCATCCCAACCATTGCTTCATTTCTTTTTCTTGAGCTTGTACATATGCAAATAAACTTTTTTCACAATGTTTCATCATTGAATAAAAATGTGTGGCATTGCGTAACCCAGACTATGTGTCTGATCTTTAACCATTAAAATTTTGTAGTTGTCACATTCCTTTGCAAACATTCATGTTAGGTAGCCTCTAGTAAAGGATTACATGTACTTATTGTCTACCTTATGTAAGGATTTATGGCAAGAGGTTTTCATACACACACTACATAGCCACTTAGACTAGCTGAACCCGAATGTAGCAAATCTGTTAAAGCTAGTAAGAAAAAGAGGCGATTGGTTTTCTCCCCTCCCCTTAAGTGAATTGTGAAGGAAGTGAAGGCATGTGATCAAGGAACCTAACTGTCCATCCTTCTTTTAAGAGGAAAAGAAAAGAAAAGCAAAAGCAAAAGAAAAATATATCCATGAAAAATGCCCCGGATCTGAGTAAAGTTGGACTTGATACTCTTGAAAAGTGATGGGTTGTGTAGCATTATGGATGAAAAAGAAAGAAAAATCCTAAGTGCAAAAAGTGCAAATAAAGGGGCAAAGTCCTCAACTCAGAGAAATAATTCTCAAGGAAGTTGGGCAGAATGGAACTAAGAGAAACAACCTAATCTGACTGAGCAATGATCTTACTCCACAATTCTTGTCTTCTCCCTCGAATTAATCTAATCTCAAATACTAGTTGAGGCAGAGAAGCTCCAGGAGGGCTGATGTGAACTCTTAAGTGAGCTATCATCTGTGCACTAATTTCTTGCCATAAACCTTTACAATTAGGAAAGACATGTCTTTACATTAATCTTTTACATGATGACTATTTAACATAAGACATTACATCTTCTAGTCCTACATTTGGGATAATTTTTATTACTAAGGGACTAACAATGTTCAAGTAGGGGGGAATGATAACTACATAATTTTTTATGTTAAATTTCATACATTTAGTTAAGTTTAGACATATTTTGTCTATAAATAATGTGCGGTTTGATTTTAATTTCCAGTTCATCCATGAATAAGATTTTGAACATGTTAGTTGATTTTGGGGTTAGAATATATGTTAGATTTTCATTTAATAAATCATTTCTTTTAGATTAACTAATTAGGTTCATTATAGGAAATAAAAGATTTTATGTAAATAGATATTGTATATAAATATTTTTTTTTCGTAATAAATATTGTTGTTTTTTTTTTTCAAAAAGCCACCAATGGGTCAGCGACAAGGAGAGTGCACCTTCTCCCAGAGGGAGAAGATGGTCTCACTCCACTCGGCGATCACCAAAGGGGAAATTTTATTTCAATAGCAAAGAAGGAATATAGAACACCCGACTCCATGAAAGCAACCACCAGGAAAAGCTCACCAAAACACCCGACCTCCAGACAGCAGCCACCAACAAAAAACTCACAAAAACACACAAACTCCCAGAGGCTAATGCCGAAAACTAGGCAGGCCAGCCTTATCAACCAACAGAGCGCCCTTAGCCAGGGGCGGGGAGACTATGGACATCTGAAAAAATTGAACTAGAGCAATTGATACACGCAAAATTGGCATGTGAATCAGCAACTTGATTTCCTTCCCGAAAAGTATGCACAATGTTGGGCTTCAAAATGTGAATCATATGACAAATCCCACGCCACTAGGGGAATACTGCCCAGTGAGGAGGACGTCCCGAAGATATAGCACGAAGAAGGATAGCCGAATCAGTGTAGAGAACTGAGATGTGATAATGGCGCTCGATAGCTAGGCGAAACCCATCATGGATTGCTCTAGCCTCAGCCAAGATGCTGTTCCCAAAACCATAAAAGAAAGCGAAGCCATCAATGAAGTTCCCAAGTCTGTCCCTTATGCAGCCACCTCCCCTACAAATGCCCGGGTTACCTTTGGAAGCACCATCAACATTAAGAGAGTAGTTCACTGTCGGGGGGTTCTACTTGACAAGAATGGGAGCTTTAATTCTGACTGAAACCTGAATGTTAAAAGACTGTAGAATAAAGGCGTGGTTGGGGAAGATAGAACCAGAAAAGTTCACTGCCGCCATGGTCTTTCTAACAGTAGCCAAGATAGACTGCTTGATGGATTCCACTGAGCGAAAAATTCTCTCAATTCGGGCTGAGCACCTGAACTTCCAAATCTCCCAAAGCATGAGAAGGCAACAGACCATTCCAGAAAAATGAAGAGGCGACTGCATCTTGGTGCAAACAAGAACACTCCACAGTCTAGTAGTAACATGAGGACTCCAGGTAATATTATTATCCAGAAGAGGGGCGATCCATCTCCACAGAACCTTTGCAATGTCACTAGAAATAAACAGATGGTCTAAGGATTCCTGGTCATGATAGCTACAACAAACACATTTAGATGCAAGAGGAATACCACAGTCCGTTATCCTTGAGTCCACTTGAACTGCCCTATGAAGCAACTTCCAAGAGAACAAAGTAGAACGAGGTGGGATAGAGTGATGCCACAACTTCAACCAAGAGCGATGAGAAACACCATGAGTTGACGCTAGACTATAAGCAGATTTGACAGTGAAAGTACCATGAGCAGTAGCCGCCCAGATAAACTCATCTAGGTTCCCAGAGAGAAGGATCCCTACATGCTGATGAGAAATGCCCAGATAGTTCCATACTGGGTTAGTGTCGTCAGAAACCATGTCATTGACCTTGATATTAGACCTCTGATAGTCAATGTCAAGGCTACGGAGATCTTGTTCAAGAGCTTTATCGTCAATCCAGATATCTTTAAAGAAAAGAATAGTGGAACCATCACCTCCAACCCACCTCTTATTAGCTAACACCATCTCCTTAGCCTTAAGAAAAATTTTCTTAGAGATACCACAGGGAAAGGGAGTATTAATGTCACTAAGATGAGACTGCTTAGTGAACCTTTGTCTAGCATACTCAGCCTAAAGCGAAGTTCCATGAAGAATGTTCCAGATTTGTTTAGCCGCTACTACAACCTGGAGGGAATGAAGATTTCTGAAATTAAGACCACCTTCCTCATAACTTTTTTGTAAAGAAGACCACGCTACCCAGTGGCGTCTATGCTGGCCATCCGCCCCCTGCCAGAAGAAATTAGCACAGATTTGATTGACTTGATGGCAGATAGATGAGGGTAGTGAAATGGAGCTAGCCAAATATACTGGAAGACTCAAAAGGACTGAGCGAATGAGGACTGCACGACCCGCCTGAGATAACATATTGGCCCTCCAACCCGCTAATTTCCGAGTCACCTTATCAGCAAGAAATTTAAAATCCTGAACCTTCAACCTGCTGGCCTTCAGAGGAATACCCAGATATTTCAGAGAGCCACTTTGATGCCTGTATCCCGTCACATTAGTAATTCAAGGCCCCAAAGCAGGAGGCGCCTTATTAGAAATATGAAAGCAGCTTTTATCAGCATTAACTAGTTGACCAGAACTACCTTGGTAGGATTTCAGAAAACACAGCAGATTTTTCACACCTCTTATGCCTGCATTCATGAAGATTAGAGTATCGTCGGCATATAGAAGATGGGAAACCTGCAGACATCCTCTAGGACCGCTGAAGTGTTTAATAAGACCGTTGCTGAACAAGTTATATAAACCCCGACTGAGTACTTCGGAGGCAATAATGAAAAGGATGGGAGCTAAAGGGTCGCCCTGGCGGATACCCCTGGAAGACTTAAAGTAACCAGCAATGGTGCCATTGAACAAAATTGACGACCAACAGTTGGAAAGAAGCATTCCAACATAGGAAATAAATCTGCTAGAAAATCCAAACCTCTGCATAACAAGAAGTATGAAATCCCATTCCATCCGATCATAAGCTTTAGCCATATCAAGCTTGAACATAATATTCTGCCCCATGACCTTACGATGAATGTCTCGAATAATATGCCGAGAAAGAGCTACATTATACAGAATAAATCTTCCCTGAACAAAAGCACTTTGGTGAACTGAAATAATACCTAGTAAGATTGGAGTTAACCGCCCACAAAGAATCCTGGAGATAATTTTGAACACAAAATTGTAGAGAGTAATGGGTCTGAAATCACTAAAAGTTCTGGGTTCCTCCACTTTGGGAATGAGGGTAATGAGTGAAGAAGATATCCACCTGGGCAAAGGAAAGCCAGCAAAAAAACCTTTGACCGCCTCAATGATATCTGCGCCAACGATGCTCCAGCAGGATGTAAAAAACTTACCAGAGAAGCCATCCGGGCCAGGAGCACTGTTACCATTCATAGAGAAGACTGCATCCTTAAATTCCTCCTCAGTGGGAATGCTGCAAAGCTGATTATTCTGATCTGAAGTAATAGATGAAGGGATTATTGAAAGAAGATTAGGATCAACTTCATGTGGCTCAGAAGTCAACAAATTCTGGAAGAATTTAACTGCTTCAGCTTTAAGGGTTTTCTGTTCCATGCACCACTCTTCCGTAGGATGAATTTTAAGCCTATGAATGAAACTTTTCCTCTTGTTGCATTTAACTGTTGCATGATAAAACGACGTATTTCTGTCTCCGCTAACCAACCAGTCCACTCTAGACTTTTGTTTCCAAAAGATTTCCTCCCTATTCAAAGCTTGGTAAAGCTAAGCATTAGCCGCTGACAGGGCAGATTTGTTTCCATCTGTTGGCGAGGCGTCAAAGAGCTGTTGCAGCCGCTCCACTTCCTCAGAAGCCAAGACAACCTTCTGAGTAACATGACCAAAAACCTCCTTATTCCAGACTTTCAGAAATTTCTTTGCCTCCCTAAGTTTTACTTGGAGACGAGTCCAAGGGTTTACATCAATAACAACAGTATTGTGCCAAACCTTGGAGATGTCCTACAGGAAAGAGTCATGAGTAATCCACATATTTTGAAATACAAACCGGTTAGGCCCCCTGGAATGAGAAACCACAGAAATAGATAGAGGGCAGTGGTCAGATGGACCCCTCCTCAAATGATTAACCACGAGGTTGGGCCAAGAATCTTGCAGCTTATCATTGATGAGGATAGGGTCAAGACGGGCACGAATATTAACACTCCCAGTTCGATTATTATTCCAAGTAAATGTAGAACCAATGAAGCCAGCATCAAAGAGACCAACAGTTGACATGAAAGCATTAAAGTCAATCATGCTATTGTAGTTTCCCAAAGAACCACCCATTTTCTCAGAAGGATGGGCAATGACGTTAAAATCCCCGCCAATCATCCAGGGAACATCCACAGAAGTACCAAATTGTAACAAATCATCAAAAAGAACACGCCTCCGAGCACAGTCACAAGAAGCATAAACACAAGTGATATAACCTGAATAAGAATTGGAAGTACGAAGACCAAAATTAATGTACTGATCAGATTTTTCAACAACATGCAGAGGAAGAGAGGAATCCCAGAAGACCCAGATCTTGGGATCCTGACCGGAGCTATGATCAAAGTTATCTAGCTTAATAGAGAAAGACACCATAGAGGCTTTATCAATGGACTGCTTGGGTTCAAAAACTGCCACTAAAGAAGCATGCAATTTCAAAACCATCTGTTTAAGACTCCTTTTGGACGCCACATTCCCGATTCCTCGGATATTCCAAAAAATAGCCGAATTCATTGTATTACAGATTCCTTACCTTTATCCTCCGAGCGAGAGCGAGCTCTCGTGGTAATCCGATCTCTTCTGGGTATATCTACCATGATTGCATAACTCAAGGGCATCAAGTGATTATCCATTGCGGCAAGTGAAACATTGTCTAAACCACTATCCATTCCACGATCTTCAAAGAGACTCAAGTTTTCTCTGAAAGACTGATCAGTTGCACCCTGTTGAGGAATAGATGGTTCAACTATTTCGGAACCAACATGAGTATCTTCCTGTATATGTATATCAGTATCCATTGCATCACTGCATTCTCTTACGGCATCCTGTCTAGGTAACTCATCCGGTTGTTTCTCATCATCATTCATCAGCCGAGAGGTAGCAGGCACAGAAGCATTTGGGATAGGAACGGAAGGAATAGCTTGATTAACTTGAGGGGGAAGTTGCTCACCTGGGTCGGCGATCAGAGGCCTCACGTGGTTAAGCGCATGCAGCGGGGCCAGGTGGATGTGCATGGGAACATGATCTGGAAATTTAGAATTGCTCGAGCAAAGTGCCTCTACAGCAGGAAGCGAAGCATCCTTATCAACACTAGAGATGACAGGAACCCAAACCTTGGGCGGATTCTCCACAGCCTTAATAGCAGGTTGCATACGACCTTGGACATTGGCGACCTCTTTAGTTGAACGACATTGGTCTTTGAGATGGCCAATCCGGAAATAAGAACAGCAATAATCTGGTAGGTTTAAATAGGATACTTCTTGCCAGTATCCTCCGAGAACACCCATGCTTATCCAGACTCTGTCTGGACGAGGTTTAAGAAGATCAAGTTCCACACAAACTCTTGTTGCCTTGGTATTGATGAGAAGTTCCGTAGCGTGTGCTATTTGGAGGACTGGTCCCACGTTCGCTGCAATAGACGATAAAAGTTTCTTCTGGAAGAGGTTAATAGGCAAAGCAAGGAAATCGATCCAGATAGGGATGATCGAGGGTTCTTCAGAGAGTTTGAATAGCGGAGTCCATTTAAAGAATCTAAACAGCTTGCCCTAGACGTAAAGAGATTCTCGGAGGAGCACACAAAGGTAGTCGTCCTGGCTTTTGAATCGGAAGAGGAGATGCCAGTTATCCAGCGCACTGATGAGAAAGGAGTCTTTAATGCTGCATCTGGATACTAGATGGGATCTGATCTCAGGAAAAGGACGCCTACCATAGGCCGTCTTGGTCACAACAGAAAACCAGAAAGGAATTAATGAAGCATCAATCTCCTGCTTAGTGAAAAATACTGCTGGTTCTCCTTTGTCTGTGAATGATGGCTCATGCACATCAATGCAAACCGGAGGAAGCTCCAAGGAAGCCGCCACCACCCGCGCAAATGAAGGTCCTCCTGTTGAAGGCCCCCTCACAACCGCCGCTTTTCCTGAACTCGTGGAAGGATCAACTGCACCGGCCATGGCCGGTCAGGCCCCAAGGGCCGGCGGCGGCGGCGCCCACAAAACCTAAGAAAATCACAGACTCTCTCTCTCTAGAATTTTCTCTCTCTAACATTTCTATCATTCTTTAAATAAATATTGTTGTAAAAATACTTTAGTAGTAAATAAATATAACTTTGTAAATAAATAAAAAAATAAAAATTTTAATAACCCTTTTACCCTCCCAATCCCGCACATTCCATTTAATCCGTTTTCTTTTCTTCAAGACAGCAGAAGTTGCCGGAAGCTGCTGGAAGCAATTAGGGTTCTGGCGATTTGGGGGAAGCTCCTGTTGAAGAGCTCGTGTGAAGCTGATGCCTGCAGAGGAGCTGTGAGGGCTTTTGGCGCTACTGCGGAGGTCTGCTGGGATGCTGGCCAAGGCGGTTGGTGCACCCGGGTGAGGTGGCGAAGGGGCATGGTGATCCGGATCCTGGGCTGCTGGTCAGGGCTGCTGCAGATGGTGATGGTCCATGTACGGAGGCGGATTTGCTAAGAGAGTTGTGTGCTGTGGCTGGTGTGCGGCAGGAGGAACTCCCATGCAGAGCTGTGCATCAGGCGGCGGTGTGAAGCTGCTGCGTACAAAGCAGCTGGGAGGCGGATGGCGCCCAGGCCACGGCTGGGTGTGTGGAGCGCTGACCTGGCGGTGCTGCTGACGCGGTTATGGTTGGTCGTGCCGATCTGGTGCAGAGGCCGTGCGTGAAGAAGTTGTGAGCCTGGCGCCTGGAAGCAGAGGGCGAGGAGCCTATATAAGGACCCTTAAGGTCCTCAGCTTGGGCTGGTTCGAATTTTAGGATTTTTTTTTTAGTTTGTTTCTTTCTTCCACAGTTCGGAGGGCTGGGCCAGTCCCTTTCAGTATTCTTCCTTTCAGCAGAGGGTTGGCGAGTAGAAATTTTTAGGATTTTATTTCTTCCAGTTTTTCTTCTGTATTCTTTCTTTCCGGTGAGAGCAAGGGAGGGCGACTGGAGTTGTTGGGAATTTTTCGGGAGTTTTTTTTTGGTTTGCTTCTTTGCTGTAATGGGATTCCAGGAGCTCTTTCTTGTTTTCTTCTGTGTGTAAGGGGGGGTCTGATTAGAGAGTGGAGAATTCCAGAGGGGTTTTAGGATCTACAATTTTTTAGTTTTCTTCTTACAGGTTCGACTGTTGGTTTGGGAGTTTAATTCTCTATTTTTTTCTGTGTTTAGAGTTCGATCCAGTGCCATTTGTGTTTTCTACTTCTGCTGTATTTGTTTTTTTTTATTTTAGAGATGGTTCTGCTCTCTGAGATTGTTCTGTTCTTCCAGAGGAGATAGTTTGATTTTGTGTCTGTTCAGCATTTGTTGGAGATGTTTGGGTGCTCTTCTGTGCAGATCTGTGTAGTTCGGTATTTATGAGTTTGTCAGCATCTGTGAGGGGAGAAGGACGATCCAGGCGATTTCCTTTGTTCATCCTGGAAGGCGACTGGAATTTTGTGGGGTTTCTTCTTTACTGCTGTAAGGGGAATCCGGGGGTTCTCGTTTCTTCTGTTCTTGGTGTTGGGTATTTTGGGGGTTTTTAGTTCAGTATTATGGGGGAATCAATTTTTTCTTTTCTGTTCTAGCTGTGAGAGATTTTAGAAGGAGGGGAGATCGATTTTGCAATTTTCTTGGGATTTTCTTCTTCATTATTGTTGGCTGCTGTCTGGAGGGAGTTAGTGGTTTGGGCGGAGGTGAAGGTTTCTGTAGGGACTTGTGCCATTTTCGGCTGGATATCTCTATCCCTGTCCCCCCTTGTGAGAGAAGATCTGATTTCTAGTTGTCTAAGACTACGGGTTTTGGGGTTTATGCTTGTTTATTGTATGGATTAGGATTTTCTGGGTGCTCATCGGTGATTCTGAGGGCATTTCTGAGAGGTAGCTGCGGGTTCTGGTTCATCTCTGCAATCTGTTCTTTAATCCATGTAGGGTTTCTGTGCATCTCTATAGTTGTTCTTTAGTCCATGCAGGAACAGAAGTTGGGAGCACGAGGTTAAATTTTCTTCAGCCGTAATACTTATCAGTCAAAGAAGTAAAAAACGGTGGTGGTTTCCTCCTATACTTCACTCGACGACGTCCAGAAGACTTCTGGAAGTAGCAGAGATCATTCAGAATTTGATAGACCAAGGAGCTCGGCTCCTCTTCTGATTTTATTGCTTTTAATTTTCTATTTCGTTGGTGTGCTTATTCTTCCCTGTGGACAGATTTTGAGTTTAACATTGCAGCCTATATTTCTGTTGTTGTTTTCTTACTAATTCACTAGACTGTGAGGTAGACAAGATCCAATGTGTTTCTCCTCGCTGTTCTGAAGCTGGTTGCATCTTATTTCTTGTTAGTTCTTCATCGCTCGAGCTGTGAGGGTACATTGATATCATTTCTCTTTTCATTACAATTCAGCTTGTTCCTTCATTAAATTTGATCCATCAAGATTGTGAGTGATTTGGTCGGTGCTGTTTACATATTTACTTTTAATGCATTGTCATAGAGGTTTCAAGTCAAAGTAGTTTAAGTCAAATTCTATTCCACCTCCCTGTGGAAATAACCTGTTCTCACCGCTTTGCTAGTTCATCTTTGCTATTTTACATTTGTGAGACAGTTTAGAGAAGGTGGGCATTTTGACATGTGCAACGAACTCTAGACAACGGAAAACGCACAGTTAACAATGTCGCACGCCTTCATTGGGACAGCAGTAGCTATCGGCAGCCAACCCATTGCTATCGACTAGTACTCTCCCAGACCAGCAAACCCAGTTCTGGAAGCCTCTATCTGTCGACAGCCACCTCCTGGCTGTCGACACATGCTGTCCTGAAATGAATTTCAGCAATCTTTCTTGTACCAATCCTTGTCAAAACTTCAACCTATTAGCATAGCAAGCTACTTGGTATTTACTGTCATACTACAACAAAGTTTACCCACATTATGTACCTTAACCTCCCTTGAACTATTCTTAAGGTTGTCAATTACGAATAGTACTCTGATTGAGTCTATTCTCCCATATTCGGTAACTGAGTCTATAAAACCTGATCACCTGAGAGTTCATATATTTGAACACCTTATGAGATGTGAATAATTTGTGATGACAATTGTGGATCTTCATCTTTTTCGGTTCTTATGTGATTTCAATCTTCCGAAGTTATTGGCTTTGAGTCATAACCCTGTCTCAACCAATTGTCTTTCTTATATTATTGAACTCGAGCAACTTTGTCACCAAGATATCTGTATTTTTTCTTAATCAAAACTACCTTTGGATTTTCAATTTCTGTTATGCTCATGAAAAGAAATTTATGATATGAAGACAGTGCTCTCTTCAAAAAAGGGTTTAGGATCACCTATGGTAGCACCAGCCACTTGTGATCAACTGAGGGCAATAGTTTGTAGGTAAATCCAAGTCAATGGACTGACGATGGTGGGTAATAAACCCCGTTCTTACACAATTAACAAGATCTAAGGTGCTGGAATCGCCTAGGCACTGAGGATATATTTACATCTATTTAGTAACCTCTTGAGAGCAGTGATGCCTGTCAAATTTGTTTCCAAAACAAGTTATGGTCTGAATTCTGAAAGACAAATACGACTCTTATTCTGTGATTTGTTTGGGCTCATTATGAATTCAATTTGAGCTATATGTTTCTGTTAAGTATGAAAGTCATGAGCAAATGTGTTTTTGATCCATATATGCTTACTTTCACCTACTGAGTCCTTCCGACTCATGCCTTTGTTCCTCCAACCCTTTCAGATTGAAGTCTGTATAATCTTAGCTATAGATGAATCTCAATTCTGCTGCAGAGGATGAAGAGATGAAGAAGAATAGCATAGTTTTAGTAGTTTCTTTTAGTTGATGATGTATTAAATTAAAGAGATAAATTTAGCGCTTGTAAATAATGAGTATTAGTATTTTGTTACCTTTTCAAGTATAATATGTTCAAAGACGCCTTTGTGAAATGGTTTGCTAATGTTGAGCATTACACGGATTTGTCTACCCATAACGAAAATTGTCAGTGTAACCCCTCTTCCGATCAAAGGTTATATGTATGGTATATGTATGTGTGTGTGTGAAGCCGGAGGAGGGTGTTACAAAGATAGTCATTCGACTATAGGAGTCGAAGTTGCAAACTGAGTAATTCGACTGCAGAAGAAGATTACAATTCAACTGTAGAAGTCAGAGTGGAAATAGAATGATTCGACTTTAGCAGTCGGATACTATGGAGATCGATTTCTAAAACATTCGACTGTAAAAGTCGAAGTGAATAGTCGAATCATGTAGTTAGGATTTATGAGGCATTCGACTGTATGAGTCGAAGTTAATAGTCAAATCATATATAGTTGTATGGACTTTGAAAATTTTCAGGGTTTTGACTTCGATTCTTAAGGAGTTGGAGTCAACAGTTGGAGACTGAAGTCGGATACAGTATGATGTACTGAGAGTCTGTGGACTTAAAAAAAAATTGGCGATGAAGTTTATCACATAGTTGTATGCATATATATTTTGATATACATTTACTTTTTAGATAGTCTATTTAAAGATTTTGTTATAGCAAAAACATGATATATACTATATCTTCAAGATTTTAGATTTTCTTAGGGGTAGTTGTTCAACAATTCTCCTACTTTTTGTTAATGACAAAAACTTTAAAATAGACAGTAAAGAACAGTGAAAAATTTTAAGATTTCCTCTTTCTCCCCCTTTGTGGCATTAACAGAAAGGGTAACAAACCACAAGGAAAACATGAAATAAGCAGGGAAGAAAGATCATAGCTGCATTCAGATACTAAAAATAAATAAATACAGAGCAAGGTGTTTAAGACCTAGATAAGGAGCTAGGCAAGTACAAAGATCTGGGAATTTGAGCAAAATATGGTTTGAGAAGGTTCCAGAGCTTTGTCCCATTTTCACAAAAGAAATTTTCAAACAAGGAGAGGTAAATGTTGTAGGAGGGATTAGTAGTAGGCAGTTTCCTTTGAGATTTGATGTGGCGCCTATGGAACCAGCCTATCTTGGAGTGCAACTTGTCCTTGCTCAGACGATACTTAAGGGAAACAAACTTCTTGGAGGCTGCAAGAAGAAGAAACTCATAGACAGTGATGTTCCAGTGCAGGCCTCAGTCCACAGCTGCATCTTTGGCTTGATAATACACTAAGTACCTTTGAGCCCATTTATGACCAATGTTCTTCCTCAGATCCTTAAGACTCTTGGACTGGAATTCATAAAGAGAGAGCTTCATCTTTTCAAAGTCAGAGTGCTAAGAGGGATAGGCAGCTGCCCACTGATCTTCATTGAGTCTCTCAGATTCAGCAAAACATAGCTGGAAATCTAACAGATGATGGGGGTTCTTGGAGATTTGGAGGAACACAAATCTTTGGAAAGACAATTTGAGCTTGTATTTAATTTTGAACCTAGTGGAAATGCGGATGAATCTGTTGAATACTACTTCAGCAAAATCCCTTCTGAAGGAAACTGCTCCTATAAAGGATGGATGCAGTCCAGAGGGTAAGGCCACAGTCATGGAGGGAATGATTTCTCTTTGGCCTCTTAGAACATTGTCCCATTGGCCTTTAGAAACATCAAGCAATCCCAATTTGAATCTGTCGAAATTGAATGTCTTCATTCTGGTGTACTTGGCTTGAGAGTCCTAGATAAAATGTCCAAACATATCATGAAACCTTACGGATAAGTGATGTTGGACAGTTAAAAATTGGTTTCTAGATTGGGTTTGCTGATATTTGGCTGCTTCTCCAGGATAGAGATCAAGGAACTCCTTAGGAGTCAAGCTATGACTTTTCTGAGAGATGAATTGAAGTTCCTCAACAGAAATTTGTGTAGTTCTAAGAAGAATGGGAAGCCAATGTTCGAATGTGAACCCTATCATCTCATGAACTTCAAGGAAAGCACGAATAGATAGATATTCTCTGAACAGATTCATGTGATGTTCAGAGTGGTAGATGAAGGCATACCAAAAGGGTGGAAGGAGTTTAGAAGGATTGTCTCCAAGTTTGGATCCACTAGATGAGGAAAGCTGAATACTGGGAAGTATTTCAGCTAGATGGAGAAGTGTTTTCTTGGAGTCTGTTCTTGAGGCAGTGGGAAGACAAGAAAAATACTGAGGAGGTTGAGTGGAAAGAGTGTGAGTGAGAGGTTTGGGAGGTTTGAACCGGTATTTCATTGGGTAGATTTTGAACTTGATGTCCTGGTGGAATGAATGCAAGGGGAGGAGGATCAGAAAAAGTGGATTGTGAGGGAATTTCAGTGGTGAAAGGAGTAGGTGCAGTGGGTTGAGGCTCAGTTGGAGTTGGCTTTTTAGGCTCTGGAGGAGGCTTAACATATGGAGCTGGAGTAGAAGGAGTTGGCCTAGAAGGAGGAGGAGGGAAGACAAGGTCACCATTTTTTACCAGTCTGCGCTTCACTTTCCTCTTGAAGGTTTGGAGATTATGAGAGGACTCCAGAGGTCTCTTGGCCTTGGACTCCATCTGGGATTCCTACACTTGCTGGGATTCCTCTACTGCTGCTGCTACTCCTGCTGGGTGCTCTTCCAACACTGGCTCTTGCTGTTGCTCAACTTATGGTTGAAACACCACCATTTCTAACTGTGGCTCAGGTTCCTTGTGCTGATCAAGTACTGGCTCATCATGCCCTAATACTTGAGATTCTGGCTCCTGGTCCTGCTTTTGTTCAGGTTGCTGTTCAACCCGCTGAGATTGATCTTTTGCTGACTGTTGCTGCTCTGCCTGTGACTTAGGCTCTTTTTCTTCCACTGATTACTGTTCAAGTACTGGCTCTTCCTGTTCTGGTACTTGCATCTCTTAAACATGAACTTGTTCTTCTTACTGCTGAGAGGAAGAAGGCCCTGATGGCCGAGAAGTGCCTATTGGCACACCAATTAAAGTAATAAATCTTTGATTTGTTTGACTTCATCAGTCAAACCATCGAACTTGGCATCAATGAATTCAACTTGCAACTGAAGAATAGAGAGATTCTCCTATTGCTTGCTCAACAAATCCATAATGTAATTGAATCTGTTGCTACTCTCCCCCTGAGACCTTGGTCGGGTCTCAAACTGAGAAGGGGAAAAGTGATGAACTCTTTCCTCAACATTAGTTTCCACAGGAATATCATCAGAGGCTACTCCTTTTCCTCTAATATCTCTTAAGACTTCATTTATCATTTCCTCAGGAGCATCTGGTTCAGGAAGTGAGGAGGAAACAGGAACATGTTCTTGGTGTTCTTGAATTTGAACTGGGACTTCAGATCTGACTTGAATTTCTGGTTCTTCCATTCTATCTTCTGCTACTGGATCTTCTTCTTGTTGGACTGCTTGAGAGGATGATGAAATGTCATCAGAAAACATCTCATGATCACATTCTGGCACAGAATCCTTTAACCATAAATTTTGCTTTTTGTTGACCAAGGAATAATAACTTCTTCTCAAGGTAGAGATGCCAATTTTTTCCTTGATTCCAACTGATATATCTCCATATAGATCTATTGAGAATCTCTTGAAAATCAAAGTAAGCAGAGGTCCATAGGGAAGGGACTCCTGCAAAGTCTTTGAAGCAATTATTCTCTCCAAGATAATTGCAGCCAAATTTACCTTGTGCCTCTGAATAGCCCAAAATAATAAATTTCCATCTCTGGAGGTGATAGAAGAATGAGTTCCTGCTCTAGGAGTCACAATGGTTGATATAACTGAATGAAGCAATCTTTTCTCCGCTGTCAGTTCATTTATTAAAAGTCCATTTTTACTAACAGTGGCCAATCTGCCAATGATCCCCAATTTTTGCCTTTCCAAAGGCACGACTTCACTAAGTTTGTGCCCGGAGTTTGGACAATCCAAAATCTCAACCAATAACTTTTTTAGATATGGTAATCTTGGTACCCTTGACATATCCAAACATAGTATTTTCAGATGATACTTCCAGAGAGGCATAGAAAGCTCTAACGGCATTTTCTACCATGGAATCAGAAATCTGGCACATCTTGGTCCATCCCATGACATTTAGGGTTTCTTCTACCCATGACAGGTTTTCACTAAGATGAGAGAAATCTACAACCTTCCCTGGACAGATGGGAATCTTAGCAAGTCTCTAGAGTTGATCAGGGGTCATTTGTGCGGTTTCCGGAGCCCTAGATGATGCCATCTAGAAGAAGGAAATGAACAGGACTCAGGGAACTAGTAAAGGAGTGATAGAATAGAGGATGAGAGTCTAGAGAACCTACCTTTCTTCGAAGGAGGATGGAGTTCTTGGTGGTTCCCCGGAAGACCTTCGCCAGAATACAGTAAGGGCGCGAAGAGGCAGAAGAAGACAAGGGAGTCGAAGATGGATTTTGAAAGGGTGTCTTCTAAAAGAAAGGGGTTTTCTTATATAAGGAGGGAAAAGGTAACTGGCCCGAGATTTCAGGATGAACGGTCGGGATTGATTGATTTGACGGTTATGTCATAAATGAGTATAAAAGGATTTAAATTGAAAGCACCTTTTCAAAATTTTATAATAAGTTGAATTGTGCATTCGAATGCAGCATTAACACATAAGTCGAATGCCCTATAACATCATAAGTCGAATTTCTGGGACTTAGAAATTTTCAGGACAGTTTTTACAGATCATTCAGAAATGAAATTTTTCATAGCAGTTTCTTAGCATGCAATTCAAGCATCATTTTAATTTAGCAATTTAGTCAGGAATACACATACCTATTTCTCTTCTAATAGATGTGAATCTATCCTCAGGAAGAGGTTTAGTAAAAATGTCAGCAAGTTGATTTTCTGTAGAAACAAATTCAAGTGAAATATTGCCATTACTTACATGATCCCTGATGAAGTGATGTCTAACCTCAATGTGTTTTGTTCTTGAGTGCTGGATAGGATTCTTGGTCAAATTTATTGCGCTTGTGTTGTCACATATCATTTGAATCTCTTGTAGTTGATGACCATAGTCTTCCAATTGATGCTTGATCCACAATAGTTGAGTACAACAACTTCCAGCTGCAATGTATTCAGCTTCTGTGGTGGATAAAGCCACTGAGTTCTGCTTCCTGGAAGACTAGGATATCAAGCACCCTGCAAGAATTTGACATGTACCACTGGTGCTTTTCCTATCTATTTTGCATTCAGCATAGTCAGCATCACTATATCCAATTAACTTGAAATTTGAACATCTTGGATACCATAATCCTAATTTACTGGTATTTATAAGATATCTAAAGATTCTTTTAACTGCATGAACATGAGATTCTTTTGGATCAGCTTGAAATCTTGCACATAAGCAAACACTAAACATTATGTCTGGTCTACTAACAGTAAGATAGGGCATCCTATCATTCCTATATAGATCTTTTGATCTACCTTTTTACTAAGAGGATCACTATCTAACTTAATGTCTGAACTCATGGGTGTTCCTAATGGCTTACACTTGTCAAAACCATACTTGGAAAGTAAATCTGAAATATATTTGGTTTGACAAATGTGAGTTCCTTCCTTGGTCTGCTTGATTTGAAACCCAAGAAAATAATTAAGCTCACCCATCATTCTCATTTCAAAATCACTTTGCATCAAATTTTCAAAGAACTTGCATAGTGATTCATTAGTAGATCCAAAGATAATGTCATCAACATAGATTTGCACAATTAAGATTCCATCTGAAAATTTCTTTATAAATAGTGTGATATCTACTTTACCTCTCACAAAATCATGTGATATAAGATAAGCACTCAATCTTTCATACCAAGCTCTTGGAGCTTGTTTCAGACCATACAGTGCTTTCTTTAAATGGAAAACATGATTTGGATATTTAGTATCTTCAAAACCAGGTGGTTGCTCAACATATACTTCTTCTTTAATAAAACCATTCACAAAAACATTTTTAACATCCATCTAAAATAAATTTATATTAAGAGAATATGCATATGCTAATAAAATTCTGATTGCCTCTAATCTAGCTATTGGAGCATAGGTTTCATCAAAATCTATGCCTTCCTCTTGGGAATATCCTTGAGCTACAAGTCTGGATTTGTTCCTAGTGATCACCCCTGATTCATCCATCTTATTTCTGAAAACCCATCTGGTTCCAATAACTGGATGATCAGAAGGTCTATGTACAAGGGTCCAAACCTCACTGCGTTGGAACTGATTAAGTTCCTCTTGCATAGCAAGGATCCAAGATTCATCACCCAGTGCATCATTGATTGTCTTAGGCTCAATTTGAGAAAACAAGGCAGAAAAATCACAAGGAATTTGCATACCTCTTGTTGTTACCCTATCTTGAGGATTGCCTATGATGTTTTCTCTTGGATGATCCCGGTGATACCTTAGTTCTCTAGGTAGTCCTTCTTGTGGTTCTTCTAGTTGTTGAAGATCTTCTAGTGGAAGATCTTCCTTTTCTTCCTCTTTTTCTTCTTCTTCAAGAGATGTTCTTTCTAGATCCCTGCACAAATCTTCAACACACTCTTCTTCTTATTCTATTCTTTTAATAGAAGAGTTAGTTTCATCAAATAGGATATGCACATATTATTCTATAGTTAATGTTCTTCTATTGAAAACTTTATAACCTCTAGGTTTTGAGATATATCCTAGCAGAAATCCTTCATCACTTTTAGTATCTAATTTTCCTAAGTTATCCTTACCATTATTTAAGATAAAACACTTACAGCCAAAAGGTCGAAGATGACTGATATTGGGCTTCTTTTTCTTATAAAGTTCATATGGGGTCTTCTTTAGAATGGGCCTGATCATGCACCAGTTGATGATGTAGCAGGCTGTATTGACTGCCTCTGCCCAGAAATATTTTGGTAAATTATACTCATTCAGCATAGTTCTGGCCATATCTAGCAGTGTCCTATTCTTTCTTTCTGCTACTCCATTCTGTTGAGGTGTTCATGGTGCTGAGAAGTTATGCTCAATCCCATTTTCTTCACAGAACTTCATGAATTCTTCATTCTTGAATTCTCCACCATGATCAGATATGATGCTTACAATCTGAAATTTCTAATTCTTTTGAACTGCTTTGCTGAATTTTAGAAATGCTTGAAAGGCTTCAGATTTGGCTTCTAGAAAAGACACCCAAGTGTACCTTGAGTAGTCATCAACTATCACATAGCCATAGACTTTTCCTCCAAGACTAACTGTCCTCATAGGTCCAAATAAATCCATGTGAATTAACTCCAAAGGCTTGGAAGTTGTAACAATTGTTTTGGATTGAAATGAAATCTTGGTCTGTTTTCCTTTTGCACAAGCTGAACAAATTCTAGATTTCTTAACTTTCATCTTAGGAAGACCTTCAACTAGATCATGCTTTATCAACTTTTTGATAACTGAAGTGCTTGTATGACCTAGTCTTCTATGCCACAACTCAGATTCTTCACTTTTGGTGGTTGCAAGACACAAATTTACTTCTTTTAATTCTACTAGCTGCAAACTGTACAGGTTCTTCACTCTTTGGGCTTCGAATACTATCTTGTTATCTTTCCGGATGACACACTTATCATTCTGAAAATTCACTGAATGCCCTTTATCACATAACTGACTGATGCTGATTAGATTATGCTTCAGACCTTCTACATACATGACATCTTTAATTAGGTTCTTTTCCTTAGTACCAATGGTTCCACATCCTAGCACTTTTCCTTTGCCATTATCACCATAAGTTACTTAACCAATTTCATCTCTAAATGTTGTGAATAGCTTCCTATCTCCTGTCATGTGCCTTGAGCATCCACTATCCAAGTACCATTTGGATGCCCTCAGCCGACCCTGCAAATAAAGCTAAGTTGTAATTTTTGGTACCTAAATTTTCTTAGGTCCTTGATGGTTAGTTTTAGAAATCCATCTCAAGTGTCTAGTAGTGCATGTGCTAACGGTGTGTCCTAATTGGTGTTGAATTTCTTCACATGTGCAATGTTGTTGAATTTCTGTTTTTGTCTGTACACATGCCGATTCACCTTTTTAGGATTTTTAATTCCTTTTTCTGCTACAAATTTTGGGGTTGGATACACTTTAGGATGAATAGCATTTTCTTCATTTAGTGGAGGTGTGTATCCTAATCCATACTTCTTCTTTCCTATTCTAGAACCTTTTATATTAACAAATAAGGAAGTTTTGCAATTGGAAATTTTTTCTATAGTAGCTTTCAGAGAATTATTTTCCTCTTGAAATTTTTCTTCATCTTTAAGTTTCTCAAGATTTGATTCTATTTCCAAAATTTTGCTGTTTTTATTTTTTAAGTCTTCGCATAGTAATTCATTAACTCTTTTAGTTTCATTTAAGTTTTTATTTAACCTTTCTACTTTATTTTTGAGAAAGGTGTTAGCCTTTTCTTGGTTTAGTAGATTTAATTGAACTATCTTCATTTGTTTTACTACTATTTTATATTTTTCATAAAGTTCATTGAAGGCATCTTCAAGGCTATCAGAATCTGATTCTGAACATGAAGTAAAATAAGTTTTTGAGTTTACCTGTTCTAGTCCTGCCATGAGGGCTAGGTTTGCCTTCTCTTCTTCTTCAGATTCTGAGCTGGATGATTCTGAACTAGCTGCTTCTTCGTTGTCCCATGTTGCTGCCATAGCCTTTTTCTTGAACTTTCTGAACTTCTTTTTCTTGCCTTTCTTCCTATCGGATCTTTCTGCTTGATCTTTCTTCTTCAGCTTGGGACATTCAGATTTGTAATGCCCAAGCTAATTGCACTCATAACAAGTTGGCTCCTTCTTCTTATCTTTCTTGAAGAACCTTTTTGAGCCAAACTTCTTCTTCTTTGCGAGAATTCTCTGCAGCTTTCTTGAAAGCATAGCCTCATCATCACTGTCATCTGATTTCTCTTTAGAATCTTCAGATGAAGAGGAATCTGCAATCTTCAAGGCATTTGATATTTTCTTTTTTGAAGAATTTTCAGAAAATCTTTCCATATTAATTTCATGAGCCATAAGGGATCCTATTAGATTATCAATAGATAATTGTGTTAAGTCATGGGCTTCCTCTATGGCTGTAACTTTAGGAGTCCAGACATTAGTTAGAGATCTCAGTATTTTTTTAACTGTTTCTTCATTAGTTAGGACCTTCCCTAAAGCACTTAATCCGACAATTATATTTGAGAATCTGTTATACATTTGAGTTATGTTCTCATTAGGGAGCATAGCCTCATCATCACTGTTCATATTGGGATACAAGTATATCTATCCATGTTTGTTTAACCCTATCTGTACCTTCATAGGTTACTTGAAGTTTATCCCACATTTCTTTAGCTGTTCTGCAGGCTGAAAGTCTGTTAAATTCTCTTTTAGACAATGCACAGTAGAGATAATTTTTTACCTTGTAATTTAACGACATATTTCTCTTATCTGCAATAGAAAGACCAGAGGAAGAAGTTTCACCAAGGATTTGATAGTCACCTTGTTCTATTACCTGCCATAAGTCAAAGTCAGTACCTCTGATGAAGCACTCCATTCGCATCTTCCAGTATTGGTAATCTTCACCATCAAAGAATGGTGGCCTTGAAACTGATTGGCCTTCATAGTTGTGAGCTTCGGATGCCAATTCTTCTCAAATCTTTTGGATTCTTTTGAGAAGACCTCTCTCTGATACCACTTGTTGGATCGAAATGGCACACTAGATGTCCTAGAGGGGGGTGAATAGGACTTCTTGGCTTTTAAAAAATTTCTTCTAAAATGCACAACACTAAATAGATTCGTTAGTACTTAGTGTGTTGTGTGTGATTCAAGTGTGAACTAGGCGGAAACAATCACACAAATATGCATAAAAATTTATCCTAGTTCGGCCCTTCCAACTAGGAAGTCCTACGTCCAGTCCTCGAGCCAACTACTTGAGATTTCCACTAACTGCCAATAAATTGGCCTTCTCTCACCCTTGAGAGGAATTACAAACCCACTTGCTCCCAAGCAAGCCTTCCCTGAACACGGGTACAAACCTGCCTTCACAAGGCCTTCCCTTCACAAAGGGGAAAATGCAGAAATAGTATTCTGCAAAATACACAAGAGAATAAAAAGACTTGTGTGTTTGCCTCAGGACTGAGAACAAACACAGACTTCAGAAGGATTTAACTGATCAGAGATGAGACTGAAATCCTATCTGAAAAACAAGGTTGGACTTAGAGAAAATAAGCAATTACAATTGCCACCCCAAACAAGACTTCTTGGAGAGCTTCAGAGAGAGTGTTTTCTGAAGAGGGAAGCTCTCAGACTTGGCTTGCAGGAAATCCGAAGTATGTAGCTCACAGAATTTTCAAAAGCTCTGTGTATCTCTGTATGTTCTTCTCATCAAACTTGAGCTTCTTTTATACACTTCAGAATATAGCCGTTTGGAAGAGAGCCGTTGGAATTTGTGGCCGTTTGCAATCTGACCGTATTGAAAGGAACTCTAGAATCCTTTTGATCTTGATGAGTTTATTATCCAGGAGTTCTTCAGTTTTGCTTCTTTCCAAGGTCTTCAGAAGAGGTGCAATCTTCACAGCTAGAAGATTAGCTCTTTCTTTCTAGGAGTGGACTGTGAAGGAGACATGCTAGAAACGTGCTCCAATAAATGACTGCAACAAAGACAAGATAAAAAGAGAAAGCAACTCCATACCTTTGAGGTAGGTAGGTCAGATAGGTACAGAAAGAAGGTATGGAAACCTCGTATACACAAGCTTTCAGATAGAAAGAATAGACAGGCAGATATGCTAAAAAGGTAAAGCATGGGTCTTGTCAGTGGTAGGTGAGTCTTGTCAGATGACGTGCGCCTGAGAATTCATAAATGCATTGTATCTATTGAATCCAGAAAAATCCGGAGAAAAGACATTGAACAACTCAAAGATTAGTTAAGTTATTTCAGAAATAACATGCGCAGGATTTAGATGAATATAATATGACTTGTCTTGTTAGAGAAAATAATAAAATAATAATATTTTTTGATGAACTAATAAGAAATTAAAATTTCATTGGAAATGTTGTAAAAAAGATTAGGAGATAATCTTACATTAAGTGTTTAAGCTTTAAATGATCAGAAAAGTATTAAGCACAGAACTGATAGAGAAGTTGAATTCATAATAACATGCAATTCGACTGTAGAAGTTGAAGAATGATTCGACTTTACAGAAAGATAGTCATTTGACTGTAGGAGTCGAAGTTGCAAACAGAGTAATTCGACAGCAAAAGAAGATTACAATTCGACTGTAGAAGTCAGAGTGGAAATAGAATGATTCGACTTTAGCAGTCGGATACTATGAAGATTGATTTCTAAAACATTCGACTGTAAAAGTCTAAGTGAATAGTCAAATCATGTAGTTAGGATTTATGAAGCATTCGACTGTACGAGTCGAAGTTAACAGTCGAATCATGTATAGCTGTATGGACTTAGAAAAATCTTAGGATGGTTTTGACTTCGATTCTTAAGGACTTGGAGTCAACAGTTGGAGACTGAAGTCGAATACAGTATGATGTACTGAGAGTCTGTGGACTTAGAAAATTTTTGGCGATGAAGTTTATCACACAGTTGTATGCATATATATTTCGATATACATTTATTTTGTAGATAGTCTATTTAAAGATTTTGTTATAGCAAAAACAAGATATATACTATATCTTCAGGATTTTAGATTTTCTTACGGGTTAGTTGCTCAACATAAACTACTGAATAATGTATCTGATAATTAAGTCAAAGTAATTACTAAATTCCCCTATTTAATTATTTACACTTGTCTTCGAGTTAATCGCGTGATTTGAATACCGTGATCGTTTCCCTCAGCCTGCGAGCACTCGAGGCACGACGGACCCTAGTTTCTACACACTCTCTTGGCATGGACCACCTCTCCACCGGGAATACTGCCGACTGGGCCAGGGACTCCTTGTCAAGGCCTCTGTAAGTCTTCTTGGCTTTGGCGCACGTCCTTAGCTGACGAGCTAGTTGTACCCTTAACACCCGTTACACCCTAGGGATCAGTACGATCCAACCAGCCTTAGTCTGTATCCTTCTTACCATGTGATCACGCCTAACCATCTAGCATGTGATCATAGCACGACTAGTGGACGAATGTGACTTCTACCTAACTGTCGGCACCCGACCTAGTGTTGTGCAACTGATACTATCGATGTTTAACGTTGTTTTATGATTATACCCCTATCTCATCTACTATCTCGTTACTCTCATCTGTTCACTTTCACTCTATACTCTCATCTATTCGTCTATTACTCTCATCTATTCTTGGTACTCTCTTGGCCATTTGTGTGATTGTCTAAGATAAGAAAATGACTTATGCCAGCACAATAGGGCCCGATCTGGTCCTAGGGAGAGTGCCCGAAATGTGCCAGTGCCCATGGGAGTTAAAATGATCAAGGGTGTGTACGGCATGCACTCAGTGCTATTATACTATCAAGATTAATCTATGACAATCAAAGTGCTATCAATACAAGTGCAATCTATTCAAGTGCTATACAAGTGCTATCGTTACATGCTATTATCGTTACATGGCCATTCCATTTATCGTTCTTGTTGTGCTATTTCCCTGTACAAGTGCTAGTATTCTCTTGCCATCGTTACTATACTTGCATGACTATTCTCTCTAGTTACCCTGCCCTTTTAAGACATTAATTATTTAAAGCATGCTTGATCTCATGAGATATTAAGTCCTACTGGGCGTTATTCGCTCATCCTACGTTATTATTTCATGTGTCCAGGTGAGTCTGATGAAGATGACCTCACTCACGAGGAAGGGACTGAGGAGGATGCTCAGGAGTGACCCATTCCAGCAATCACTGCTTAGTAGTTAGTTGGTATAGTTATGAGTCAGTCAGTAGTTAGCCATTATGTAATAGTTTGGATTTGAATAAAGTACTCTAGGCCCTAGTTTTGGCTCTGATCAATGGATGTAATAGTTATTTGATGAATTATTAATGAAGTTGGATTTCATGTGGTATTATTCCAATTGTGTAATGGTTTGACATTTATCTATCGCTCTGTACTATTTAATAACTGTAATATCGCTCCGATATTCCGCATCGGGGCATTACAGTTTTGTGGTATTAGAGCCTAGGTTATTCGTAAGTATAGGATGATCTAGGTTTGACCTGCCTTGACTTAGAGTCTAATTCCATACCTATGTGAGTGATGGGTAGAACCATGGGTAATAAGATAAAAATAAACTCACACACGCATAACCTTAGTGCAAACTCAATGACTTACATTAAGAATTCTCTTTTGAAGGAACTTAAACACCAGCAATGGCAGCGGAGTGTGCACAACTCCGTGATATGTAGCAGACCATTCAGCAGCTTACTCAGGCATTACTTCAGGCTGTTGGAGCTAATAATAATAATAATAACTGAGGAGCCGGAGAACTACACAGAAACTTCCGCAATGTGAATCCACCTCGTTTCAGTGGGACCACTGGTCCCGATGAGGCAGAGAATTGGCTGAAGGAGATTGAACGTGTTTTCTGTGTAATGCAATGCGCAGATGTTGACAAATTACTTTTGGCAACCTTTCAGCTTGAGCGTGACGCCTGTGCGTGGTGGGAATATGTTGAAGCCACAAGGGCAGACGCGCAATTTACATGGAATGAGTTTAAGGAGCACTTCAACTCCAAATACTTTTCTGAAAGGGCCCAAGAGAGGAAGGCATCCGAGTTTGCTGCATTGAAACAAAGGAACCTTACAGGTGTTGAGTATGAGGCTCAGCTCTCTCAGTTGGTGCGATATGCCAATCATCTAGTCGGCACAAAAAGAATGAAGGCAAAACACTTTCTTAATGGGCTCAGGCCCGCATACATCACTCAACTTGCACCTCTGGACATCCAGACTTATCCAGAGATGGTCAGGAAGGCATAACTGCTAGAGGATGTGACCGATCTCACTGATCGCATCAAGGGCAGGATGGTCAAGAAGGAGCAGACCTCAGAAGCACCAAGCAAGCCCACCAACGGCAAGAAAAGGCCGTTAAGTATCACCGACGGGCCAAGCCAAGAGCGGAAGCCCAAAGTCTTCACCCGTACTGCCCCAAACAACAAACCAAGATGCAAAAACTATGACATGCTCAGTCACACGGCAGAAGAATGCTGGAGGAAGGCAGATGCATGCCTACATTGCAGGAGTCGAGACCATCGTATTCCCAAGTGCCCCTTGCTTAAGGAGAATGAGAAGCATCCGATGGGACAGAAGAAGCCTGGTCGACCGTAGGCCCTGCAAGAAGTTGAGACCACCGAGGAGGGTGGAGTCGTCGAACGTACTCTACCAGTCTTTTCTCAATCAGCATTTGTTTTGTTTGATACTAGCGCAACACACTCGTTCATATCACAAGTGTTTGCTGATACATTAAATGAAAAACCTGCATCTATGGAATTTGAATTACCTGTCACTACACCATTGGGAGAAAAGGCTCAATTGAATAAATATTTTCCATTAGCTGATGTAAAGATCGGTGAACTCAACC
Source organism: Colocasia esculenta (assembly GCA_014218235.1). NCBI lineage: Eukaryota > Viridiplantae > Streptophyta > Magnoliopsida > Alismatales > Araceae > Colocasia > Colocasia esculenta. The sequence goes on from CM024757.1 coordinate 127,170,684, forward strand.
TTAGAGCTGACTTGATCTGTATGCCCATGGAGGGCTACGATGTTATTCGGGGAGCCGATTGGCTATCCACCTATGGGGCTATCGTGGATTGTAGAAGAGGGGCGATAACATTTAGTGAATTCCCTAAGTTGACTTTCACGGGACGTTGACACAAGAGGCACTTGTCTCTCATCTCTACTATTAAGGCACAAAACATGATAAGAAAAGGCTGTGTGGCATTTCTTGCCGCAATAGTAGTTGAGAAGAAAGCAACTAAGATATCAGACATCCATATAGTACAAGAATACCCCGACGTGTTTCCCGATGAGCTGCCAGGCACTTCACTTGAGAGGGATGTAAATTTCTCAATTGTTCTAACACCTGGAGCTGCACCGGTGTCACGTCGGCCATATAGAATGTCATCTGCTAAACTGAAAGAGTTAAAGGAGAAATTGATGGAGTTGCTGGAAAAGGGATTCATCAGGCCAAGTACTTCTCCTTGGGGAGCACCGGTGTGTTCATCAAGAAGAAGGATGGATCTCTGCAGCTATGCATCGATTATAGGCAGTTGAATCATTTGATTGTCAAGAACAAATACCCTTCGCCTCGTGTCGATGAATTGTTTGATCAAATCTCATGAGCTAAATATTTCTCTAAGATTGACCTTAGATTGGGATATCATCAGATGAGGATTAAGGATGCGGATATTTACAAGACAGCTTTCAGGAGTAGGTATGGTCATTACGAATTTGTAGTCATACCTTTTGGACTAACCAATGCTCCTGCAGCTTTTATGCAATTGATGAACAACATTTATCGGCCCTACCTCGACAAATTTGTCGTGGTGTTTATTGATGATATTCTCATATACTCCAAGACCAAGGAAGGCATGAGGAGCATCTGAGGATCGCTCTGTCGATCTTGCGGGACAACAAACTCTACGCCAAATTGAGCAAGTGTGAATTCTGGCTCGAGGAGGTGTCATTTCTAGGGCATGTCATATCCAAGGACGATATAGCTGTTGATCCTTCCAAGTTAGAAGCTGTACTTAACTGGGAAAGACCGACCAACGTCACAAAGATCAGAAGTTTTCTTGGACTGGCTGGATACTACAGGTGGTTCATAAAAGACTTCTCCAAGATAGTTGTATCTCTTACTCGCCTTACGCGAAAAGAGAACCCCTATGTCTGGAGCAAGGAGTGCGAGAAGAGCTTCCAGACACTGAAGCAATGTTTGACCTCTGCACCTGTCCTCGCATTACCAATCGAGGGTGAAGGATTCTCAGTCTACACTGATGCATCTGGAATCAGTCTAGGGTGCATGCTAATGCAGAATGAGAAGGTGATAGCTTATTCTTCAAGGCAGTTGAAGCCACATGAAGTTAATTATCCTGTCCATGACTTAGAACTAGTTTCTATGGTATTTGCACTCAAGATATGGAGGCATTATCTGTATAGGGAGTAGTTCATTGTTTACTCCGATCACAAGAGCCTGAAGTATTTATTTTTCCAGAAGGAGCTGAATATGCGACAAAGGAGATGGCTGGAGTACTTGAAGGATTTTTTATTTCAATATCCAATATCACCCAGGCAAAGGTAATGCAGTAGCTGATGCACTAAGTAGAAAGCCAGTAGCATCCTTATCTTGTTTAGTCATGGGCGAGATGCAGCTATTAGAGCAATTTGCGAGTCTGGATCTAAACATTGAGAAGAGAAGTGATAAGATGTTAGTCGCCAATCTTAGAGCTGAACCCGACATTTTTGTCGAGATTAGAGAGCAGCAGGCTAATGACCCATTCTTGGTCCAATTCAGGGAGACCATAGCAGACATACCTGATTTCTTCATCACCGAGGATGGGAGAATATTATTTCAAGCCAGGACATGTGTGCCTGACGACGAAGAGTTGAAGAGGAAGCTGATGGACGAAGCCCATAAGACAAAGTACGCATTTCACCAAGGCGCAACCAAGATGTACCAAGACATGAAAAGGTCATTTTGGTGGCCCAACATGAAGCGTGAGGTGGTGGAGCATGCTGCGCACTGCCTTACATGTCAACAGGTAAAAGTTGAACACCATCGTCCTGCGGGTGTACTGAGACCACTGGACATACCTGAATGGAAGTGGGAGAGTATCGACATGGATTTCATCATGGGTTTACCTCGAACTCGTGGTGGACTTGATGCTATTTGGGTCATTGTGGACCATTTGACTAAGTCCGCACATTTCCTTGTAATTAAGAGTACCGGAGTGTTGATGTATTAGCAGCATTGTATGTAAAGGAGATAGTAAGATTACATGGAGTCCCTGTGTCCATTGTCTCAGATCGTGATCCTAGATTCACTTCTAGATTCTAGAAGGGACTTCAGACAGCCTTAGGCACCAAGCTCAATTTCAGCACAGCATTTCACCCACAGACGGATGGGCAGACGGAAAGAACTAATCAGATAGTGGAAGACATGCTGCGAGCTTGCACCATAGACTTTGAGGGGTATTGGAATGAACAGTTGTCACTAATAGAATTCGCCTACAACAATAGTTATCAGGCCGGCATTAAGATGGCACCATTTGAAGCATTGTACGACAGGAGTTGCGGATCGCCAGTGTCTTGGAATGAGGTAGGTGAGCAGCAATGGTTGGGACCAGACATGGTACAGAACACTAGCAGGGATATACAGATCATCAGGGACAGAATTAAGATAGCCCAATCCAGGTAGAAAAGCTATGCAGACAAGAGAAGAAGGGACTTAGAATTTCAAACTAGAGATCATGTAATGCTTAAAGTATCCCCAACCAGAGTATTTCAAAGGTTTGGGATGAAAGGCAAGCTAAGACCAAGATTCATAGGTCCATTTGAACTATTAGATCGAGTTGGTGAGGTGGCGTATCGACTAGCACTACCTCCCAAGTTCTCAATAGTACATAATGTTTTCCACGTATCAATGCTAAGGAAGTACGTGTATGATCTGTCACACGTAATTAGCTATGATGATATCATTTTGAACAAAGATATGACCTATGAAGAAAGGCCGGTGAAGATATTGGACAAGAAAATGCAACAACTTCAAAATCGATCTATTCTCATGGTCAAGATACTTTGGAGAAATCACGAAGTCGAAGAAGCCACGTGGGAGCCCGAAGCATTAATGCGACGGAATTATCCAGAGCTATTCGGTAAGTCATTTCTCCTCTTAAGATTATATGAATTTGGGGGCCAAATTCTTTTTAAGAGGGGGAGGATGTAGTAACCTCAATTTTTAAAATTTAAATAAATTAAAATCTTTAATTGAATAAATAGAATTAAATTAGAATAAAGAGAGGACAAATAGAATTTAAAAGAAATTAAATTAATACCTATTAAGTCAAATTAGGGAATGGGTTATTTTAATGGTCCAAACATGAGCTAATGGGCCAAGAATCCAAGAGCCCATCTTTGGATGGGAGGTAATTTAGTCAAATTCACAATAAAAATAATAATAAATGATAAGGGTTAAGATAAACATTAATTAACCGATAAATATCCACAAGAAGAGTCCTATACCTATCCTAACCTATTACCCACGGATTTAGACTTCTTCCCTAGCCTATTAGGTAGATAATGACAAGTAAATAGGGAGATAATTGTGACATTTCGTAGTTAGGAGAGGATAAAAGAGTTTTGTAGTATTATGACTCTTAAACCAAACAAAACACCCCCAAATCAGCCATATCAACCCGAACGATTGTTGGAGCTTTGGAGGTCGTGGAGGAGAGCTGTGGACGAAGGAGCTTTGAGGAGAAGGCTAGAATAAGTAGGGTTTTCATCTTCTTTTCGTCATCAACCCTATGATCTATTATTCATGAGAAAAGGTAGGCAATCTCTCAAGCACGAACTAATTAAATTTTACCCTAGGTAGACCATGATCCCCTCTTGCAAAGCCCTATGATCTGCCTAATTTTCGTTGCTCCATGATGGAGTATTAAATGTTTCAAACCCTATTAACTCCATGTACCCGAACCTTCATGATTGCCCTCAATCCATATGTGTGCATGATCCCATGCCCTGAAAATATTCTCATAAATATTACATGCTCTTAGCTTTCAAACGCCCCTATTTGCCCCATTTTTTATCACGTGACCTTTTCCAATTAATTCGTTAATTCAGGACTATGCATTGTTAGGTCACTGAAGAGTAACCTAATCAAAGCATGCCCTATACATGTCTGTTTCCTAATTAATCATGCTCAGTGATAGAACTGTCTTCCTAGTTCCGTTTAAAAGTGGTTTCATGAATTTTGAAGCATCGTGTGATTTTATATCGAATTTAGAAGTGGACTATATCGAGTATGGAGGGATGGAACCCACCTAGAAAAGGGTAAAATCTCCTTTTCTAGACTCGGGCCACCTTCTGGAGTCGCGATGGCCCGACCCGTCACGATCTCAGAGGGGGTCGTGACACGGGGGTCCATCGCGATCTAAACGCGACGGGTCGACATGTCGCGACCTGGTTAGGTTGACCCTAGTGGTCGGTACAGCAGAACGCGACCGGGCCTGGCGTCACTATCTGAACGCGACAGCCACCTACGTCGCGACCTCAGTATTGCGGCCAGAACTTAAATTTACACTTATACCCCTGCTATATGTGTTATTTAAACCCTGTTAAACCCTAATTAAACACTGTCATGACTATTAATGACTGATTATATTTGTCAATACATGAAATTCATTACTTTAAAATCCATGAGCACAACCTTACATGCTCTCTTGATTTCTTACACTTACACACACCTAACATTCATGTTTGTCATTAAACCTTATTAAACTACTCAATAATGTATCTGGTAATTAAGTGATATTGACAGTGGAGGTTCCTCCTCTGTCATATCCATTCAAAAAAAAAAATTAAGTGAAATTAATTACTAAATTCCCCTATTTAATTATTTACACTTGTCTTCGAGTTAATCGCATGGTTTGAATACCGTGATCGTTTCCCTCGGCCTTCGAGCACATGAGGCACGACGGACCCTAGTTTCTACACACTCTCTTGGCATGGACCACCTCTCCACCGGGAATACTCCCGACTGGGCCAAGGACTCCTTGTCAAGGCCTCCATAAGTCTTCTTGGCTTTGGCGCACATCCTTAGCCGACGAGCTGGTTGTACTCTTAACACCCGTTACATCGTAGGGATTAGTACGATCCAACCAGCCTTAGTGTGTATCCTTCTTACCTTGTGATCACGCCGAACCATCTAGCCTGTGATCATAGCACGACTAGTGGACGGATGTGACTTCTATCTGACTGTCGGCACCCGACCTAGTGCTGTGCAACTGATACTATCGATGTTTAATGTTGTTTTACGATTATACCCCTATCTCATCTACTATCTCATTACTCTCATCTGTTTACTTTCACTCTATACTCTCATCTATTTGTCTATTACTCTCATCTATTCTTGGTACTCTCTTGGCCATTTGTGTGATTGTCTAAGATAAGAAAATGACTTATGCCAGTGTAATAGGGCCCGATCTAGTCCTGAGGAGAGTGCCCGAAAAGTGCCAGTGCCCATGGGAGTTAAAATGATCAAGGGTGTGTACGGCATGCACTCAGTGATATTATACTATCAAGATTAATCTATGACAATCAAAGTGCTATCAATACAAGTGCAATCTATTCAAGTGCTATCGTTACATGCTATTATCGTTACATGGCCATTCCATTTATCGTTGTTGTTGTGCTATTTCTCTGTACAAGTGCTAGTATTCTCTTGCCATCGTTACTATACTTGCATGACTATTCTCTCTAGTTACCCTGCCCTTTTAAGACATTAATTATTTAAAGCATGCTTGATCTTTTGAGATATTAAGTCCTATTGGGCGTTATTCGCTCATCCTACGTTATTATTTCATGTGTCTAAGTGAGTCTGATGGAGATGACCACACTCACGAGGAAGGGACTGAGGAGGACGCTCAAGAGTGACCCATTCCAGCAATCACTGCTTAGTAGTTCGTTGGTATAGTTATGAGTCAGTCAGTAGTTAGCCATTATGTAATACTTTGGATTTGAATAAAGTACTATGGGCCCTAGTTTTGACTTTGATCAATGGATGTAATAGTTATTTGATGAATTATTAATGAATTTGGATTTCATGTGGTATTATTCCAATTGTGCAATGGTTTGACATTTATCTATCGCTCTGTACTATTTAATAACTGTAATATCGCTCCGATATTCCGCGTCGGGGCGTTACAATATAGCATTTAAAGAAAAGTTGAAGTCCACATGATTGAAATTTTAAATCAAATTTACATTGTCTAAATGAGACACATCACTTATTCATTACATACTTATGAAAAGGAAAATACAATGAAGAGATCTCCACAACACAAGCTACTCCTCGCATTCGGAGTAGCTCCTAACAATCTCATCGGAAGATGTGGAGACACCTGCACATGTACGCCGAAGCATGAATGAGTATAAATAGACCCAACAAGCAAACCATGAACACAACCATACACATACCTTTTACACAGGTTACCCTTTCTACTAAGGAAAAATACTTATTGCATGGTTTAAACAATTTAAATTTTACTATACATTGTAATCCATACAAATAGGAGTACATGGTCCTTGTTCCATATCAAATAAGCAACTAAACATGAAATCTTATGACTTGTATCTTACACCTTTTATTCAACATGCTTTCAAAATCTAAATTTCATTCAAATCATTAAGTAACTACACATAATTTAAGCATGGATTTGCACAAAATAAATAACATATCTATCATAGATTCTATTCATTTTTCACATGCATTTAACATCAATACACATACCTTTTGCTTGTTGTTTTAACATGAATTAAACATATTCATATGGATTTACACTATTAACATGCTAACACATTTACTTAATAGTTTCACATTGCACACATTTCACATTTTACACTTAGTTGCCGTGACACATAGTCCAAACCACCACTAGAAAGACACACATATACACATTCACATATCCATCACCTAGGCAACACAGTGATAGACCTTGGTTAACTGCGCAGAACTGGGAGAAGCACTCTCCAACCTAACCAGTGGTACTTGTCCACCTCCAGGATTTCATCCTAATTGCCCATAGGATTTCACACACATTGAACCATTCCGTAGGGACTTTACTACGGTACAGTTCCACAGCCGTCTATGGTAGCAGTGTCACACACGGCACAATTTATACACTTTTCACATTATCACGTTATCATAGTATTCACATGCACTTAACTCACACACATGCATTTTAACACATATACATGGATCAATTTACATGGTATACTTTTATTGTTTCATAATGAAATTGAATCTTAATACAGACCTAAACATGCTGCTAACAATTGAACTTCATACAATTAACATTAGCATGCTTAACATGTCATTTTTCGCTCATTTAACTCATGACAGTACCTACTGTTACCAAAATGGAATGAAATTTTAATCACAGGTTCCCAACAGTAATCCTATTACATGCCCAATTTCTCATATTTTTCAGATTTGTAAAACAATTTTAATAATTAAAACACGCTTCAATCACATTTATCACTAAATTCAACTACACATGGCCCACAATAGTACAGTCATGTATAATAGTTTAAAAACCTGCTAACAATCATTACATAGTCGTAGTAATTTTCTGAAATTCTAATTTAACATGGATCTATTTAAACAGAATTTATCAATGCTAAATCAGGCTCAATATTCTGTTACAGAAATTCTAATAAATAGCACAGTTGACAAAAATTCGACCTAATCATATGGCATGATCTACTTAATGTGTTTAACCCAAAATAACATCCACAACATGTATACATATCCAGAAATCCAGAAAATCTAACACAACATGCATCCTGTAAAACTAGAAGAACTTGGCGGCATAGGTGTTGCCGCCAACATAGGTTAACGGCACAAGATCATGCAGCCAACCAGAGATCTTAACGGCAGCAAATGTTGCCGTTAAGTTTATGTCTGTAGAAATACAGACTGAACGCACAAAACAAAAGGTGAATGGGGGTTACAACACACGAGGAAAATTCGATAAAAATGTCTGGGACCTACTAGACATAGGTATGGAAGATGTACACAAGTTACTTGCCTTATAGAAATTCCACAACCATCGAATCAAGCCGAAGAAGCCCTCCTCGGCCAAGCCAAGAAGTGCTCAAATCCCCTCCCGAACCGGTTCTGTTGATGGTACTGGATGCACACCAACGTCGAGGAAGATCCACAGATGTTCAGAGAGTCTCCCGGTCGATGAAGATCGCCAGGAAACGCACCAGGTCAATGGATCAAAGTCTCCAAAGTCTCAAGTTTCTCACAAAAGCTAGGGTTTTTCCACAGAGCCAAAGGGACTCTAATCCGGCCAAAAGGGAGTTTTTATAAGCTAGGGAAGTTGGGGTATACGTTTAGGTAGGGTTTTTGACCGTTGGACGACGGTTTCTAAAAACTGGGGCGAAGAAATCACGAGTGTTTTCGGATCTGAAACCGCAACAATCTGGGAGATAGACGTCCACATACCTGGCTGCCTACCAGGAGTTAATGTCCATCGATCTGGATGCTGACATCCCCATGCACGTCCATGCATGTTGATGCCAACTGGTCTTTTGGCCAGAACATAAAAATATCCGGAATCATATTTATATACACTATATACATACATGCAATTGTGATGTATACTTAAATACTATCTACACAATGTAAATAAAACAACATATACGTAATAAACACATATATGTATGAACTACAATACTCAAATAAATATATATATATATATACAGAAATAATTACATACATATGGATATACATACATATACATGGCACTATACACAAGTCATTTACACAACACATGACCAAAACTAAGAGGGCAAAATTCGAGGGCCTTACAGACGAACTGAACCGTCGCATTTTGGTTTGGAACGCGACTCATTGGGCTGTCACGTTCATGTGTTCTGATTGGGTTGGACCAACTAGTCTGAACGCGACCACAAGTCCCGTCGCGTTCTTGTTGAACGCGTCGGTATGGTTCGTCGCGATTTGGTGTATGGCTTGGTGTATTCTTCATCACAACGTGTTGTTCTGTCGCGATTTGTGCTTTGACTGTCGATGTTTGACCGTTTGGCCTGAAGGCGATGTATTGGGCCATCGCGTTATGGTCGTGATGCTGGGCCCTGTCGTGTTTGGTTTGGAATCACATCTGGATAGGTCGTCGCATTCTCAAAGGCGATGCCTGTGTCCGTCGCGTTTCAACTTCCGAGGTTTGTAAGTGGTGGTTGGGCTGTGATGGTCTGGTGTTGATCTAGCCCTAGTTTTCTAGGGTACTATTAGGATGTGTAACCTGTTATTATGTCAATAAAGCATGTTCAAGTTAATGAATTGGGTTATGGTTAATTACTAAGTTATGATAGTAACGTTAATGTGGTTATTTGTGTTAAGCATGTTGTAGGTTTAATGGTTTGTATTGTGTTTAGTTAGGAAGTTAAGTTAAGTGTATTAATTATGTTAATTATGTGGTTAATGTATATCGTGGGTTGTGTTGCTATGGAGGTCATGGAATGACCAATGATAGGCAAGGTTTTTATGTGTTTATGTGGTTCATGTGTATAATAGTGTATAGTTTCTTAGAGGTCACATGGTAACCAGTGATGAGCCAATTAAGTATGTGTATCGTGGTATAAGTTTTACTGGTATGCTACATGATCGGTGTGGTTTGTGTGTGGGCCAAGTGTGGCAGTCCAGCGCCTATTCTGGGATGCCTCTCTAGTCGAGTACCCCAAGTTCTTTGTGATCCAGGCACGTTGTGTTTGTTGTGCTCGGGTTTTGTCCCGATACTATGTGTACCGTCGAGGTCTGTGTTGTCTTCTTGGACACCCTCACTCCTATGTTTGAGTTGTACGACGGGTGGAGGGAAAGACTACAATAGGGCAGCTACTCGAGAGTTGTGGTTATGTTTGATGGCTTGTAGCGTGCTTGTGGTTGGGGGATTGATACCAGTAGATGTATTGGTCCCTAGCTTGTCCTGTGTTTATAGTGCCTCACTTTAGGGAGCTTGGGCCAGAGTCCTTAAAGGTGCCAGGCATGGGTCTGTAACTGTGTGGTCTGTAGGTGTGGTGTTGGTTAGGCTCCACCGTTCTTTGTCTTTACTGTGTGCTTGTGGAGCAACAGTTGGACCTTTCGTCCTTGACTGTGAGACTGAGAGGTAGCTCTCATTTTGTGTTGTCTGGATTGGATACTGGCATCATGAACCAGTAGTCCGTTCCCATGTGGTGACGTCATTCTTTTCGACTCGTGCTTTGCCAGTGGTTGTGGCTTGTGAGCAGTGACTCACCGGTTGTGGTTCCGACTTGTTGTGGTGTGCCCTGTTGTGGCACTATGGTGGTTGTGGTCTTTGTGGTTGTAGGTACCTATACCCTTTGTGGGGTACGTTGTGTACCCGCCTTTTCATGTGTTGAGGTGGAGCTGTGCTTCATGGAGGTCGTGTTGTAGGACCTTCCACTTGTAGTATTGTACCCTTTTGAGGGTAGTCTTCCAGTGTGTTTGTTGTTTTCGGATGTGGTGGACTAGCTCCTTTTTGGCAGTCTTGTTACCCTTGTGTTCGTGGTTGCCTGTGAGGCTTATGGCCTAGGCGTTTCTGTTGCTTTGATGGATTGGTGCTTCTGTACTAGTCTTGTAGTTTCTGTAGTTCTTGTAGATTTGTGTTAGCTAGTGAGTTTTTTTTATGTAATTACATTTTAAGTATGTTTTATATAAATATGTTGTGGTTTGGCTATCGGTGTTACCTATGAGACCCTTCGTGGTTGAGGTCTCTTCATGTTCCCATTGTTATTTTTGGGTCTGTGACTTGTTGAGGCTCACTCCCTTATAGTTCTTTTCAGGTTCTAGTCGTGTGTTGGCTCGCAGTGGCATTTATGGTAGACTTGTACCACCAACAGTTGAGTCATAGTTAGTGTTGTGTGAGCTTTGCTCCCTCAGGGTATGCCCCAAGTAGTTGTACTTTTCTCTTGGACATATAATAATGTGTTGGAAAAATATAAATAGTGGAATGAGTATAAATACATGTACTTTGTTGTGGTTTATACTCTTGTGGTTGTCTTTTATATTCTTACTGGACACTTGTGTGAGATATCCCTTGCGAGACTTTGGTCCGATCGCGAGAGGCGGACTTGGATATAGAGTCTTATTATATCATGCCCTGCCAATTTAGCAGCAGAATAAATCGGGGAGGCATGAACAACGTGTATGGTAACGTAAATTGCGCATACATTCGCAAATATCAGAGTAACTAATGAACAATAATTGCAATAAACTCTTCATTTTATTGATAATTCATCTAAACTATTACAACTACTAATTTTGAACTAAGACATAGGGCTAATTAACATCACTACATTTGGAAAGGATAATTAAGCAAATAACTAAAACTAACTCTAAGGTACTAAGGGCATTCCATCGCTATGACTCCTGGTCGCTCATCACTCCAGTCCATTCCCATTGGGGTGCGTAGGGTCATCACCTGACTTACCTGAAACACATACAACAATAGCGCAGGGTGAGCGATAACGCTCAGTAGGACTTAATATCTCGTGTAAACAAGCAGGCTTTAAGTGTTTAACATTTTATCAAGCAGGATAACTAGCAAGAACGAGCAAGTATGAGAACGATCAGGTATAGTCGTGACAGTAAGATCACAAGACAAGAACACCTTCACAGGTAACAAGTACAACAAAAGTTTTGGCCATATATCAAGATAACAAGTAAATTGCACAGTAGTGCACAAGCAAGTAAATCAAGTAACAAGCGTTTGGTCGATCATCTTATCAACCACAAGTCAAGTAACGTAAACATTTCATGAGTAGTATGATTGTCATAGATTAATCTTGTGTGTCATGCGTTTGGTGTATGCCATCACCTGACCATTAGACCCTCATGAGTTAAAGCCTTTCGGGTGCTCCTCCCAAGGACCAGATCGGGCCCTTATAATGTTGCCTAGCATAGTCATGTTTTTATCTTAGACAATCACACGATGGTTAATAGAGTACCAAGAATAGAGGAGAGTAACAGACGAGTAGATGAGAGTCTAGAGAGAGAACGTGAACAGATGAGAGTATAGAGACAATAGATGAGACATGGGTATAATCGTAGAAACAACTTTAAACAGGCGATAATAGCAGTTGCACAGCACAGTCGTATGCTGGCAGTCTGGTAGAAATCACTACCATCGATTAGTCGTGTCGAAACACAAACTACATATCTGGTGTGATCCCAAGGTAAGAGTGAAAACACTAAGGCCATGGATCATGCTGATCCCTAAGAGTGCAATGGGACTTAGGGTACAACCTGCTCGTCGGCAAAGGACGTGCGCCAAAGCCAAGAAGACTTACGGAGGCCTTGACAAAGATTCCCTAGTCCAGTCGACAGTATTCCCAGTGGAGAGGTAGTCCAAGTCAAGAAAAATGTGTAGAAAACTGGTCCGTCGTGCCTCGAGTGCTCGAAGGCCGAGGGAAGCGGTAACAGTGTACGAATCACGCGATTAAAACGAAGACAAGTCCATTAAAATAAATAGGATATTAAGTAAATAGTTAACTCAATTACCAGATATATTATTGAGTAATTTAACAAGGTTTCGTGGCAATCATTCATGTATAGTGTGTGCATGTGTAAGATAATCACGAGAGCAAGATTGATCGTGCACCCATCTTTTATTTTATTAAAATAGGTGAATAATACTCAACATTCATTAACAGGTCGTTACTGTTCTTACAGTGCATGATTTGGGTTTAGCAAGGATTAAATGGGGCAATTAGCAAGGTTATACAAGCAAATCAGGGTTTGGGCCGCTCTGTTAAGGTCGCGACGTAGGGTTAGGTCGCGTTCAGGTCACGATATAGAGTCGGGTCACGATCAGGTCAAGTCGCGACAGGATTTCTTGTCACATTCATGTCGCAGCGCGGTGTCCGGTCGCATTCTGCTGAATCGGGCGCTGGAGTGAACCGGGGGGCAGGTCGCGACCAGCCGACCTATCGCGATCAGATCGCGATGGGTCCTAGTGTCGCGACCCTCTCTGAGGTCGCGGTGGATCGGGCCGTCGCGATCTCAGGGAGTGGCCCGAGCACAGAAAAGAGGGATTTGCCCTTTTTCCAGGTGGGTCTGCCTGACACATAGCTATTCAAAATTCGATAATAAATTGTATAGAGGTCCAAAAAGCATGAGATCAGTTCTAAACAAAATTAGACTCATAGATCTACCAACATGTACGGTTAATTTGAAAATAGACAAGGTTTAGGCATGTTTTGATCATGTTACATTTCAATGACCTAAACATATGCAGTCAAGGTTCAACGAATTAATTAACAATGAATACATGATGAAAATTATCGAAACTAGGGGCGTTCGAAAGATAACATACCGTAGTATGTTTGAGAATTTTATCATGATATGAGGTCAAGTATACATGAGGTTCACAAGGAACCATGAAGGGTTAGGTGCATGGATCTAACAGGGATTTAAGGAATTAATTCTCTCTCTTGGGAGATCAAAATAGAGCAAGACTAGAGGCGTTTGAAAGCTAATATGATGCAATATTCGTGAGAATTTTCTCATGGTATGATAACAAGTACATGCGGGGGTATAGAGCAAACATGATGATTCGGGTTCATGGTAACAGCAGGGCTTTAAGCATTTAATTCGCCCAAATGGGCAAGCGAATTACAACGAGATGAGAGGGCTTTTGAAAAGGGTCATGAAGTTACCTAGGGTAATTTTTACACAAATTTAACTTGAGAGATTGCCTACCTTTGCTTAAAGTAAAGAAAACCCTAGTTTGTTGGCAAAAATAAGAGAATTCCCTCCTTGATCCAAGCTTTCTCCCCTTGCTCTCCACGTCCAGAACTCCTCCTCTTCATCCTCCAGAGTTCCAACCACATTCTAAGGGGGTTGATAGGGTCAAATGAGAGGTGTATAGGGTGATAATAGAGTCCATACAACTCCAAACTCTTCTCTTCTCCTTAAATTACGAAAATTCATCTTTATCACCTATTTTCTACCATTTATCCACCTAATGGGTAGGGGAGAGAGTTTAAATTCATGGCCAAAGGGTTAGGATGGGGTAAGGACTCTTATTTTGGATAATTTTGGGTTAATTAGTGTTTATCTTAACACTTTTCTATTTATTAATTATTTTAGGTACGAATTTCACTTAATTAGCTCCCATCCCATGATGGGCTCTTCACATTTGGGTCCAACAATTCATGCTTGGACCCTTAGGATAACCCATTACTAATTTAACTTAATGGGTTTTAGTTTTAATTCTATTGATTCACCTTTTATTCTTATTTAAGTCTATTTATTCATTCAATTTCTTATTTTAATTCGATGTAATATTATTTATCTATTTCTAATCTTTATTCCTCATTTGGGCTCTTGCTTTTGGCCCAATAACTTATGTATGGCTCAATTGTACAACCCATATACTTAATTTACTTAATGGGTTTAAATATCCTTTTGTTAGAGAATTTATTCATGGGCCAAGATTGGCCATTGGTCTGATTATCATAATGGACTATTAACCCATATTATTTAAAGTCTACCCACATGTTTATTTTAATTTATAAAATCCACTTTAGCTCATAAAATAATGGGTACTCCGACTTGTTCCTTAATTATGCTAATAAGTCGCATAAATTCTTAATCTTAGTTCAAAGGATTTTTCTATGCCCAAATTTCACAATGAGTCATTAGATAATACCATTTAAAGCATAACTACTATTTTTACGATATTTTTATATGAGTTTTTACACATGCAATAATGATGCATACCTTTTAACTAGTTTGTGTTTATTAATTGATAAAATTTTAATCTATCTAAAATTTTTGAATTACAGGATTTTCCGGGATACTACATATTGGGCATAAATATCCAGGGTCACTACAGGGAATCTCACCACCACCCCTCACACTCTGGGCACTCATCTCACCCTCACGGCACCTCTCCTCCTCCTCGTTCCTCCGGCCTCTAGAGGAACCTGGTAGATACTACCTCACCAAGGCACTACTCACTCTGTTCCTACTCATGTGCCTGCTTCGGCTCTGGCATAGCATCACCACCACATTCCAGAGCTCATTGAGGTGGCTCTGCTGTGAGGATGTCTAGACACGCAGACATGTTAGCTCTGCCTAGTCCTCTACAAGCCTCTGCACTCGCAGCACGGCCAACTCACGCGATAGCTCTCCCACCTGTGCTGACGTTGTCTCTGCCTGGAGGCACCACTAAGGTGACGCTGCCACCACAGCATCCACCTGCTCACGCCAGTGGCTCACCTGGGCAGTGGCGGCCCTCAACTTCACACCCTATGTCACATCATGTCAGCATGCAACTTCTAGTCAAGAAGATAATTAGGTTTAGTATCTACTTACCCGCTCCTACAACAAGGCTTCCACCTCCTCCTCCCTCCTAAGGGCACCCGCCAGCTGATCGGCGAAATCAGGTTGGGGATGCCCCAGTGTCGCTTGGGATGAGGACGCACCTGCCTATGATGTCCTCAACCTCTCCAACTCTGCACGCTGCACATGAAGCACTTGTCAATATCTTCAAGATAAAGAGATTCTTGTAGTACTGAAGTCTGAGTAAGTACTTACCAACTAGTCTGCATCTCTCCTAGCGGTGTCCAAGTCCTACACGAAAAAATGTAAGAGGGCCTGGAGTGACGCTATCTGTCCGGCCAGATCCGCCTACAAAATGCCAAAATCATGTCACATCTATCATCAGACGCCCCCGTAGACCATCGCCCCAAACTTCAAGGCGAAGGACTACAGGTACGCCTCATCGCTCTGTGCCTCAGACGTGACACATCGCCCCTGGTGCTCCTAATCCACAATTTGCTCCCGGGCCCTCTTGCGCCAGTCGGTGACGTCGTGTAATCCCCTAAAGCTCCTGCCAAGTCTTGGCGTCCTACCCCGGCTAGGAAACTCCACCACACTCTGACGTAGCCTGAGTTGTTTAGCATTTATTTCTTGCAAATGCTTGATTATTATTTTTACTTATGACAAAATCTTTTAGTAATCTCCTAAACAAATTTATTTAATTATACCACACTTTATTTGGTATGAAAATTAATATGTTAAAGTAAAGGCATCCATGTATTATACTATATAACCTTTATAATCAGTTGGTGTCAACACATTAAGCCTAAGTGTTGACATTGTCAACTTTCATTAAAGAAATTTTTTAAGTACACATTGTATACATATATATATCATACCCACTCCGACTCCCAAGAAATCAAAGTGTTGTACCGATTGTTGAACACTTTGGCCTCACTGCGACTCCATAAAAGTCGAAGTGTGCTATCGATTGTGGAACAATCTGGTACCACTCTGACTCCAGAAAAGTCGAAGTATGATATCAATTGATGAACATTCTACTACTCTGACTCTCTAGTGAAGAACTGCGGAATTAGCTATTAAGGGAATCTAGAAGGGGGGGTTGAATAGATTACCTCCAATTCAAAAATAGACAATGCCTAAATTCGAAAGTAATAGATGGTATGGAGAATTGATGTGTGAACAGATTGAAATTAAGCCCAACTGTGTGTGTAGAGTGTGAATTAAAAACTAGAAATATGATAGATGTGAGAATAGTTGATCGTGCCTATCAATCATCTAACGATGGAGCACCTCAAACCACAAGACACAAGGATTTAAGGTGGTCCGGATTACACAACTTGTGTATCCTATATCCATTGTCCACACACGCACACCAAATTGCTTATGTAGCAAGTTCAACACACACACAACAAAACACACACGATCTAAAACTTTTAGTGTCTCAGATCAAAACATACAAACGTGAATTGAGCACAAGGATTGCTCAATTCAATAGTTCACACACTTAAGATGACAGAATTGAAGTGCATAAGGAAAATTCAAATGCAGAGATGAACAGATGTTAATGTTGAATTCTCCAAGTTCCTGATCCAGATTTTCTGACTTTGATTTAAAGAAAACTGGAGTAGATGTTGGAGCTCTGATGACGAATTTGACTCCAATTTGATCTCCTGAGATGGATCGCTTGGCCAACGATCTTTGGAGCTTGAGTAGAGCAATGGGGAGCCTTCCTCTAATTGCTACAAATCCCTTGGAAAGTGTGTATTGGATCCTCACTCCGAAAAGGGGGCACAGATACCTTTTATAGGAGTGTCCTTGTAACACCCCAGAATTTTTATTTGTTGAAAAATATGAATAATAAAGTTATTGGACTTAATCATTAGTCTTAAATTTAAATAATTGATATTTGGGTATGATTAGTATTAACTAATGTTACCCCAGTGTCATAATCGGATGTGCGCTCCCACAGGGCGACACTGAAAAATTGTAACAAAAATGAAATCCGAGAACACCATAATTTCCATAAAAATGTGAAGATCTCAGAAATATAAATATCCAAATTTTTCGACATTCGGATTTTGAGATTAAGTCGACGTGACTATTTTTCAGGTGATTTTTCACCCAATATAAAATAAATTCCAAAAATTAAACTAAAATCACCATAATTTGTAAAACCATTACATTAGTCTATGGTTGAAATTTTAGTACAAACAGACTTTGTTTGGACATGTTTACATCAAGTCTAATAGACCAGTTGAATTTTATATTAATTACGGGAGGAATTTTCCTTTGAATTATGGGTTGCCTACGTGGGAGGCATTGGGGAGGCCAGCGTACCTGAGGGAGAAGGTAACACGTTAGTTACCATGTGTAACTTGCATGATTTGCATGAGACAAGTGTCTGTGGGTGGTAAAATGGTTTTACCCCCCCCCCCCCCCAAACACCTGTGAGCATGCGTGGCAGTGTGCATGAAGTGAGCTTGGGTTATAAAACCCACTCCGTAAACAACAAGGGAGTCTTTCCAACGCAAGCTTCTTGGGTTTTCTCCTGTTCTTGCACCTTATTCAGCTCTTGTCCTTGGTTTTCTCTGCTACTACTGCCCTTACCTGGAGACGGTTGCTATTGCTAGAGTTGTTTCTTCTGCTGGTTTGGCTCCTAGCTGTTGGAGTACGGTGTTGCTACTTCCACCTGTGGAGTGTCTTTTGGCCAACACCTCATCAATTCTGTGGGAACTCTTCTCTTGCTGGGTGTAGGATCTTCATCAAGGATACCTACAAGTTCATCTGTTTAGTAAGGTAGGATTCATATCCCTCTGGTTCAATTCGGTTCTCCATATGTAACAAGGAATTCGTGAGGAATGAATAAGTTGTTATACTTGTGATTCTATTTTCCTTCCAGTCATGGTAGAATTACTCTTGTTGAGAAAGGAACAACTTGGTTCTATTTTAGAAATCAATTCCTATCCTCTTCCTCTACCTTTGATCTTTGTTCATTATCTGAAGTCATGTAGAAGTTTTAATGTCTAAAGAACTATGTGAGAACTTTTACTTAATTGTTAGGTACTCCGAGCCTTAATTTAAATCCATGAAACACTTGGAGTTTTAGTGTTTATCATGTAGGAATCTTCCCAATAAACCATTGTTAACAAGATCAGGCTTCTAGTACTACATTATGTCTAGTTTCTAGCTAGACAAGCTTGAATTGTAAACCTCTCGTTTGATCTCGCTTGTTCAGTTTATAAACCACTGTGAGAACTCCAATTAGACTCTTCCATTTGATATAAAACATGTCTTGGTTTATAAGTTCTACAATTAGGGTGTTTAAAATAGATTTACAAATCATTTATGGATGTTCTGCTGCTACCTGTCGACAGCCAGCCCAAAGCTGTCGACAGGCGCATGTCTTCCAGAACTCCAGATTTCTGGACTGTGTGTATCTATCGACAGCCCTCTTGTTGCTGTCGATAGATACCCACAGAGCCAGCAAACCTGAGCTCTATCTGTTGCCATCTGTCGACAGCCCCTTCCTGGCTGTCGACAGCACCTGTCCTGCCTTGTATTTCAGCAACTTTTCATGATAGAACTCTTGCTTAAACTTCATCCTAATAGCCTACCAAGTTACCCCCTTAATTACTTGGGTATTTTCTATCATTCTACTGTAAAGATTACCCACTTGAAGTACCTTACTCACCATTGAATTATCCTTGAAGTCATCAACTACGAATGGTACTCCGTTGAGTCCATTCTCCTGTATTCGGTAATTGAGTTCATATAACCTGATGTCTTGAGAGTTCAAACGCTTGAACACCATGTGAGATATGATTAATTGATGATGATGACATTTATTGGGTCCTTGGATCCCGTTGATTAAATAGGGCTGGTCCACTCCTGGGAGGAGCACCCAAATTCATTTTCGGACCACGTGGAATGATAAAGGGCATCTGGATGTCTGGCATTGTATCAAATACTTTCTGAATACAGTCATCATAAGTCCTGTACTATGTAACTGATATATGAACCAATTCTTGAGCTATATATCTGAATATGACCTGAGTTTTACTATTATTGTATTAAGTTTACTGTTCAGAAATCTGGTACTATCTTTTTGATGTCTGTCCTATCCTTGTCTTGATTATCAAGTGTACACTCGAGAACTATGAATTTGAATTATGGATTGAATTCTACTGAGCTAGTTAGCTCACTATTCCCTACTCTTTTCAAGTAATTCAGATGGGGGTGAAGCTTAAGGGAATGTGTGCAGAGTGAATGGCCGTGTCAAGCCAAGCAAACTTTCTACTGTTTTCTTTTAGTAGTATAAAATAAGATGTATTAGAAAGAGTTTGTTTTTTATCTACTCCTCTCTTAGTAGTTATGAGGAGCACTAGTGTAATAAACTTCCGCTTATGATGTTATGAATGGATAAATTAATATCACCTTTTGTACCTATTTTTCTGTCACTTCCGATAAATAGCCTTTTATTAGGACGTGACAGATAATTTGGTATCAGAGTATTAGTTCGATAAACCTAGGGAAACCAGTGAGTTGGGGTAGAAATTTGGGATTAGTTAGCATGACTTTGCAATTATATATATGCTTAACATGATATTTTTTTTAGTATGGATATGAATGCCCAAGATAGGATGGTGGCAGTGCTAGAAATGTTACGTCAATACATTGAGTTGTATGCTCAATCCCAGCAGGAAGCTCATATGCAAATTAAGGAAGAAGTGCTTAATTTGACTGCTGGTGCTTTCTTTGCCGGCAATCCTGGTGCTTCACTGGATGTCATGACTCATGTTATGTGTAGGTTGGACAATCTCAGGCTGGGGCAAGATATGCTGCTTCACGAGTTTGAAGGGTATTGGGAAGCTTTAACCGATGAGGCAAGAGAATTATACCATGGAGCCGGAGAAGCACAGCAGCCACCACCTGCAGAATCTGTTATAGACCTGACCCAGAACTAGAAAGGACTTAGGCAACTTGTCCTTCTTTTTGTAAACCTCTCCTTTTGTGTAAATGTTGGTTGTATATACCTTACTCCAGTGTGTATGTGGAGTGAGAGGTTAGTGGGGGTTGGAATTTTGTAAGTATGACAACTTGGAAGGAAAAGGTTATGATATTTCGGGGATACATGGGAATGTATTGTAATATAAATATTTGACTTGTTTATAGAGATGGTGTGTTCTGTGAATTTGAATGGTGTATGTGATGGATGTAAGCTTGGAATGATTGTGAAAATTAATGTGTGTATTATTGGATGTTTCAGCTACTTTCTTCATTTAGTAATGGACGGAGGTGACGCTAATTGGAGGAAGATGGAGAGTTCTATGCATGATCTAACCCGAGTAATGAAGGTGGTAGCCAAAAATAATAGTCACAATGGGAGAAGCTTGTATAAGGATTTCTGAAGCCTGGACCCTCCGAGATTCGCAGGGGGTACAGATCCAGATGAAGCTGAGAATTGGCTAAAAGACATTGAAAGGATATTCAGAATGATTAAGTGTACGGAAGAGGAAAAGGTTCATCTAACTACATTCCAGTTAGATCGGGATGCCCGTGCTTGGTGGGAAATTGTGGAAGCTACTCTGGAGGATTCAAATCAAGTTAGTTGGGAAGAGTTTGTGGAACTGTTCATTGAACAATATTTCTCTAATGTGGTTCAGGAGAAGAAAGTAAATGAATTTGCTAGTCTAAAGCAGCTAAGGATGTCAGTATCGGAGTATGAGGCCCAATTTGCCCGGTTGTCAAAGTATGCTCTACATCTTATAACCACAGAGAAATTGAAGGCTAAAGGTTTATGAATGGACTGCGTCCTAATTTTATTACGCAGCTAACTCCTCACCTGATCACTACTTATTCAGAAATGGTAAAGGGAGCCTTGGCACTGGAAGCTGCGAATGAAACTGTAGATAAGATTAGAGGGAAATCTGGAGAAGGGTCTTCAGATCGAAAAAGGAAGTATGAGTCAGGGAATGCCCCGAAGGTTCAGCAAACTACTAAGAAGGCAAGCAAGGCTCCGGTAGGGAGTAAAGATGTTTGTAAGCATTGCCATCGTATCGAGCATAAGGTTGAGAATTGTTGGCATAAATTGGGTGCATGTTTCCATTGTGGAAGCACTCAACACCGAATCCCAGACTGCCCAATGGCCAAGACAGCACCAACAAATAAGAACCCCCAAGTAAAGCAAGGAAGACTGCAAGCCATTCAGGAAATGGAACCTAAATCCCCGCAGGAGGGCAGATTGATTGAAGGTACACTGTTAGTGAACTCAAAACCTGCATTTGTGTTGTTTGATTCTGGAGCTACGCACTCTTTCATTAGCTATGAGTTTGCTAAATTCTTGGAAGTAAAGTCAGTTCCATTACCCACACAACTGGAAGTTGCTACTCCTTTAAGTGAGGGTAAAAAACTTAAAGAATATTACCCTGCTAGTCAGATCATGGTCAAAGGACATGATTTACCCGGTGATTTGATATGTTTAGAAATGTGGGATTATGATGAAATCCTTGGGGTTGATTGGTTATCTAAATACCATGCAAACTTAGATTGCCAATTGAGACAAGTGACTTTCTTAGAAGAGGAAATCTATTCCATGACCTTTGATAAACCCCAAACCAAAAGAATACCAATAATTTCAGCAGTGAAAGCTTGTAAATTAGTACAGAAAGGTTGTCAAGGATATTTGGCTTCTGTGACCTTATTAAATCAGAACATAGTAGGATTGGAAGATATTCCGATTGTAAGGGAGTTTCTTGATGTATTCCCTAAAGAGCTACCTGGCATACCACCTAATAGAGAGGTGAACTTTTCAATTGAATTGGTACCAGGAGCCACGCCAATATCTAGAACACCCTACAGAATGTCAATAGAAGAATTGAAAGAACTAAAAAGGCAATTGTTGGAATTGTTAGAGAAGGGATTTATTAGACCTAGTACCTCACCTTGGGGTGCTCCGGTACTGTTTGTTAAAAAGAAAGATGGATCTATGCGGTTGTGTATAGATTATCTACAGTTAAATCAATTGACTATAAAGAATAAGTATCCACTTCCGAGAATTGATGATTTATTTGATCAGTTGTCAGGAGCTCATTGTTTCTCCAAGATTGATTTAAGGTCCGGATATCATCAGCTTAGAATTCAAGAATCAGATATTCATAAAACGGCTTTTCGAACAAGATATGGACATTATGAATTTGTGGTGATGCCGTTTGGATTGACAAATGCACCAGCTGCATTTATGCGTCTGATGAATGATGTGTTCATGTCTTATTTAGATCAATTTGTAGTTGTTTTCATTGATGATATACTGATCTTCTCCAAAAGTATGGAGGAGCATGAAGCTCATCTACGGATCACTTTGCAATTGTTACGAGACAACAAGTTATATGCAAAGTTTAGCAAGTGTGAATTTTGGTTGAAGGAAGTGATGTTCTTAGGACACATTATTTCTAAAAAGGTCTATCAGTAGATTCTTCAAAAATCGAAACTATACAGAAATGGGAGCAACCTAAGAATCCCACTGAAGTAAGAAGTTTTCTGGGCATGGCTAGTTACTACCGGCGATTTGTCAAAGATTTTTCTAGAATTGTCTCACCTCTTACACAGTTGACTAGGAAAGGAACTGTGTTTTTATAGAATGAGAATTGTGAGGAAGCATTCCAATTATTAAAAGAATGTCTGTCGTCTGCACCAATTCTAGCTTTGCCGGTAGAGGGAAAATTATTTGAGATTTATACCGATGCTTCCAACATTGGACTGGGTTGTGTATTAATGCAAGATGGAAGAGTTATTGCCTATGCATCAAGACACTTGAAGACTCACGAGAGGAATTACCAAGTACATGATTTAGAATTGGCCGCTGTGGTCTTTGCTCTTAAGCTTTGGAGACACTACCTATACGATAATCAATTTATAGTGTACTCTGATCATAAAAGTCTCAAGTATTTATTTTCACAGAAAGAATTGAACATGAGACAAAGAAGGTGGATGGAATATATCAAAGACTATGATTTTAAGATTGAATACCATCCAGGAAAAGGAAACATTGTGGCTGATGCACTCAGCAGAAATCCTATAGCCAAGATATTTTGGCTGCAAGTAAGGGAATGGAAATTATTGGAGGAATTTTCTACCTTGAGCTTAAAAGTTGAAACCCAAGAAGAAAGGGTTGTAATTAATAACTTGATAGTACAGTCAGATTTGCTGAAGCAAATTAAAGAGCAACAAGACAATGACCCTATACTGGTAGGAATCAGAGAAAAATTGGCTTCTAAACTTGACTTTAATGAAGATTCTCATGGAAATCTTCGATTCCGGGACAGATTGTGTGTACCGGATAATCCCGAAATCAAGAAACAGATCTTAGAAGAAGCTCATCGGTCTCACTACACACTATTCACCCCAGAGCTGTCAAAATGTATCAGGATTTGAAGAAGCATTTCTGGTGGTGCAACATGAAAAAGGATATTGTGGAATTTATTGCAAAATGTTTGAAATGTCAGAAAATTAAGGCAGAACACCATAAACCTGCAGGAAAATTAAAACCACTTGAAATACCAGAGTGGAAATAGGATAGCATTGGTATGGATTTTATTGTGGGATTACCCAAAACACGGAGTGGATTTGATGCGATTTGTGTAATCATTGACAGACTTACCAAATCAGCTCATTTCTTAGCAATAAAGACAAGATGGTCTGTTAATATTGTGGCAGCACTATATATGAAGGAAATTGTACGGTTGCATGGAATTCCAAAGAACATAGTTTCTGACCGAGATGCAAGATTTACTTCGCATTTTTTGAGAGAGTTGCAAGATGCTTTGGGAACTAAATTAAAATTTAGTACTGCATTTCACCCTCAAACAGATGGACAGACCGAACGGGTGAATCAAATTATTGAGGATATGTGCAGTGCTTGTGTATTAGAGTTCGGAAATAACTGGAACACTCACTTAGCTATTATGGAATTTGCATATAACAATAGCTACCAGTCCACTATTCAAATGGCACCTTTCGAAGCTTTATATGGTCGGCAGAGTAGATCACCATTATGTTGGGTCGAATTAAAAGAAACACATATTCTTGGAGCTAAAATGATCCAAGAAATGACAGAAGTCGTCAAGTTAATACAAGAGCGGATGAAAGCTGCTCAAGACTGACAGAAAAGTTATGTCGATCGACGTAGAAGGGAATTGGAATTTCAACAAGGGGAACATGTATTTCTTAAAGTGTCACCCGAAGAGGAATCAAAAGATTCGGTATTAAGGGAAAATTGAGTCCAAGATACATTGGACCTTTTGAAATATTGAAGAGAGTTGGTGAAATGACATACCAACTGGCACTTCCACCGCAATTGTTTAATGTGCATGATATCTTTCATGTGTCAATGTTAAGAAAGTATGTATATGATCCGGAACATATTATTGGATACTAAGATTTGGATGTACAAGGAAATCTGGCATATAAAGAAAGACAAGTACAGATCCTCGATCGAAAAATCAAGCAACTTCGGAACAAGGAAGTTCCCTTATTAAAGATTCAGTGGAATAAGCGAGGACAAGAAGAAGCAACATGGGAATTGGAAGATGCCATCAAGAACAAGTATCCAGAGTTGTTTATAGGTCAGTAACCACATCCTTGTGTAATTAAATTTGGAGGACCAAATTTCTTTTAGTGGGGGAGAGTTGTAACACCCCAGAATTTTTATTTGTTGAAAAACATGAATAATAAGTTATTGGACTTAAGCATTAGTCTTAAATTGAAATAATTGATATTTGGGTATGATTAGTATTAACTAACGTTACCCCAGTGTCGTACTCGGACGTGCGCGCTCCCATAGGGCGACACTGAAAAACTGTAACGAAAACGAAATTTGAGAACACCATAATTTCCAGAAAAATGTGGAGATCTCAGAAATATAAATATCCAAATTTTTTGACATTCGGATTTTGAGATTAAGTCGACGTGACTATATTTCGGGTGATTTTTCACCCAGTATAAAATAAATTCCAAAAATTAAACTAAAATCACCATAATTTGTAAAATCATCATATTAGTCTTTGGTTGAAAGTTTAGTACAAACGGACTTTATTTGGACATGTTTACATCAAGTCTAATAGACTAGTTGAATTTTAGATTAATTACGGGAGGAATTTTCCTTTAATTATGGGCTGCCTACATGGGAGGCTTTGGGGAGGCCAGCGTACCTGAGGGAGAAGGTAACACGTTAGTTACCATGTGTAACTTGCATGATTTGCATGAGATACATGTCTATGGGTGGTAAAATGGTTTTACCCCCCCCCCCCCCAACACCTATGAGCATGCGTGGCAGTGTGCATGAAGTGAGCTTGGGGTTATAAAACCCACTCTGTAAACAGCAGGGGAGCCTTTCCAACGCAAGCTTCTTGGGTTTTCTCTTGTTCTTGCACCTTATTCAGCTCTTGTCCTTGGTTTTCTCTGCTACTACTGCCCTTACCTGGAGACGGTTGCTATTGCTAGAGTTGTTTCTTCTGCTGGTTTGGCTCCTAGCTGTTGGAGTACGGTGTTGCTACTTCCACCTGTGAAGTGTCTTTTGGCCAACACCCCATCAATTCTGTGGGAACTCTTCTCTTGCTTGGTGTAGGATCTTCATCAAGGATACCTGCAAGTTCATCTGTTTAGTAAGGTAGGATTCATATCCCTCTGGTTCAATTCGGTTCTCCATATGTAACAAGGAATTCGTGAGGAATGGATAAGTTGTTATACTTGTGATTCTCTGTTTTCCTTCCAGTCATGGTAGAATTACTCTTGTTGGGAAAGGAACAACTTGGTTCTATTTTAGAAATCAATTCCTATCCTCTTCCTCTACCTTTGATCTTTGTTCATGATCTGGAGTCATGTAGAAGTTTTAATGTCTAAAGAACTATGTGAGAACTTTTACTTAATTGTTAGGTGCTCCAAGCCTTGATTTAAATCCATGAAACACGTGAAGTTTTAGTGTTTATCTTGTAGGAATCTTCCCAATAAACCATTGTTAACAAGATCAGGCTTCCAGTACTACATTATGTCTAGTTTCTAGCTAGACAAGCTTGAATTGTAAACCTCTCGTTTCATCTCGCTTGTTCAGTTTCTAAACCACTGTGAGAACTCCAATTAGACTCTTCCATTTGATATAAAACATGTATTGGTTTACAAGTTCTACAATTAGGGTGTTTAGAACAGATTTACAAATCATTTCTGGAAGTTCTACTGCTACCTGTCGACAGCCAGCCCAAAGCTGTCGACAGGCGCATGTCTTCCAGAACTCTAGATTTCTGGACTGTGTATCTGTCAACAGCCCTCTTGTTGTTTATCCTCACACATACATGGGAATTCGTGTGTACGAGGAAAGGACGTCATAAATGAGATCACATGTGTCTCACGTGTTGGCGCTTAAACTGCAGTTGTCGACAGACGTAGAGCAGTTGTCAACAGCCATTGCACCAAATCCTCCATCCAAAACCAACTTCACAAGCACTTGGATGGGTTATCGATAGACATATTTTGGTTGTCGACAGCTTCTGTTGACTCTAGTTTTCAGAAGCTTGGAGTTGAAGACTTCCATTGATTGTCAACAAATGCATCCTAGTTGTGGACAGCCACTGGTTGAATTTGTCCATCCAGAAGCTATAGTCTTATGGTACCCTTAAGTTTTCGACAGACATCATCAAGGTTGTCGACAACTACTGCATCCCTTCTTTGATCTCTTGTATTTCAGATTGAATTTTATCTTGTGAACACTTCCTTGGATCATATGTTCTCCTGCAATCAAAACCTTCAACTTAGATTTCATCATTATAAGTTCATGCTCGCTGCTAAGGTCGCTTCTCATGCTGCCAATAAGATAAAAGAAGTCACTGGTTATTCTAGGAAAATGGGATCCCTCAATTATCTTGGTGTTCCGCTGAAGCCTAGGCGATTGAAGTCGGTGGATTACTGCCCTTTAATTGACAAGGTGAATGGAAAGTTCAAGACCTAGAAGTCTAAACTACTCTCTCAAGCGGGCAGAATTACTCTGATTAACTCGGTTATATCCTCTCTACCGATTTACCTGGTTGTTGCTTCTTGCATGCCTAAATCCATTATTACCTACATTGAGAGAGCTTCTGCTACCTTTTTCTGGGACGGTGCGGATGGTGTTCATCATCGTCATTGGGTTGCTTGGTCTAAAATTCAAAGACCTTTAATGGAAGGAGGGCTGGGGGTTCAAAATTTATGGCATGTGCAAATTTCTTTGGCAGTCAAACAACTTTGGAACATCAACCAAAGTCCTTCTCTTTGGACTGCTTATGCTAGAAGACGCTACTCTCTTAGCAGCCTTACTAGTATTCCTGAAGTTCCCAAGGGCATATACATGGAAGCTATTAGAATTCTAAGTGAGAATACTAGATGGGTTCATGGCAATGGCAGGACTATCAAGATTCTCCATGATGTCTGGATTGACGATTCCCCTCCTAGGAATATAGTTCAGGTTGACAATGACAATGAGACTGGATATGTTACCTTAAATGAAGTGGTATCTAATGCCTCCCACCACCTCAGATCTGTTATCCCTCATTACATCATGGATGGGCTGACTATTTCTAATGAGGAGGATAGATGCCTATGGGCGCCAACAAATAATGGTTCTTTCACTACTCATTCGGTGTATAATCTCATCAGGACAATGGGAATTCATAGATCGGCCCTTGCAACTATTTGGCACCATTCTTTTTACCGAAGAGCCTCCATGTTCGCCTGGAAACTTATGAACCGAGTTGTCCCGCTTGATGGTCGAATCTCTGAAATTGGTATCCCTCTGGTGTCTCGTTGCTTCTGCTGTACTACTCCTTCCTCTGAAGATCTTGATCATCTTTTCATCTACAGCGATATTGCATCCAATCTTTGGAGATGGATAAGTCCTCTTATTTCTACAAAAGTCACTCTTCATAGTCATATCACAGGCCGCCTTTGGAGCTTTATGCAACAGTCCAATACTCGTTCTTTGTTTGGCTTCATCTCTATTTACACCGTCATTCTCATGCTATGGTATATCTGAAGGAAAGGTGCTTAAGAAGGTTTGAGGCTACTCACAATAATATGGGGATTATCATCAGCAACATTAAATCTACTATTGCTCATTCTCTATCTAACACCCATTTCATGGTAGATCTTAGCGATCATGAGAGGCAAATTCTCCATGGTTTCGATTTTACTCCTTTGTGCTCTGCCAAGTAGTTAAAGCTTATTCGTTGGATACCTCCTATAATTGACTTTTGCCTGAACGTTGATGGCGCATGCAAAGGGAACCCAGGCGATTGTGCAGGAGGGGGGTGTATACGAGACTCTCAGGGTCATATTCATATGGCTTTCCCTCATTTATATGGTGCTGGAACAAGTATGATTACAGAAGTTCGTGCTCTTTGTGATGGCCTGAGGTTGGCTACTTCCTTAGGTTACAGGCTCTCTGTCATTTATTTTGATTCTCAAGTTTTAGTCAATTCCATCCGCGAGGAAAAAATGGTCTCTTGGCGCTCTTACAAATGGTGGAGGGAAGCCAGATCGCTTCTCTACAAGGGCCGCTCCACCTTATCTCATGTGTACAGGGAAACCAATCAAGTTGTGGATGCCCTTGCAAATCTAGATGTTAAGTCAAGGTGCAATGAGTTGTTCTATGGGGCGAACTATTTACCTAAATCTTGTAAAGGGCCGATGGTCATTGATCGATCTGGCCTTATGCATGTTAGATTAGTCTAATGGGGCATGCCCCATCCATGTCTGTAAATGAATTTTATCAATAAGTTTGGCCCAGGCCGTCCTCACTGGTGGAGTGAGAACATTCTACCCTTTTGGGGGAGGGTGCACTCTCCTAGTTTGTGGCACTGAGGACCTTTTTCCAAAAAAAAAAAAAAGTCTATCATGAAGGGTGTATCAGTTTTCCTACATTTTCGGGCAAGATCCAAGAACGCGACGTATCCAGACATCGCGATTCTTCTAGCATGAACGCAACGTACTGGCACGTTGCAATTCAAGTGAAGGCGACTGAGTTATATGTCATGTTTTAAAGTCTGATCGGTCAACCCTGACACCTAAAATTGTGTGTTGCGTGGGTTTCTGGACCCGTCATGAACGCGACGGCATGTGCCATCACGATTTGGTAGTTTTCCCGCCCATCCGATACCGTACAGTTTTTATATTTGAAGTTTGAAATCCATTCTTGAACGTGACGTATTGAAGCATCACGATTCATGAATCGTCGCGACATATCGTTCTGTCGCATTGTGAACATGGCAGACAAGACTGTCGCGATTTTGGTTAGGCAATCGATCGGGTAATCGATTCAGGTCTGAAAGGCAACCATCTATCCTATCTCGATTTAAATGCGACAGGAGGGTCCATCATGATTTTGTGCCTTTACACCGAGTCTTGTTTAACCATGTACGGTTCTTTGAAAAGCAACGTCTGAACCAATCGCGATTCAAAGACCGACCCGAGACTGTTCCTTTCGGTCAGTCAGTCAACATGTGTATCATCATACTCTATAATCATGTTACATAGTGGTTCATTGGCCTAAAAGTGATCAACCCATTTGAAAACTACAAAGACATGAATATGATTCTAATGTATGATATAAAGTGATTGATCTTACGTTCATTTGATTATCATCTTGTGATCTAGCTTGATATGAAATCTGTCATAATAAGTTGTGATATGAATGGGGTCCTAACTAAGATGGCATTGTCCATAACACAATCGAATTATCATAATTCCAACATAATCATTTTTATAACCTTTTTAATTACAAGGGACTATATGTGAGAATTGATGTTCTGCCTATCTCCATATATATATTTATATACTATATGTATTTTTGGTGATTAACAAAACTCTGGAAATTATTGACTAACATTATTTTCTGAAGCTTGTCAATAGGTATCAAATAAAACAAACTCAATAAGTTATCTACACTCATTTTTATTTGAAGTCAATTGCATATGATTTGCCTAACTCTACATCGACTACTATTAAAAGTTCACAATGACTACTCTATTAAAACATCGATTTCAGAAAGAACATCGATTTCACTTAAATATCGACTTCATTCAAACATCGATTTCATTTAGAATATCGACTTCACTTAAACATCAATTTCAATTCAAACATCGATTTCGGTTCTACATCGATTTCACTTAAACATCGATTTCAGTTCAAACATCAATTTCGGTTCTACATCGACTTCATTTAAACATTGATTTTGGTTCAACATCGATTTCATTTAGAACACCGACTTTACTTGAACATCGATTTCATCTAGAACATCGACTTCCTTAAACATCGACTTCAGTCAAACATCGATTTCAGTCAACAACGATTTGACGTAAAACATCGATTTCACTTGAACATCGACTTCAGTCAAACATCGATTTCAGGTCAACAACGATTTCACTTGAACATCGACTTCAGTTAAACATCAATTTCAGTTCAACAACGATTTCATCCAGAACATCGATTTCACTCCAACATCGATTATGCTTCAACATCAATTACATTTATACATGGATTATGTTCACATCGACTTCATTTCAACATAGATTACATTTCCACATAGATTATGGTTATATCTCAACATCGATTTCATATTAACATCGATTTCATTCCAACAATGATTACACTCACAACGACTTCTCTTGAACATCAATTGTGATTGGACATCGACTGCCAGTTTACATAGACTATCTCTAAGCATCGACTTTCCTTTAACAAACTATGTTTTAGACAGTTAATGGATACTATTATTAAAATCATTTTAGATAAGTCTTGAATAAATTTTATTCTTCATGATATTCAAATATATTTTCAAACCTCTTCTCTATGCATTTCAAACTTTCCCGCGAACCATGTTGTATCCTGTGCACTCAAACATTTATTATGCTGGGTACAATATATATGCATGACATATCTTTAGGTTACCATTTCACGTCACATGAAGTAAACCTTTAAAGGATGACAGAACGGAATTTCCTCTTTGATATATCATTCTAAAGCATGGCCTGTGATGTTGACTGACAGTTTAGACACATTTAAGATGTCTATGCTCCAACATTTATTGTGTGAAGTTTTCGGTAGTCACACACGTTGCAACGTTGGACTTGTCACATTGACAGAAGCAAAGAAGATATCTAGATAATCCTTCTCTTGTCTGTGTCTATCCCAGCATTTAATGACTGCAAGTGTTTCCTGATTCCTACGTTGGACCAGACACAGCTAACGTATCTGAAGATAAGAGACAACAGATACTTATTCAAGAGAAGATAAATAGAAGTCTGTCGACTCCATGAAGAACAACTTTTTTTGAACCATCAAGGAACAACAAGAATAAGAGCTTGATCCTTCATTCAAAAGCCTCCAGCTCTTAGCTCTCTACATAGCGCTGTCTTTTAGTTTTTGAGAGCTTGTTTTAGATTTGAGAGACATTCATCCTGTGTAATCTTCCTATCTCTCAGATTCTGCTTCAGACCAAGCATTTTCTATAAGCTTTGTCTAGGGGTCATCAACACTTTATTCTTCTTTAGTGTTCCTCTTCATCTGTGAAGAGAAGACCTACGTGGAGTAGGTGGTTGTTTCCCTTTGGTAAGAAGGAAGACATGTTGTATCAGGTGGTGTAGTGCCTCTTCGTGTAGTGAAGAGAAGGCCAGCTACGGCTGGATGTGTAAGTGTCCTTGAGGGGGACTATACCCTTGGTTAGTGGAATCCCAAGTCTTTACTTGGGGACTGGACGTAGGACTCTTTGTGATAGGAGACCTGAACCAAGATAAAAATTTCTGTTGTTCTTATGATTGATCTTATTCTGTCTTCATTACTTACTAACTCTAACCATCAAATTTAGTGTCTTCTGTCAAAGTGTTTTTATTAACAGGAATATTCATAAAAGAAATTTTTAGCAATCCATTCACCCCCCCTCTGGGCTTGCAACCTGGTCAACAAGTGGTATCAGAGCCAAGTCTCTTCAAGAAGAAGATCTCACGATCTGAAGAGCAAAGATAAATGGTAGCCCAAGGATATGCTGAAGGACAGTCAATCAACCGGCCTCCACTATTCGATGGAGAAGACTACAACTATTGAAAGACAAGAATGGAGTTCTTTCTTCAAGGATTAGATTATCAACTATGGACCATAATAGAAGACGGAGATCTGGTATTTCTAAACTCCAAAGAAAATTGGATAGATGCAGACAAGAAACAGATGTCCTAAAATAGCAAGGCAAAGAGCATATTGTGTTGTTCACTAAGTAAGGAGGAGTTCAATAGGATATCAGCTTGCAAATTAGCTAAAGAATGTGGGATAAATTGAAACTCACCTATGAAGGAACAGACAAGGTAAGAGAAACCAGAATAGATATACTAGTAACACAGTATGAGAAATTTCAAATGCATTCTGTAGTCTATCTCTCAAATATACAGTAGGTTTACAGACATCACAAATGGCCTAGCTGGTCTTGGCAAAAGGTATGAGACAGGAGACATGTTAAGAAAAATACTTAGATCCTTACCAACTACATGGACTCCCAAGGTTACTACCATTGAGGAAGCAAATGATCTCATGGCAGTGTCTCTGGAAAAACTCATTGGGTCTCTAATGGCTCATGAGATAAACATGGAAAGGCTAGGAGAATCTTCCAGCAAGAAAAAGCATAGCAATGCTCTCAAGGCTGTAGAAAACACATCTGAAGGCGAGTCAAAAAGTCAAAGGAGTGAAGAAAACAGTGAAGATGAAGAAGCCTTTCTCTCCAGACGATTACAACGAATTCTAGCCAAGAAGAAATATTAGTCAGGAAGAAGGTACTTCAAGAAAGGCAAAGAGTTCAAAAGACCTGAAGGCAAAAAAGTTAAAAGATCTGAGGCTATCTATTATGAATGTAAGAAGCCTGGACATCTCAAGGCTGAGTGTCCAAACTTAAGAAGGTTGAATTCAAGACAAAGGATAATACCAAGAAATTAAGAAAATACAAGAAGAAAGCTATGGCTGTTGCAAGGAACAATGAAAGTGATACAGATAGTGATTCAAGCTCCAGTGAAGAAGAAGAGGAAAAGGCCAACCTAGCATTCATGGCAAATATCGACGATAAGGTAACTTCATATTCTTCCTTTACTTCATGTAATGTGTTTGGTTCTAATAGCTTAGAAGAAGTTGTAACGACCCTCTTTATACCGGTACGATTATACCAATCCACATCGATATAAAGTGCACTGTCACAGTGGGACATGTACCCAACACAACACAGTAGGTGGAGATGTACATAAATAACAAAAGGAAGTACATCGTAAATGAAAGAAAATCTTATTCCATCATCATTCACACATTCCACAGTCTACATAGTAGCAATGAAAATAACCAAAGTCCACAATCATACAAGTCCATAACATAACATCATTGTCCACATACTAGTGAAAGAAAGTACAAGCTATGCAATAATCCTCCACAATCTCGCTACTCCTCTCGCTCGGAGCCGCTCCTCACAATGTCCTCCTCAAGCATGGGGACACATGTCTCACCTGTATGTTAAAGCAAGTATGAGTCTTCACAAAGACTCAGCAAGTAACCTATTGGCACATCCTTACACATATCACATTCATGCTATCCAATTTAACAACAAAGGTAATCTTACCACATGTTTTAATCATAACAACAAGTACAATAGAATAACCTATAACATGCTTTCTACTCATGGTCTTTAACTTGATTCATGGTATCAATTGCAATTCATTCATATCATATTTCCAAACAAATTGATCATGGAATTAAGCACATGGTTACGAACCAACCTAGCATGATATCTATCACTTTTCACATGCTTTTATATCACATAATCACATCTTTTTCTTGTTGTTTTAACATAAATATCACATGTTCACATGGGCTCACAATATTTCACATGGTAACACATTAACACATCACTTTCACATGAACACTTTGCACATTTACACATATTTCACATCTTTACACATTATTTACCATGACACATAGTCCGAACCACCATAAAGAATGACACACATATCACATAACACATACTCATCACCTAGGCATTATAGTGACGAATCTTGGTAACTGTGCAGAACTCGGAGAAGCCCTCTCCACCCTAACCAGTGGTACTTGTCCACCTCTAGGATTTCATCTTGATGCCCACAGGATATCACATACACATTGAGCCTTCCCATAGGGACTTTTCTACAGTACGGCTCCATAGCCTTCTATGGAAGCAATGTCAATTTTGGCACACATTCACTTAATCACATTATCTCAATTAATCACATGATACACATCATTTTATATGCACTTATTGGCCCATTCACATACATACCATTCAAACACAAATACTTTAGTTTACAAAACCTATCATGACTGTCTAACAGTATCAAATCATGCATAACAGTACCTAAACATGCTGCTAATCACTGAAAATACATTTTCTTAAACAATCATGCTTAAGATGTGTAACGACCCTCCTTATACCGGTATGATTATACCAATCCACGTCGATATAATGAGTGTTGTCACAGTGGGATATTGACTCAACACTAAACGATAGGTTGATATGCACATGAATAACAAAAGAGTACAGCGGAATTAAACAAATGATTATACTCATTCCATCATCATCAAATAATCCATAGTCTATATAGCAATAAAAGAAATGCAAATGTCCACATTATTACAACTTCAATTAAAATACATTGTCTATCACTTTATTTACATACTATGAAAGGAAAAGTACAACGAAGCGACGTCCACAAGTGAAGCTACTCCTCGCGCTCGGAGTCGCTCCTCACAATGTCCACCTCAAATGTGGGGACACCTGACTCACCTGTATGCCAAAGCAAGTATGAGTCTAAAGAGACCCAGCAAGCAATCTAAGGACACAACCTTACACATATTGCATGGACATGCTAGCCTTTTTAATCATTTAGGAATAAACATGGTGCATGCTTTGTATTTCTTAAACAATTAAACATGGAACCCTATAACATGTTGTCTACACATATAATCAACATGATTCAAAGTTCAAATGTTATCCAAATCATTTCACAACTATACACAATTAGAGCATGGAACTATTGTACATGGTAGATAACATACCTAGCATGATATCTACTCATTTTCACATGCAAATATCACACCTATTTATACATTTAACTTGCTGTTTTAATATAAATAATTCACATGTACACAAGTCCACATCTATTCACATGCTAACATATTCATTTAACACTTTCACATGCTCATTTTCCACATTTGCACAATTCACATATTCACGTTCACATGTTTACACTTTTACATTTAATTGTCGTGACACATAGTCCAAACCACCACTAGAAGGACACACATACACATACACATACACATACCCATCACCTAGGAAACACAGTGACGGATCTTGGTTAATTGCGCAGAACTGGGAGAAGCCCTCTCCACCCTAACCAGTGGTACTTGTCCACCTCCAGGATTTCATCCTAATGCCCATTGGATATCACACACATTGAGCCTTCCCGTAGGGACTTTACTATGGTACGGCTCCACAGCCCTCTAAGGTAGCAGTGTCAATATCGGCACAGTTTTCACATTTCACTTTATCACATTGTTTACACATTTCTCATGCACCATTTAACACAATTAAATTCACTTTTACACAATTACACATGCTTCAGTTTACCTTACCTGATGTACTATTCACAGTGACAAATAACTCATATCACAGTCCTAATCATGCAGCTAATCACTGAATCATACAAGATTAAACTTAACATGCTCAACATGGTAATTTTTCATTGTTAAATCGATAACTATACCTACTGTCATGAAAATAGAACGAAATTTTTATCACAGGTTCTAAACAGATAACATGTCACATGCTCAATTTTTCAGAATTTTCAGATTTGTAAACTAATTATAATAATTAAAACAAGTTTTAGGCATATTTGTCAAGAATTTCACTTAATCAGGTTTCATAGTAAAATAGTCGTATCCAACAGATTCCAAACATGAAAATAGTCATCATACGAACAGGAAAAATTTATAAAACCCTAGTTCACAACGGATCTATTTATACAAGATTAATCATGGTCAGATCATGCTCACAACCCAATTACAGAAATTTTAATAATGAAAACTAATTACCGAAATTTGGTACATCCTCATGACATGACCTATTGATCGTACCTGACCCAACATAAATCTCAGAGCATGCACAGACAACCACAAATCTGAATATAATCACACAGATATGAAAGTCAGGGTTCTGTGAAAAACAGACGAACTTGGCGGCAAAGGGGTTGTCGCCGACCGAGTTAACGGCACACGATGTTGCCGCCAACTCTGGATCTTGACGGTAGCAAGGTTTCCGTCTAGTTCCTGTCTGCAGAAGTGCAGTCTGATCACATAAAACTTGACGAATTGGGGTTCCAGGAGACGAGGAAAAATTACAGAAAAATCCTAGGACCTAGATGACATGAGTAGGTATGAGATCCCTCGATTACTTGCCTTTTAAAAATTGTAGAATGGGATTAATTAGCCAAAGATGCCCTCCTCGGCCAAGCCAAGAAGGTGCTCCAAATCCTCCCAGATTCGGTCTTTGTGTCAATGTAGGTCGCACACTGGAGTTGGGGAAGCCTCACCAATGTTCAGAGTATCTCCCAGTCAATGCAGATCGTCGGAAGACGCACACAAACACAAGATCAAAGCCTTCAAAGTTCAGGTTTTTCGCACAAAGCTCTAGGGTTTCTGTAAGACCCGGCTTCCCGGCTTTCCATCCAGTGTCTAGGATGACTGGCCACTAACGCGTCCAGGTTGGGCGACGCGTTATTATCGCGTCAGGGGTGCCCGATGCGACAGTTATCCCTGTTGCGACGCAGGTGCGCACCGCGTTCTTGTCGCGCCCGGGTTGCCTGTCGCGCTCTTGTCGCGACCGGTCAATGGGTCGCGACAGTGTTTGTCATGTTCCACTGTCGGTCGTCTGACGCCTGTTAGAGTGGTAGGTGTGTCACTACGGCTTGTCGCATTGTCGTGGCACCCTTGAGGGGCACGTTCTTGTCGCGGTCTGTTGACCTGTCGCGTTAAGGTTCGTAACGCGACGGGGCGGTTCGTCGCATTCTAGGTGCCGAGGGCTTAAGGCACTGGCTGGCTACCCCTTTCCCCTCTCTCACCTCTTCTTCCCTTTCCCCTCTTCTCCGACGATGGGGAGGCTCCCCTCCGGCGATCGGGCGTGGTGGCGGTC
Organism: Colocasia esculenta; assembly: GCA_014218235.1. Lineage (NCBI taxonomy): Eukaryota > Viridiplantae > Streptophyta > Magnoliopsida > Alismatales > Araceae > Colocasia > Colocasia esculenta. The sequence continues at coordinate 127,208,320 of CM024757.1, forward strand.
GGAGAGCTCGTGCGGAGCGACGGAGCGGCATCGTGGAGTGAGGAGGAGGTGGCCGTGCATCGTGAAGGCCTTTCCTGGGTTCAATTCTTCATAAACAGTAGAGATTTCTTGTGCTCTTCCCGATCTGGGTGGATTGGGATCCCCTCGGGGTTTATAGTTAGCTTTACTACTTTCCCCATGCTCCCCTCCCCCTTGTGGTGTGCTTGTATGGTTTGTGGGCGGCCTGGGATTGAGGATCCTGTTGGTCTGCCTCTCTGCTGGTGTCACGACAGCTCGGCGCGTCATGACATCAGAAGAGGCGTCGGCCCCGTCGGGCGCAACAACTTCCCGGTCGCGACAGGATTGCTCTCGTGGCACATTTCTGGGTCGCGACAGAGTCTACTGTCACGTCGCCTTGCCCCTTCGCAATAGGTCTGTCGCGGCGCCCACCCCCGTCGCGAGGGTATCGCGACGGCCTATGGGGGTGCGACAGCAACTGTGTTGCCTCGGGTGTTTTCCGTGGCCCTGGTTGTGTGTCAGCGTGTGCCCCAGGGCAGGCCTTGCCCTTAGGACCTTCTGGTAGGGAACGCGGCAGGTTACCTCCCTGCATTTAGTGACCGAAGGTGACACCTTCGTGGCCGTGTCCTGGCAGTGGTCCCAGGAGGGTCGCGTCTATCTAATAATCAATTGACCGGCGGCCAATCGATTATTAGCAGAGCGATGGGTTTCCATGCTATCCGGTAGTGTTCCGAGGTTCTAGTCGTTCGTGCGTGTTTGGTTAGTCGACGGCCCTCTCGAGGGTCTGTGTGTGCCTCGTGCTTGTTGGGCTTGTCGTGTGTTACAAGCCAGCGGTGCGGCGTGATTCCTATTGTGCTTGCCCCACCTTTCGCCCGGTGCTTGGCACTTGAGGGCTTTTCCCATTCAGAGGTTGTCTCTGTTTCCTGAGACCCCCGTTCTCGTAAGCCTTAGAGGGAGCGTTCGGGGCTACGAGCGTGCTCAAGTTGGCAGTCGACAGAGCGGACTGTGGAGCTGAGGGGAAAACGAGGTTGGACAGCGGCGCTGAGTCATTTGTAGAGCTCTCTTGTCTAGGTCTGGGATGCCGAGGGGTTTGGAGTGCTTTCTTGGCTCAGACCAGACAGTCCCTTGTCTCACTGCCTCGCTCTACGTTGGTTCCGGAGCCACGTAGGGAGGTCAGGCGTGGGGCCGCAGCTTGGCCAGGCTGCGGTGTTGCGTGTGTTGTGTGTTCTTGACGGTTCTGTCTCGCTCTTCCGGGGAGGTTAGAGGTGAGAGCCGGCTGGTGAGCGAAGAGGGTGCGGACAGCACGTCCCCCTCTTAGCTGCCAGTGGTGGTGGCTTGGTTGCTGTTGTTGTGACGATGTTTCTAAGTGTTACCTGTTGCCCTAGCTTGCACGGCGGTTATAGCCTGGCTGTGCCTAGTTCCTGTGGGCGTCGTTGGTCTGGCCTTGTGCAATCTCGTGCTTCTAGTGGTTTCCGCTTTGGTGTTCTCTCGGTTCCGTAGTCCCGTTCTTGGGTGCCAGTCCGTAGTGGCACCGACGTGTGTAGCTTCCCAACCTTGCGGTGTGTCCGGAGTTTGGGGTGGTTCTTCTTGTGGGCCCTCGTCCCTGTGGAGGTCTAAGGTGGCCATGCTTGAGGTGAGACATCATTCTCGCATGGTTGTTGCGTAGTCTCGGCGGGTGTGCCAAGCATTGCTTCCGCTGTGTGCCCGACTCCGTTGGTTTCTGCGGGAGTCATGTGTGTGGCCCGACCTCAGTTGGTGGTCGCGGCGTTACCCTCTGCTCCACTGCTTAGTAGTACCATGCTATAGGTGTTTCTCGCTTTACAGCTTTCTAGTGTAGTTTTCCTATTTTCGGAGTTCCTACTGCTCTGGCTGGTGAGGGACTGGTAATCCCCATTGGGCCTTGTTCGCGAGGCTCACCCCCCTACTTCCATCAGCTAGGGGCTCGTCGCCACGGGAGCTCGGTGTCAGACGGGTTGCAGAGGCAGCTGTGGTGCCGTGTGTTGTCAGCAGTAGTGTGAGCTGAGTGTCGTGAGCCCTTGTAGCTGAGTGAGCTGAGAGTTGTGCTTTGCAAGTCCTCGGGGTATGCCCCTTAAGGACTGCACCTTTCTTCTTGTACCTGTGCTTTTGCTTAGGACACATTATACAGACCTTTGTATATTGTACATATTGTTATCGTTATTTAAATTCAGTACATATCTCACTAGACTATTTCTTCTAACCCATCCGGATCTTCGGATCAGTGGGTGGCGGCGTAACCCTCAGGACCCCTGGCGAGGGTCCGGGAGGTCGGGTCGTTACAGTTGGTATCAGAGTGGGAGTCTATTGAGATTTTTAAGGAGTTAATAACTATAGTTGTCCCAAAAGAAAGGTACTAGTGTGCTGCTGACACCGTCCGACTAGTGTTAGGCTTGTGCCTTTGATTGTTTTGCAGGTGTGTGGTTTCCCTGCAAGTTTCATGTGCGCGCTGCAGTGGGTTGCGGTTGTTGCTACATCGCGTGCGTGGCGAGTGTGGTCACCCGGCGTGTTCATGCCGTGGTGGCGCGGTTGGCGGTGGACTTACTGGCAGTATTCTTCTTCGTATGGAGGAAGGTTGCAGGCAAGTCCAGGTGCGGTGCTCCTGGTCGTCTTTAGCGCATTGGGTGTGTGTGTGCCGCTGAGGCTGAGAGAGCCTGCATGTGGTGTGGCCTTCACTGGTGTAGAGTTGTCTGTGGAACCGGTGGAAGGTGTCCCTGCCTTGTTGGTTGTCCCCCTGTTATTGGGGTGTGTGATGTGTGGTCTTATGTATGGCCTCTTGTCTGTGCGTTGTTGCGCGCTGTGCTCTGCTTGGTTGGCGTTGTTGCTTGGGCTAAGCAGATGTTCTGTGTGCCGTGTTGCATCGCTGGTTGAGTGTTGTGACACTTGCCTGTAGTTGTTATCAGCCTGGCGCTGGCTGGTTGTGAGCTCTGGTGAGGTGCTCCCGGAGTTCTTCTCTGATGGTTCTGGCGGGAGTGAGGGTTCCCCAGAACCATGTTGTGCTCGTTTGTGGTTGCTGTTGCTTTGCCCTCGAGGTTGAGGTGCATCGCTTGGTTGCCCTGTTTTCTGGTGAGGCTTCCCAGAACCGTTTACTATTGTCCTGGTGAGGGTTTCTCTCAGGACTATTTCACATTCGTTTCTGTTGTTGCCGTACTACCTCAGAGTCTGAGGTGTGCTGTTGGTTTGGCTAGTGCGTTCTAGTGAGTTTTCTCAGAACGGTGCCTTGGTGGTTCTGGTGGAGGTTCTCCCAGGACCGGCTTGTGTTGCTTCTGCAGTTTTGCTTACTGCAGTGTTCTTTCTGATGGTCCGTGTTGTTTGGTTGTTTGGGTGGTGTGCATTCTGGTGAAGGTTCTTCCCAGGATCGCCCTTTGTTGCTTCTGGTGGAGGTTCTTCCCAGGAGTGCTCTGTGTTTGTTTTTGGCCACCGTTGTGTTGTCCATGTGGTTCAAAGTGTGCCGTTTGGTTGGGCTGCGTTCTGGTGAGGCTCTCCCAAGACGGCTCTTGGCACTTTTGGTGGAGGTTCTCCCTAGAGCTGCTTCTCGTTGTTTTGGTCGTCACTGCTCTCTCTCTCCGTAGAGATGAGCTGTCGTCGTTGCCAGTTGGACTGTCTGTGTTACAGTCTGTTTGGGCATTTTCGGCCGAGGCATTGTGCACTTGGCCGTGCGTCTGGCCGTCGCATTGACCAGTTTTTCTTGTTGTTCGTTTCCGAGTTTCTCAGCTGCGCTTGTGGGACTTCGTGTGTCCCCGTGGTTCGGGCGATTTGCTTTGTTTCTTGCTCCCGATGTGCTCTCCCAGATGGTGATCTGGTGAGTGTGGGGGGTGCTTGACTGGCTGTGCTTCCTGTGGAAGCATCAGTCTCGCGTTGCCCCTCGCGTGAGGAAGAGACTCGTTGTGTGTCTCCTCCCCTTGCTTTTGTTGGTTGCTTGAGGTGTTGGTGCTCCACAGTGGTGTTGTGTCGCCAGGGTGCGCATCGTTGCGACCTTCTGGTGGAGTCATCCTCCTTGAGTCGTTTTTGGGTTGAGCTGGTTGCTCCCCTCGTGCTGTCGTTTTTCTTGTGGCACCATAGGGTCGGTGGACCTGTTTGTGTGGTTTATCGTTGTGATGGTTTCGTGCTACCTGCTTGAACAACTTGGGGCAGTGGGTCCCTATTGGTTTAGTGCGAGGTAGTACTGTTTTCTCATTTAGTTGCAGGCGTGAGTGTTGTTCCGCTGTGCATTGGTTCTCCGTGGTTGGCTTGCCCGTGCAAGCGTTGTCTCGGTGTGCCTCGGCTTGTGCCTTGGAGGCTTTTCGTGCCATCGTTTTGTTGTTTGGCCTCTCTATCAGTCATGATAGAGGTGGTGCTTCTTGCTCTTGCGCGCCAGGGAATTGCTGCGGTCTTCGCTCCCCGTGCGGCAGAGTCGGTGCTCCGTGTTTTGGTGTGCTTTTTGGAGCCGACATGGTCATTGTGCTCTTGAAGTCATCGGCTTTCCGTGTGCTTTTCTTGTGGGTCTTCGATGGAGAGTCCCCTTTGTTGGGCCCTATGTCGTCTCGGGCCATTGGTGATATTGTGTGTGCTACACCTTAAGTGTTTTCTCCGATGCTTCGTGCTTTTGTGCCTCAAGGGCTAGGGCCGGTGTGGCCTGGGGTGCCCTTCTAGGCTTGCAGTTCTTTGCATGTGGTTTTCGGCAGGCCTCTTGTGGAGAGTCCTTCCTGTTAGCCGTGGTGTTGTTTTGGCCGCTGGTGCACCTGTGTTGCACTTTACTTAGTTTTGGTGCTTGTGGTAGCACCGTGTGCTCGTGCTCGAGCGTTCCGGTTTTGTGCCATCTAGAGCCTTGGTGCATTGTGTTGTACCTTGGGTGGCTCCTAGTGCTTGTGATAGCACTGTGTGTTGTGCCATGTGTCTTGATCGTGAGCTTCGTGCGTCGTTTCACGAGTTTGCTCGGTGTTGGAGGTGTTGAGCTTTCTGCCTCTGGGACACTTTGTGTGGACCCGTGCCTTATGGTTGTACTGTTACCGCTGTGGGGTGGCTACTTTTCCTTGTCTAGGTAGCCCTATCGGTGGTGCACCAGGCTCTGGTCGTGGCCAGTGTCCAGGTTTTCCCTCTCACTTGCAGAGCGAGTGTGTTCGGTTGTGGTATCCTGCCTCGGGTTGGGTCCCTTTGAGGTCGACGTGTCGTCCTCGACCTCTGTGGTTGTTTTGGTTCTCAAGTAGGCGTGTTCCTTTCTAGCGGTTGGCATGTTGGTACCCGTGCTGAGTCCGGTGTGCACGTGGCGGGTGTGCTACCAACTCTTCGTTGGTTTTCCGCTTGTGCGTGGTGTTGGTGAGTCTAGAAGCGATGGCGGAGTCTCCTGTCGATTCGTCTGGTGACAGTGAGGCCTATTGGCTTGCTAGTACTCGACCACGTGGTTTGTTGACGTTGGAAGGTGTCCGGTTTTGGCTTAACCTCAGACGTCTTTCGTGTTTCCGCTGCGGCGTGCCACGTTGTGGGACGTGTGGTTTCTCTGCGTTGTGGCTCCGCGTGAGCTTGGTGTCCTTGTCGGACCACGAGGAAGGTCTAAGTGAGACCTAGTGGTGATAATGGATGCCATTTTCACATATTGAGGTTTCTCAGCGTGCATTTCTGTCCCTGTTGGACTGTGAGGAAGGTCTGGGTGAGGCCTAGGGGTGACAGTGGACGTCTTTCCGTGTGTTGCGGATCCTCCGCGAGCGTGATGTTGCTCTGGTTCTCGTCGCTCGCGTGGCTTCTTGGTTGGGCCAGTGACTGATGCTAGTTGCTTCTAGTAGCGGGAGGCCGATCCCCTGAGTGTCGTGCTTGACTCTCAAGTGTTTCTCATGTTGCTGTCGGCAACCGCGTCCTCTGTCAGGTTTTGTCGGTGATAGAGTGGGTTGCTGATTGGTTTTCCCAACAGTAAGGTTTGTTGGTGGTTGTAGCCGTGTAGTTTTCGGCTGGCGTTTTCCGCTATTCGGGTCGGATTTGGCGTCGCTCGGCACCTGTGGGGTTGTCATTCCGTTTGGGCGCCCCACGTATGGCTGGAGTGAGCCGTTGGTTTCTCGACTTGGTGCTCCAGGTGTGTTGGAGCATGTTGTGAGCCGTTGGGTTTTCGATTCTATGCTTCCCGTGTGTTTGGGGCTCATTGTGTGAGCCATTGGTTTTCCGGCTCTACGTGTGCCGCACGCGTTTGGTTGTACGATTGTTGCCACGAGGAAGTCGTGTTGAGACTTAGTGGCTTTTTTGCACTGGTCTTACGTTTACTCCCTGTGTTTCGTTTCGTGCCTCGGGATCTTTTAGGCTTGCCCCAATTTCGAGGATGAAATTGTTTTAAGGGGGGTAGAATGTAAGACCCAACTTCCCGGCTTTCCGTCCGGTGTCTGGGATGACTAGCCACTAATGCGTCCAGGCTGGGCGACGCATTAGTGTCACGTCGGGGGTACCCGATGTGACAGTTATCCCTATTGCGACGCAGGTGCATGCCGTGTTCTTGTCGCGCCCGGATTGCCTATCGCACTCTTATCGTGACCGTTCAACGGGTCGCAATAGTGTTTGTCATGTTCCGCTGTCGATCGTCTGACGCCTGTCAGAGTTCCAGGTGTGTCAGTACGGGTTATCGCGTTGTCACGGCGCCCTTGGGGGGCGCGTTCTTGTTGCGGTCCGTTCACCCATCGCGTTAAGGTTCGTAATGTGACGGGGCGGTCTGTCGCGTTCTGGGTGCCGGGGGCTTAAGGCGCTGGCCGGCTACCCCTTTCCCCTCTCTCTCCTCTTTTTCCCTTTCCCCTCTTCTCCGGCGATGGGGAGGCTCCCCTCTGGCGATCGGTGTGGTGGCAGCCGGCGAGCTCGTGCGGAGCGGCGGAGCGACGTCGTGGAGCGAGGAGGAGGTGGTCGTGCGTCGTGAAGGCCCTTCGTGGGTTCGGTTCTTCATAACCAGTAGGGATTTCTTTTGCCCTTCCCGATCTGGGTGGATTGGGAGCCCCTCGGGGTTTATAGTTAGCTTTACTGCTTTCCCCATGCTCCCCTCCCCCTTGTGGGGTGTTTGTATGGTTTTTGGGCGGCCCGGGATTGAGGATCCCGTTGGTCTGCCTCTCTGCTTGTCACGCCCCTCTAATTTAGCAGCGGAATAAATCGAAGGAGAACGTGAACAACGAGTATGGTAACGACAATTACGCATACTTTCGCAAACATCAGAGCATCTAATAAACAATAATTGGAATAAACTCTTTATTTCATTATAAAATCACTAAGACTATTACAACCACTAATTCAGAGCCACACATAAGGCTCAATGACATCATTACATTGAAAAGAAATCAAAAGCAATAACTACTAGACTCCATTGTCCTAGGGGAACTTCATGACTTGACTCCGGGTCACTCATCACTCGAGTCATGTCCCATTGGTGTGTGTAACATCATTGTCCGAGTTACCTGAGACACAATAACAAATAACGAAGGGTGAGTGATAACGCCTAGTAGGACTTAAATCTCAGGATCAAGCAGGCTTTAAATAATTAATGCATTAAATGGTAGAGTAACTAATGATAGAGCGAGTCATGTAAAGTTGAGAAAGTAATAGCACAAGTAACATGGTTCAGATAGCAGAAAAATCAAGTATAACACGATGATTAAAGTCAAGTCATGATAGAAACGATAACAACGCAACAGTATGTAGCGACAATGGCAAGCAATAGCAAGCGACAGGTATAGCAAGGAGAGATAGTAGTTGGTCATGTAAAGAGTAAATTGCACTTTGATTGATTTTCATCAATCGAGATAGTATAGCCCTTTTGATTAACTTTTGTCAATGGAAATAGTAATGGCACTTTGGTTATTCGTAGATAGCCGAGAGAGTATAGCACTTTATTATCATTAGACAACGAGAGAGTAGAGCACTTTGAATGCGATTAAGTCACGATAGTACGCAATAACTCAAGATAGCAAGTATCAAGTAGAGCAAGTAGAGCGTATGATAAGATAGCGTGTAACGGGATAGCGTGTAACGAGATAGCATGTATGGTTGCACAACAGTGCACTAGTAGAATACGACAATAGTCACTTCTAGGACAGTAGCCGCTCAGTAACAGTCTGCGATAGCACAGTAATCGCACAGTATGTCTAAACTCTTCAGACTAATAGTATAACAGTTTGTGATAGCACAGTAATATCACAGTACGTCTGAACTCCTCAGACTAAAAGGATAGTAGTTAGATGTCTAGCCAATACAGTATAATCAGAACCGGTGCAATGCAGAACACCGTCAATAGCCCCTGCAGGTATTTTTGGGTGGCTCTCTGCCCCCAGGACTAGATTGGAGCCCCTCGGACACTCTCCGTGCCCTGCACAGTATGCATTGGATACAGTAGAGTCACAAGACCCATTTTATAGCGCTAGACAATCATGAACAGTACAAACAGTAGGAGCCACACAGCTCAAAGAGTACCAAGAGAGTACTAGATGAATAGACGAGAGAGATGAGATAGTAGAGTGAATGTGAATAGACGAGCGAGTAGTGTATAGATGAGATCTTAAGGTCATTGCACAAGAAACGTCAAGTAACAATCGATAGTAACAGTTGCACAACACACGCGTATGGCGTTGGCAGTCAGGTGGAATACACAACCCATCCGCTGGCCTCGTTATGCACAGGTCCAGAGGTCCGGAGTGATTCAAGACAAGAGCGAGAGCAACTAAGGTTGTTTAGATCATGTTGATCCCTAAAGGGTATCATAGGTGTTAGGGTACAACCGACTTGTCGACCATGTGGGAATCCATGGATAGAGGAGACTTACGGAGGTCTTGAACAAGGATTCACTAGTCCGGCAGAAGGAATATCTGACGGAGAGTTCATCCAAGTCAAGGAAAGTGTGTATATAGAAACAAGTCCCCGACGTTCTAGAGGAATTCTAGAACAGTGGAGTGTCGATAACTGTATTCCCAAACAACACGAGAAATGAAGACAAGTTCATTTAAAATAGAGCAATTTAATGTACATTATTACAATAAATTAACCAGATACATTATGAGATATTTTGTGCCAAGTCAAGCCATAATTGGATGGTTCAAGTGTGTGAACGTGTGAGAGAAATCATAGATAGAAAGATGTCGTGTTATTACATTTTAAATCATTCAATATGACTCCATTTTATAACATGTGTTTTTAGCAAGTTTGATAACAAGGCAAGAAGTGGATAATCGGCAAGTAGAGAGCATGATTATGAACTTAAAATCAATTAAAAATTATGTAAACATGTTTTAACTTTGATATGGGTTTATAAATGCATGTTAATACTTTCTAGAACCTTCTTAGAAGAGATCAAACTCACACATGTAAGGAACGACGCAAAACGACGGAAACCAAGATGTATGCCTTTTAGAAGGCAAATGCAATCCCATCCCTTCACTTCCTAAGGTCATAACTCATTGATTTTTCATTCAAATCTCACACATGAATATACCAAATTAAAGCCCTTTGAATGAGGAATCCAGCAAAGAAAACGGCTCGTCAATCCGAGGTCTATAGAAAACGTTATGGCCGATTAAGTGGACATAGGCAGAAGGCGACACAGTGCCTGTCGCCTTCAGAACATGAAGGCGACCATGATCTTGTCGCCTTCTAAAAAAGACCATGAAATGGCTTGATTTTTGGTATGGGTCGCGACCATGATGTTGTCGCTTTATGGTAGCGACGTGTCGACCTGTCGCTACCTGAAAATGACGTTTGGGTTGTTTTTTCTACCTATTTCCAACTCCGACTTGGATTGGGTTTGACACCTCTGGGTTTGAAAATCAAAACAAATGCTAGGGTGATCTAAATCGAGTGAAACCACCTTTTTAGTTAGTTGCTTCCAATACTTTGTATAGTAGCAAATAATTGAGAAACAAAGGTCATTTGACTAGGTAAAAAAATGTATTGTGACTGACTGTGTGAATCTGACATAGTGGTAATGTTCAGACTAATACTCTCACTCCAGTCAACAAAAATTGGGGAAAATAGTGCCAAATGAAAGTAGACGCATGAGGTAACAAGTTCTCTGTTGAACACTTGGTCTAGAAATGACTCCACAAAGAGGTATGGAACTTGGAACACAAGTCAAGGTTAAACTACAACAGTACATTGTCGAAATCATGCAAGATTTAATTCGTGACAAAGGATGTATAAAAATTAGGGCTTTTAGGGGCAAAATATGCCTAACATCCATCAGTAACTCTAGTTAAAATTTGAGAGCACGAGGTTGAGTATACATGGAGATCAAGAATAAAGAAGAAGGGTCGGGTTCATCATATTTGCAGAATTTCAAAAATAGAGATCAAAAGATTGGCTTGATGAAAAAGAGTGAAACAAGAGGGCTTTTGTTCCTGATGTATGGAACAATCTACATATGGATTTAATTGAGTTTTTCTCGTGAGAATGCCTACCTTTAGTCGTTTTACTCTTCTAAGGCTAGAACTTGAAGAACAAAGGAAGATGCTTGAGAGAGCCTTCTCCCCACGAATTCTCCTCCTCCTTGGCCTTCTCTCCACGTCCAGCAAGCCCCAGCAAAGTTTCAGGGCCGGCCATGGAGAGTTAAGAGAGTATTTAAGCTAGTAAGGGTTCCTATTCCTACTACTACTCAAATTTCTCTTTAATTACGAGATTTCCTAACTCCTTTATTCCTTCCTTGCTTTCCAACTTCTATTTGGGTTAGGTTGAGGTCTAAATTCATGCTAAACCTATGGGGTAGGTTTAGGAATCTAATTCCATCTGAAATTGCTTATTTAATGCATTAAATGTCTCTTTTCTATTTAAGTAATATTTAAGTTGCGAATTTAGGAAATTTTCCCATTATTCTTCTTTTTAAAATCCTTATTTTGGACCACTAAATTCTAATGAGTCAATTTAACCAAGCCCATTATTTATTAGAATTTATCTTATAGGTTTTTCCCTTTTTAATTAGGGAATAATAGAGTTATGAATTTTATTGTATTTTCTTATTTGAATTTATTCATGGGCTATGAGAGGTCCATTGGTCCAAACCCGATAATGGTTATTCATTTCATGATGTTGGAAATCTCTTCGACATGTTCGTTTAATTTATGGGTGTGTTATTTTTCCATGTTAACGGTTTTCCGACTTAGTTTCCTAATTTGGATAATTAGTCACATTGTGATGTACGTTTGGCCAATTGGATATTTCATTGCATGAATTCGTTCGTGGAACACTTAGGGGTAATATTTGGAGTTGATTTACAATTTTTACGAAATTTTTAGATGTGTTCTTGCACATACGATATTGGTACGTATCTTTCTATTATTCCATTTTTATAGAAATTTATTATTTCAAATTTTTAAATACGAAATTTTTCGGGTTACTACACTGCTGGTGTCGCGTTAGCTCGGCACGTCGCGACATCAGAGGAGGCGTCATCCCCGTCGAGCGCGACCTTATCGCAACGCCATTGGCGATCGCGATAAGGTTGTCGCGCCGTGCTTCCCGGTCACGATAGGATTGCTGTCGCGGTGCGTTTCTGGGTCATGATAGGGTCTGCTGTCACGTCGCCTTGCCTCGTCACGATAGGTCTGTCGCGGTGCCCACCCTCGTCACGAGGGTATTGCGACGGCCTATGGGGGTGCGACAGCACCTATGTTGCCTCGGGTGTTTTCTGTGGCCCCGGTTGTGTGTCGGCGTGTGCCCCAGGGTAGGCCTTACCCATAGGACCTTCTGGTAGGGAACGCGGCAGGTTACCTCCTTGCGTTCAGTGACTGAAGGTGACATCTTCGTGGCCGTGTCTTGGTAGTGGTGCCAGGAGGAAGCATTCGGGGCTACGAGCATGCTCAAGTTGGTAACTAACAGAGCGGACTCTGGAGCTGAGGGGAAAATGAGGTTGGACAGCAGCACTGAGTCGTTTGTAGAGCTCTCTTGTCTGGGTCTAGGACGACGAGGGGTTCAGAGTGCTTTCCTGGCGCAAACCAGACAGTCTCTTGTCTCACTGCCTCGCTCTACGTTGGTTCCGGAGCCACGTAGGGAGGTCAGGCGTGGGGCCACAGCTTGGCCAGGTTGCGGTGTTGCGTGTGTTGTGTGTTCTTGGCGGTTCTGTCTTGCTCTTCCGGAGAGGTTAGAGGTGAGAGCCGGCTGGCGAGCGAAGAGGGTGCGGGCGGCGCGCCCCCCTCTTAGCTGCCAGTGGTGGTGGCTTGGTTGCCGTTTGTAACGTCGCGTGCTTTTCGGATCCTTACAGATCATGTGTGTGTGATGGTTGTGATGGCCATTGTGAGGCCAGTGTGGTTTGGACGTGTGGTGCGCACAGGTGTGGTGCAGGTTTGGTTCTAAAACAAGATAGAACCTGCTGCAGTTGATTAGGAGTTGACGGCCAAGGTGTGGTCGTTGACTGGTTTGGCATCCATCGAAGGTGACGCCAACTTTATGAACTTAACGTTAGGCTTTGTGGACGTCTACTGTGACGGTTCCCTGAATGGCATTAGGGTTGACGCCAACCGGTGCGACCTGCAGAATATAGGTCTACACGAGGACAGTTTCTTCAGCTCATTCTCCCTCTCCCTTGCCCTGTTTTCATGCCCCTTGCTTCCCCACTACTTCCAATAGTTGTAAAAGGTTAGTTGGAGGATCGTGGAACGTAAGGTGGAGACGAATCGGCCAAGGAAACGCCAGAGCGAGGTGTAATCGCCGTAGGAGCTCACGGAGGATTTGGTGCGAAGCAGGAGAATTTAGGAGGTTTAAGTGCATATTGAGGTAGGGAACGATCCCTTTAGTCCCTATAGGTTGTGATAATGCATCTAGAACACATGAATTGGCATGTTAATTGTGTTTTTGGGTAATGGTACTTCATGCGGGGTTAATGGGTGGTTTGATCAATTTAATAATGGAAACATGTTGTTTTGAGTTAATTAGAATTCATGCATGTAAGAGGAAGTGATTCCTCATATTTTTCTGTTAAATTTAGGGCTGGGAATACCTGAGGTATCAGTCCAGGGTTTCTGTGAAGTTGATGGCCGAAGATCTTGGCATCAACATCGATTGACGCCAGGTTCTTCAGCTGGGAGCTTAACGACCATATACCTTGCCGTTTACATCCCATAGATGGCAGTCGATGTTGCTGCCAGCATGTTTTTATGAAAATATTGTTATATCAGATATTTAATGTTATCGAGCGGTGCAACGATAATTGTGGTGCACCTAGTGCTCGTGGTTTCTGAGACTAGCGTACTGGGTACGCAGTTAGCTGGTTCATTACATGTTTACGTGGTGTACACGTGTAGTGGACTACTAGTGCACGCAGTTTACGTGAGTCTTCACGTGGTTTGTGTGACGTGCACGTGGTTTTGTGTACGTGGCAAGTAGTACGACGCCTACCGTGGTTACCTCTCCAGTTGGGTGCCCCAGGTTCTTTGTGAGCCAGGCTGTTAGCTCGGGGATTGGTCCCGGTACTTGTGTTGTACCATCGAGGTCTGTGTCGTCTGACCTGGACACCCTCACTCCTGTGTTTGAGTTGTACGTCCGGCTGAGGGAAAGATGACAGTGGGACAGTGACACTTGTGTTTGTCTTTAGTCACTTGTAGCGCGCTCGTAGTTGGGGGTACGGACACCAGTAGTCGACACTGGTCCCCAGCTAGTCCTTTTCCAGTGCCTCACTCTAGTGAGCCCAGGCCAGGGTCTCTAGAGGTGCCAGGCATGGGCCTGCGACCATGTGGTCCGCAGATGGTGGTGTTTAGTTGGTCTCCACAGTTACTTGACCTTTTCACGTGGAGCGGCAGCTGGACCTTTCGTCCGTGGCTGCGAGACTGAGAGGTAGACCTGTGTTAGCTTGTCCGAGTCAGTCTCTGGTGTCGTGAACCAGTTCACGTGGCTCGTGTTTGGCTGTCTCTACTTTAGCTTGTACACTTGTACTGGTTTTCCGTTTAATTATTACAGTTGTTTTTCGTAGTCGACAGATGGTGAGTACTTTTACAGCTTTCATACCCTGCTTAGTTGTTCTATAAATTGTTGGTACTGTTTACTGCTTTTGTACCTGTGTTTTTGGTTTGCTTGGTTTTGGGGGAGTTCCCTACTGAGCCAGTGACTCGCGAGGCTCACCCCTACCCCCACAGGTGAGAGTGAGGAGGACGTTTCTCGACCGTCGTCCAGTTCAGAGCCGCGTCATAGCGGTGCAGGGTCAGTACCTCCAGCTGTGTAGTAGCAGCTCCAACAGTGTAGCCCCAGTAGTGTAGTTGTAGTAGCAGCAGTGTAGCTAGTTGGTTATTTTCTTCAGTTGTACCTCGGGGTATGCCCCAGGCTCTTGTACTTCTTTTCAGTTTTTGTGGAAATATGGCTATGTAAACTTGTGAAATATATATGTGAAATGGTGTGTTCCTTTGTGTTTACACAGATTGTGGTTTGGTATCCCTTGCAAGGCTTCGGCCCGTTCGCGGGAGGCGGACTCGGATCAGGTACGTTATCGATTTAACGGGCTTAGTCGAGGTGTTCTGCCACACTGTTGTTGTGACGGCATTTCCCCACGACGTTTCTAAGTGTTACCCATTGCCCTAGCTTGCACGGCAGTTATTGCCTGGTTGTGCCTAGTTCCCATGGGCGTCGTTGATCTGGCCTTGTGCAGACCTGTGCTTCTAGTGTTTTCCGCTTCGGTGTTCTCTCGGTTCTATAGTCCCGTTCTTGGGTGCCAGTCCATAGTGGCACCGGCGTGTGTAGCTTCTCGACCTTGCGGTGTGTCCGGGGTTCGGGCGGTTCTGCTTGTGGTCCCTCGTCCCTGTGGAGGTCTGAGGTGGTCGTGTTTGAGGTGAGACGTTGTTCTCGCATGGTTGTTGCGTAGTCTCAGCGGGTGTGCCGAGCGTTGCTTCTGCTGTGTGCCCGACTCCGTTGGTTTCTATGGGAGTCGTGTGTGTGGCCCGACCTCGGTTGGTGGTCGAGGCGTTAATCTCTACTCCGCTGCTTAGTAGTACCATGCTGTAGGTGTTTCTCGCTTTACAGCTTTCTAGTGTAGTTTTCCTATTTTCAGAGTTCCTGCTGCTCTGGCCGGTGAGGGACTGGTAATCCCTACTAGGCCTTGTTCGTGAGGCTCACCCCCCTACTTCCTTCAGTTAGGGGCTCGTCGCCACGTTAGCTCGGTGTCGGACGGGTTTGCAGAGGCGGCTGTGGCGCCGTGTGTTGTCAGCAGCAGTGTGAGCTGAGTGTCGTGAGATCTTGTAGCTGAGTGAGTTGAGAGTTGTGCTTTGCAAGTCCTCAGGGTATGCCCCTTAAGGACTGCACTTTTCTTCTTGTACCTGTGCTTTTGCTTAGGACACATTGTACAGACCTTTGTATATTGTACATATTGTTATCATTATTTAAATTCAGTACATATCTCACTAGATTATTTCTTCAAACCCTTCCGGATCTTCGGATCCGTGGGTGGCGGCGTGACCCTCGGGACCCCTGGCGATGGTCCGGGAGGTCGGGTCGTTACAGTTTCTCAAGAAGCCAAAAGACCTAACTTCGCCCTAATTTGGTGTTTTTATAAGCTAAGGGGATCGGAGAACACATTAAGGTGGAAATCCTACCGTTGGGAGGTAGTTTCCAAAACCAGAATCGAAGAAAATGCGGCCATTTCCCGATCTGAAACTACACAATTTCTAGGAAATAAATGGCCATATTGTTGCCGTTTACTGGGAGTCAGCGTCCATCGATCTAGATGTCGACTTTCCTTTAAACGTCAATGCATGTTGACGTTAATTGGCCTTTCGGCCAGCACACAGAAAATCACTTAAACATGCATTCACCCTGTAATTTACATACATAGTACACAACATCATTCAAGTGCAACATGTACAACGTAAATAAAACAATATGTACATAAATAAACACATATATACATATGTACAACATCATTTGAATACAATATGTACAAAAATAAATAAATAAATATATATATATATATACATATACACAAAGCAACTAATCACCATATGACAAAGTCCAAATAAAAGAACAAAGTTCGAGGGCCTTACACCCTCTCCCCCTAAAAGAAAACTTCGTCCTCGAAGTTAGAATGAAACTAATCAAACAAATGGGGATACTTCTTCTTCATAGCATCTTGAAGTTCCCACGTAGCCTCCTCCCGCGAGAAGTTTCGCCAAAGCACATTCACGGACGCAATACTCTTGTTCCTAAGGTGCTGAACCTTCTGATCAAGGATAGCTACGGGTTGCTCAACATACGTCAGATCTGGCTGAATCTCCACTGGCTCGTGACTAATCACATGAGACGGATCCCGCACATACCTTCTGAGCATAGATACGTGGAATACAGGATGCACACTTGCTAGCGCCGGGGGTAAGGCTAGCTCATATGCCACGTTGCCCATCCGCCTAAGAATCTTATATGGGCCAATGAATCTAGGACTCAACTTACTATGCCTGCCAAACCTAACAACACCTCATATAGGTGAAACCTTCAGAAAAATATGCTCACCAACCTCGAACTCCAAATCCTTCCTCCTGTTGTCGACGTAACTCTTCTGCCTATCCTGCACTGCAACAAGCCTCTTCCTAATAAGCTGAATCTTATCCGAAGTCTCCTGCACCAACTCCGGACCAATCAACTGCCTATCGCCTATCTCCTCCCAGCACAAAGGAGATCTACAGGGCCGCCCATACAAAGCCTCAAATGAAGCCATACCAATGCTCGCATGAAAGCTGTTGTAGGTGAATTCTACAAGAGGTAAATGATGCTCCCAATCACCCTTCCAATCTAGTACACATGCTCTCAACATATCCTCGAGCGTCTGGATAGTCCTCTCGGAATGTCCATCTGTCTGGGGATGAAATACCGAACTAAGCTTCAACTCGGAACCCAAAGCCTCCTGAAGACCCTTCCATAGCCTCGAAGTAAATCTTGGGTTAACAACACACGATGTTGCCAACAACTCTAGATCTTGACGGCAGCAAGGTTGCCATCTAGTTCCTGTCTGCAGAAGTGCAGATTGATCGCACAAAAACTTGACGAATTGGGGTTCCAAGACACAAGGAAAAATTACAGAAAAAACCTAGGACCTAGATGACATGAGTAGGGATGAGATCCCTTGATTACTTGCCTTTTAAAAATTGTAGAATGGGATTAATTAGCCGAAGATGCCCTCCTCGGCCAAGCCAAGAAGGTGCTCCAAATCCTCCCAGATCCGGTCTTTGTGTCGATGTAGGTCGCACACCTGAGTTGGGGAAGCCTCACCAATGTTCAGAGTATCTCCCAGTTGATGCAGATCGCCGGAAGACGCACACAAACACCAAATCAAAGCCTTCAAAGTTCAGGTTTTTCGCACAGAGCTCTAGGGTTTCTCAAGAAGCCAAAAGACCTAACTTCGCCCTAATTTGGTGTTTTTATAAGCTAAGGGGATCGGGGTACGCATTAAGGTGGAAATCCTACCGTTGGGAAGTAGTTTCCAAAACCAGAATCGGAGAAAATGTGGCCGTTTCCCGATCTAAAATCGCACAATTTCTAGGAAATAAACGACCATATTGTTGTCGTTTACTGGGAGTCAGTGTCCATCGATCTGGACATCGACCTTCCCTTAAACATCAATGCATGTTGACGTTAATTATCCATAAGGCCAGAGCACAGAAAATCACTTAAACATGCATTCACCCTGTAATTTACATACATAGTACACCACATTATTCAAGTGCAACATGCACAACGTAAATAAAACAATATGTACTGTCACGTCCCAAGAATTACACAGCGGATATAAATTATTCGAAAATAATTCGAGTCAATATCCCGAGACGTGAACAGTTGGCAAATAAGCCTCTAGCTAGCACGCACTAAATGTATAACAACATACATCATCATAGGGCCCAAATATTGAACTCAACTAATCTTGTATTCAAATCTCAACTCATTGTATTCCAAATAGAAACTATTACAGGACTAAGACTCAATAAAAAGGAAAGTACATTTATTCCTCACTTCCTACTAAATGAATCTAACACTCAAAGCAAACTACTATAACTAGACTCATAGCTAGAACACTCATCACTCGGACGCATGCCCATCCTCGACTTGATCCTCCTCTTGAACTTCATAGTCACCTAGATTGGGTAAAAGTAGGGGATAAGCAAACTAGCCCAGTAGGATTTATATCTCAATGTGTGGGCAATGATATAAGTGATTAGCAGTTTAGAAGTAGGTAAGCACGATGAATGTCATGATATGCATGTACGAATAAAACTCATTAAAACATGATACATGGACAAGCTAGATGGAGTGATCATGATAGAACAAGATTTTTGAACAAGATGACAAGATAGAACTAGCAATAGATCACTTTGTACAAGTACGCAAGATTTCACTTGATGTCAAGAATGCAAGATATCACTAATTGCAATAAATGCAGGATGGCCATAACACGCAAGCAAGCAAGCACGCACGAGCACGATAATGTAACACTAATTAGGCACGTAGACACTAATGTACACCAAGAAAAGATCCATCAAGAATGTACACCAGGACACGTGTATGTGGTTATTGTATCTATCATTCAACACGCACGCACGACTCCCAGTGCAGATGCAACATCAGTAATCATTATACCCCATGGTTAACAGTATATTTATGACTCCCCGTCATTGGGGCTAGACTAGAGCCCTTGGACACTCGTCGTGCCCGGTCAGCATCTCACTTAATGGGACGTTTGGGAGCAATTTAAAAAAAATATATTTCTACCTAAAAAATTATGTTGTATTCATTTTTAACTTTAAATTTAAAATTGTAAAAATGTGATGTTATCTGTTTGGTAAAAATATCAAAAATTTTAAAATTAATATTGATGTGTTTGGAGGCGAAGGGCGGGAGGGGGCGGGTGGGGCTGGGGGTTCCAGCGGGGGGGAGGGCGGGGGTGGGTGGGGGTTCTGGGGCGGGGGCCTGGGGGCGCAGGGGACGGGGGGGCTGGGGGAGGCCGGGGGTTGAGAGGGGGGGTTCCGGCAGCGAGGGCGGGGGAGGGAGGGGGGGTTCCGGCGGCGGGGGCTGGGGGGGAGGGCGGGGGTAGGAGGCCGGCAGGGGGGGCTGGGAGCGCAGGGGAGGGAGGGGGAGGAGTGGGCTATAGAGGGGGGCGGTGCTTGCAGAGGGGGGGGGAGCGCAGGGAGGAGGAGAGGGCGGCGGGGGGCTTCCACAAGGGGGGGGGAGGAGGGGGCTGCACAGAGAGGAAGAGGGGGCGGTAGGGGGAGGGGAGGAAGAGGGGCGATGGGGGGGGTTAGTTGAGAGAAGAGTGAGTGTGCTTTTGTTTTAAAAACTAGTTCCTCTTTGTTTTTATTTTGAGAGAGATTTACATTAGATAAAAGTTGTTCTCTAAAGTAAAAAATTGTTTACCAAACATGTCATTATATTTGTCTTCTTTCTTTTTTAAATTTAAGAGAGAAAATTGAGAAAAAAATGCAACCAAACACCCTATAAGTTTTAAATGTAGATACCCACAGTCATTAATAATGGCCAATGAGAGTTTCAAGATGTAAGCATGTGTAACGCCATGTTCATGATGATGATGAGAACAAGTAATGAGTAAATTGAACATGATTTCATGAGAACAATGGTCAAGAGATAAATTCGGCAGCATAACGGTACGATTTATACTTTAGTTCAATCCTTTAGTCTAGATTGTAAATCACACTCACGAGAACAAGATGAGAGAGGAAGTGCACGCTAACTTTTGGGTACTTCAATAGTACAACCTGCTCGTCGTCCATGTGAGAATCCATGGTCAGAGGAGACTTACGGAGGCCTTGGAGAAAAGGTCGCTAGTCTTATCGATTCAGAATGACCGATAGAGAGCTTCCAAATTCCCAAGAAAGGGCTGCCTAGAAGTGCAAGTGTGTAGTGATGTACGCGTGTCAATTCACAAACCATCGATTTTAAACTCTCGGAAAGCACTTAACAAGATGACATGCAATGAACAATGCATTTAACTACACATGGGTTTGCAAGATTTTAAGATAACTATTATCATTTAAACATGGTAGAACAGTAGGAGGATTAAATCACAAGTTGCATGAATGATCACGTCATTAAGAAAGCAATTAGAATAGTATTCATGTAATTAAAGCTTTTAAAATGGGTTAGACACTTTTAAGCCATTAAATAGATATCACGTAATGATCAGAACCAAGACATGAGAATTACACACTAAATATCATGTTAAACAGACCTCGGGTATGCCTTAAAATAGGCGTCCAACACAGAGGACGCACTTAAAAATGCAGTGCACAGCGAAAGCAGGCGATACTGTAAAGATACTAAATCACGTCCACACAGGTGACCGCCTTCATGCATGAATCATGTCGGGGGACATGGACGTGTCTACATAAAACCATTAAAAAAAACGTGGGCGGGAAAACCCTCTGAAATGCGTCCAAGAAGGACGCCACGGTTCAGAGTGGCCCGGACTCCCAGGCGGCGCGCAGACCCACGTGGGGCGTGGATTGGGTCAATGAAAAATTGTGTCCAGGGGCATGGACGCTTTTCATGGGATCGCGTCGCCCCTGTGCGATGCGATACCAGGCCCTTGAATCGCGTCGACCTGTCTGGACGCGATTCAGGGTCCAGCCCCAAAACGAAGAAAACACTTCTCTCAGGGGGGGTTCGATCATGCAACGCTTATATCTCCTAAACTAGGGCTTTTTGGGTAAAAGTCTCAACATGAAATTGTTGAAAACATGGAATAGGTGTGAACTATGATTTTCAAATAATTTTAAACGGCCTCGAGATGTGTGATAAATTGACTTGAACAGGAAAAGTCTTAGACATGCGCGACTTTGGCAAAACACCTATTATTCAAAATCTACTCATTGGAATTCGATGAAATCTGTGGGAAACGAAAGTTAACTTCATGCTCTACACATTGGTATAGGATATGTTAAGGGTTGGCCCGATAAAACCTACCTTTGGGGTTGATAAAGTTTCATTCTTTAGAAATCCATTGTTCAGACCACTGTTTGAAGAACGCTTAATACTCCGTGTATACTGCATGTAATGTGGGCATTCTACTTGGGTTAGAATGTAGACTTGACCCTCTTTCCAGGGATATAATCCTTTCAAGGTTTGGTTATGGTTTGACTCACCTTTGGTCGACTCCAAGATGACTATATGTGCAGGTCGCAGCAGACGCAATGGGGAAGAAGAACGGCTTGGTGTGGGCGATCTCCTGCTCCCCAGCCACCAAGAACTCCTCCACACAACCCCAACAAGATGTAAACTCGTTCCCAAGGGTTTGGTGGAACTATTTAAGCATCTATGAGTTTTAGGAGTCCTAATACAACAAGGAAAGAAGAGTTGCGGGATTGGCTTGTTGGTTTCCTATTTTGAGGATTTCTTCCTCCATTTGAGTGTGTGAGGCTTTAGAAAACCTCCCACCATAGTTAAGCACGAATTGGGTTGCCAAGAATGCAAGATCTCTTCCCAATTTAACTCTAATTACCTCTTTCTAATTTCAACTTATTTTAGCCACGAATTTCCATGCATTTTCTTGCTTCATTTGATTTTTGGGCCAAATGATGTCTATTGGCCCAATTATGATATTGGGTTATTAATATATAATGTTGGAAGTCTCTCCAACACTTTTATTAAATTTTTGGTTGCGTCATATTTCCGCATTAACAGTTTTCCGACTTGTTTCCTAATTTGGATAATCGGTCACAATAACTCTTAAACCTAGCCCAAATAATTTTTATTGACCCAAATTTCTTGATGGGTCATTAGAGGATATTATTTGAAGTCCATATATGATTTTTATTAAATTTCCTGACTCATCCAAGTACGTGTGATAATGATTTTTCGACTTATTTATGAATTACGATAATAAGTCGCAAAACACTTTAAACTTGGCTAATCTGATTTTTCTTGTCACAAATTTCTTTGTGGAACATTTAGTAATAATGTGTGGGGTTGATTTATAATTTTTACGGATTTTTCCGATGCGTTCTTGTACGTACAGTAGTGGTACGTATGTTTTAAATAATCTGATATTATGGAAACTATTTATTTCCCTTTATTTGAATTTTTATGTAATTAAAATTTTCGGGGTGCTACATGTACATAAATAAACACATATATATATATATATGTACAACATCATTTGAATACAATATGTATAGAAATAAATATATATATACATATACACATAATTATATACACAAAGCAACTAATCACCATATGACAAAGTCCAAATAAAAGAACAAAGTTCGAGGGCCTTATAATATGACTTTTAATACTTTATAATTGCAAACACTACCTATAGATATCAAAATAGTTCCAAATTTTATCTATAAACCCTACGCATGGAACATATCATATGGTTAATTTTTCAGAATTTTCATGATAGTAACTCTATTTTTAACATTTAACAGGGATCTCATGCAATTTAACAAGATATTTCACTTTAAACATGAAAGACAGTAAACAGTCGGATGTCACAGTTTCAAAACATGTAAACAGTAGCCCTAAGTTCATGAAAATTTTTTGTAACAATATCATGCATCAAATCTATTTATTCTGAATTTAACTTTGTCAAGATATGCATATTTTTCCATAGCAAAAATTCCATAATTCATAATTATTATCAAACAATTATCAAAAATTTGGGGTTTAACCTATTATCATACTTGAACATCCATAATTTTTATAGCATTTGCAGACAACTAGAAATCCCCAAAAATCACATCATACAGATCAAACCACTATTCAAAAAAACAAGATGAACTTGACGGCAAGGGTCTTGCCGTCAGGGTGGGTTAACGGCACGATCGATTGCCGTTAACTCATGAACTTGACGGCAACAAGGTTTTCGTCAACCTCCTATCTGCAGACAGTGCAGACCGAACACAGAAAAACATAGAATTTGGGGGTCCAAGACACGATCTAAAAATCCGTAAAAATACCTAAACTCTAGGTGATAAGTCTAAGGATGAAACCCCTAAGCTACTTGCCTTTCGAAAAACCTCAAAAGATCTATTTTTTGGTGATGAAGCCCTCCTCGACCAAGCCAAAAAGGTGATGCCTTTCGCCTTAATCCGATCTCTACGCTCGAGCAAACGATCTCCCAGAGTTAGGAGAGCTCCTCCACCTCTAGAAGAGTCTTCCAGTCATAGAAGATCGCCGGTGAAGCCTCCCAATCACCGGATCAAGCCTCCCAAAGTCTCCCTTTTTCTCACCCTGAAACCTAAAAACCTCTTTCTGAACCAAAGGGCCTCTCCTAACTGAGATGTCTAGGTTAAATAGGCCATAGAGTCGGGGCAAACCTAGGTATTAGGAGTCCTGACCGTTGGGGATACGTTTCTAAATCTAACTACGTAGAAAACGGGACGGTTTCAGATCTAGAATCCCAAACACAGCCGGAGAAGTAGACGACCACATAGCTGTCGTCAACCGGAAATAGGTGTTAATTGATGTTGGCATCTAGATCCTCTGGCCACATAGTCAACGGCACAAAAGTTGCCGTCAACATGTTCTTAACATCAAGGGATGTTGACGTTAAACAGCAATTTCGGGCAGAACAATCAAAGCATCAAACAAACATATAATATGCACAAAAATTGAGGGCCTTACACCCTCTCCCCCTAAAAGAAAACTTCCTCCTCGAAGTTAGAACAGAAATACTAACCAAACAATTGGGGATACTGCTTCTTCATGGCGTCCTCTAGCTCCCATGCAGCCTCCTCCCGTGAGAAATTTCTCCACAACACCTTCACGGATGCAATTGTAAGGCCCTCGAATTTTGCCCTCTTATTTAGATGTTTGGTTTTGTAATGTTTAGATGCTTGTGAGTACAGTTATGTGTGTGTGTATATATATATATATATATATATGTATGTACTTCTATACATATTATAATTAAATAAAGTTCTACATGTACGTATGCTTGTTTAATTATGTACATATGGTGTTTATGTAATATATTGTACAATATATGTATGTATGTACATAGTGTAAGCTTGGTATTCTCCATTTCTATGTTCTGGCCAAAGGACCATTTAACGTCAATATGCATGGACGTTAGGGGTTGAGTCGACGTCTAGATCGATGGACGCCAACTCCAAGTTGGCGGCAACCGAGGTGGACATCTACTTCCCAAAACATGTGCGATTTCAGATCCCGAAACGTCCGCGATTTCTTTGCCTTCTATTTAGGAAACCTCCGTCTAATGGTAGGATCCCCTACCTAAATGCATACCCGACTGCCTTAGCTTATAAAAACACCTTCTCTGGCCGAATTAGATCATTTTTGGCTATTGTCAAAAAACCCTAGCTTTTTGTGCGAAACCTGAACTTTGGAGATCTGGATCTGGCGATTAGGTGCATCTTCCGGCGATCTACCACGACTAGAAGGAACTCTAAGCATAGAGGAAGGCTTCCCCGACGACGGTGTATAACCAGCTTCATCACAGAACCGGTTCGGGGAAGGATTTGAGAAGCTTCTTGGCTTGATGCAGAAGAGAGCCGATGTGTGGTGGGCTTCGTTACTGCGTACCAGGTTTGAGGACAGTGTTGTCGAGGCAGCATGGGATGAGTTCGTGAGTCTCTTTTGGGCCAAGTTTATTCCAGAGCATATCCAGGACAAGATGGAGCAGGAGTTCCTCAATTTGACTCAGGGCTCCATGATCGTACTTGAGTACAAGGCCAGGTTTGGGGAATTATCAAAATATGCACCTCACATTGTGGCTAATGAGCGCAGGAAGGCAAAGAAATTTGTGATGGGCCTTAAGTCATCACTGAGGTCGAGGCTGGTGGCGTTTGACCATCGTACCCTAGATGAGGCCCTTAGTGCTGCATGTAGGCAGGAGGGCGAGATGGAGCAGTACCTCGAGGAGAAGAAGGCGTCGCAGAAGAGATCTATACCTCCTTTCCAGTGGCAGGATAGGAAGAAGGCAGCGTACCAGTCACCGCAGCGTCCTGTGGCAGTGAGCAGTCAGCAGGTAGCTTCTAAGCGGTCCCCCGGTAGTAGGCCTAGCGGCAAGAAGGAGTGCCCTCACTGTGGAAGGGCACATGGCGGTACCGAGTGCTGGAAGATGGCGGGGAAGTGCCTAAAGTGGGGAGTAACAAGCATCAGATCCGGAACTGCCCTAGACTTCAGCAGGGAGTCCAGCGTGGAGCGCCAGCCCCAGCAGCGGCAGCAGCAGCAGTGCCAGCTACAAGAAGACCAGGAAGGCCTCGAGCCCAAGCTCGAGTGTTTGCCCTAGTACAAGAGGATGCCAAGCATGCGGATAATGTCACTGAAGGTACGGTTCTTTTCATGGGTATGCACGCTCGGGTTTTATTTGATATGGGTGCCACTCACTCGTTCATTTTCGAGCGGTTTGCTAGGCAGTTAGCTTTAGAGTCAGGATTAGAGGCTGAGGAGTTAGAGGTTCCGTTGTCTGTGCACACACCTGCGGGAACGGTATCGACTAGGAAGTGTATTTTGTCTTTACCTGTGTGCATTGAGGATCGAGTCTTAGATGGGTGTTTCTTCTTGCTAAAGATGAAGGACTATGATGCTATTCTAGGTCTGGATTGGCTAGAGGAGCACTATGCTTTAGTTGATTGTCGTGGGAAGAAGATCACTTTCTGTATTCCTGGTGAGGACGAGTTTTCACATCCCTTGCCAAGGAACTTACCAGGAAGGTTTGTTATCTCCGCCATGAAGGCGATGAGGATGGTTAACAAGGGTTGTGACGCTTTTCTTGCCAGCGTGGTATTAGTATCGAAGGCTGATCAGTCACTTACCCTTGAGGAGATTGATGTAGTGCAGGAGTTTCCAGACATTTTTCCCGATGATTTGTCTGGATTGCCACCGGTTAGAGAGATAGAGTCTACCATAGAGTTGCTTTCCAGCACCTCTCCTATCTCATAGGCTCCATATCGGATGGCACCTGCGTAGTTGGCTGAGTTAAGGAAGCAGTTGCAGGATTTGCTAGATAAGGGATTTATTCGCCCTAGTGTATCTCCTTGGGGCGCACATGTTTCATTGTAAAGAAGAAGGATGGGTCACTTAGGTTATGTATTGATTATAGGAAGCTCAACCAAGTGACTGTAAAGAACAGGTATCCCTTACCGCGGATTGATGATCTATTTGACCAGTTGCAGAATGCATCAATCTTTTCCAAGATTGATTTGCGGTCCGGCTATCATCAGTTAAGGATTAGGAGTGAGGATGTGTCCAAGACGGCCTTTAGGACCCGTTACAGACATTATGAGTTTTTAGTTCTTCCATTTGGTTGACCAACGCCCCTGCAGCGTTCATGGATCTCATGAACAGGGTGTTTAGACCTTATCTAGATAGTTTTATCGCAGTGTTTATCGATGATGTGTTGGTCTATTCTCCGGATGAGGCCACACACCGTCAGCATTTGAGGGTAGTGCTAGAAGTTCTCCGAGAGCACAAGCTGTATGCTAAATTCAACAAGTATGATTTCTGGATGCGCGAGGTTCATTTCCTTGGGCATGTTATCTCTGGAACTGGTGTAGCAGTTGATCCAGCGAAGGTCCAGGCTGTATTAGATTGGGAGATCCCCAGGGCCCCATCGGAGATTTGGAGTTTCCTTGGTTTAGCGGGCTATTGTCGGCGATTTATTGAGGGATTTGCATCTATCACTGCACCTTTGACTAAGCTAACCAGGAAGGGTGTGAAGTTTATTTGATCCGAGGAGTGTGAGAGTAGCTTTCAGTTGTTGAAGGCTAAGCTTACTTCTACATTGGTGTTGATTTTACCAAGTGGTGTAGAGGGTTTTGCCATTTACTCGGATGCATCTTGGATTGGTTTAGGTTGTGTGTTGATGCAGCAGGGAAGGGTAGTGGCATATGTTTCTCACCAATTGAAGGAGCATGAGCGTAGCTATCCAACTCATGATTTGGAGCTTGCGGCAGTGGTTCATGCACTAAAGATTGGAGGCACTATCTTTATGGTGTCAGATTTGAGGTGTTCACTGACCATAAGAGCTTGAGGTATCTCTTCTCGCAAAAGGAATTAAAACTCCGGCAGATAAGATGGATTGAGTTCCTCAAGGACTACGACTTTGATCTTCAGTATCAACCCAGAAAGGCAAATGTCATAGCGGATGCTCTTAGCCGGAAGAGGTCTTTACTCCAGTAGGATTGGAAGATGTTGGAGGATGCTGCTTGTGTGATGACTGAGTTAGAGCCATTATTATGTCAGGCTTTTGTAGCTCAGTTGTCCATTTAGTCCACTGTTTTGAATGAGGTGATCGAGCAGCAGAAGGCTGACCTTAGACTCCAGGAGTTAGTCGGCAAGGTAGACATTGCTCGTGATGAGGATGGTGTGATTAGGTTCCATCACCGAGTCTGTGTTCCCAACATTGTAGATGTTCATGAGCATGTATTAGCAGAAGCTCATAGGTCGAGATTCTCTATTCATCCGGGTAACACTAAGATGTACCAGGATTTGAAGAGATCATTTTGGTGGTCTGGCATGAAGAAAGATGTAGCGGATTTTGTATCTAGGTGTTTAGTATGCTAGCAAGTGAAGGCCGAGCAGTAGCGACCATCTGGACTTATGCAAAAGATGGAAATCCCAGTATGAAAGTGGGAGGCTGTCACTATGGATTTTGTAACAGGTTTGCCCGAATCAAGGAGGGGCAATGACTTGATTTGCGTAATTGTAGATAGATTCTCTAAGAGTGTGCATTTCTTGCCTATGAAGAAGAAGCAGTCGGTTGAGAGTTTAGCTAGGTTGTATGTTAGTAGCATTATTAGATTGCATGGTGTACCAAAGTCGATCATTTCAGATCGAGATCCAAGATTTACTTCGAGGTTGTGGAAGGGTCTTCAGGATGCATTAGGCTCTGAGTTGAAGCTTAGTTCGGCGTTCCATCCCCAGACAGATGGATAGTCCGAGAGGACTATCCAGACGCTCGAGGATATGTAGAGAGCGTGTGTGCTAGATTGGAAGGATGATTGGGAGCGTCATCTACCTCTTATGGAGTTCGCATATAACAACAGTTTGCATGCGAGTATTGGTATGGCTCCATTTGAGGTGTTGTATGGAAGGCCTTATAGATCTCCTTTATGTTGGGAGGAGACCGGTGATAGACAGTTGATTGGTCCAAAGTTAGTGCAAGAGACTTTGGATAAGATCCAGCTTATCAGGAAGAGGCTTGTTGCGGCGTAGGATAGGCAGAAGAGTTACGCCGACAACAGAAGGAAGGATTTGGAGTTCGAGGTTGGCGAGCATGTCTTTTTGAAGATTTCGCCTACTCGAGGTGTTGTCAGATTTGGCAGGCATAACAAATCAAGTCCTATATTCATTGGCCCGTATGAGATTCTCAGGCATTTGGGCAGCATGGCATATGAGCTAGCTTTACCCCCGGCATTAGCTAGTGTTCATCCTGTATTCCACGTATCTATGCTCAGGAGATACGTCCGAGATCCATCTCATGTTATTAGTCATGAGCCAGTGGAGATCCATCCAAATCTATCTTATATTGAGCAACCAGTAGCTATTCTTGACCGGAAGGTTTAGCATCTCCGAAACAAGAGTATTGCGTCCGTGAAGCTGCTATGGCAGAACTTCTCGCGAGAGGAGGCTACTTAGGAGCTTGAGGATGCTATGATGAAGAAGTATCCCCAATTGTTTGAGTAGTGTCGTTCTAACTTCGAGGACGAAATTTTTTTAAGGGGGAGAGGGTGTAAGGCCCTCGAATTTTGCCTTCATATTTAGATGTTTGGTTGTGTAATGTTTAGATGCTTGTGAGTACAGTTATGTGTGTATATATATATATATATATATATATATATATATATATATATATATATACTTTTATACATATTATAATTAAATAAAGTTGTACATGTACGTATGTTTGTTCAATTATGTAGATATGGTGTTTATGTAATATATTGTACAATATATGTATGTATGTACATAGTGTAAGCTTGGTGTTCTGCATTTCTATGTTCTCGCCGAAGGACCATTTAATGTCAACATGCATGGACGTTAGGGGTTGAGTTGACGTCCAGATCGATGGACGCCAACTTCAAGTTGGCGGCAACCGAGGTGGACGTCTACTTCCCAGAACATGTGTGATTTCAGATCCCAAAACATCCGCGATTTCTTCGCCTTCTGTTTAGGAAACCTCCGTCTAACGGTAGGATCTCCTACCTAAATGCGTATCTGACTACCCTAGCATATAAAAACACCTTCTCTGGCCGAATTAGATCCTTTTTGGCTATTGTCAAAAAACCCTAGCTTTTTGTGCAAAACCTGGACTTTGGAGATCTGGATCTGGCGATTGGGTGCATCTTCCGGCGATCTACCACGACTGGAAGGAACTCTAAGCATAGAGGAAGGCTTCCCCGACGACGGTGTACAACCAGCATCATCACAGAACTAGTTCGGGGAAGGATTTGAGGAGCTTCTTGGCTTGCCTGAGGAGAGCTTCTCTGGCAAATAATCCCATCTATCTATTTTTACGAAGGCAAGTAACCTATGTATATCATCCCTGCCCATGTCTAGTAGGTCTTAGGAATTTTACAGATTTTTCCTCATGTCCTGGAACCCCCATTCACCTTTGTTTTGTGCGTTCAGTCTGTGTTTTGCAGACAGGAACTTAACAGCAACATCTAGTGCCATTAAGATCCCTGGTTGGCGGCATGATCCTGTGTCGTTGACCTATATTGGAGGCAACATCTATGCCGCCAAGTTCAATAGGTTAGACAGAATGCATGTTTTGATCCTTGTGTCATATTTTCTAGATTTCTAGGCATGAGTGCTGTTGTAAAATTTGTGTATGATCAAGTACGTCTAGTAGAACATGCCATGTGGTTGGGTTGAATTTTTGTAGATTATCCTATTTATTAGAATTTCTATAACGAGGCATTAAGCATGATTTAGCCTTGTTAACTCCTATTTAATTAGATCCATGTTAAATTAGGGTTTCAAAATTTTACTGTGACTATATGATGACTGTGTTCAGGTGTTAACAGTGCTAGATATAACTATGTTATTGTGAAATCTATTGAAGTAAAATTTGGGATAAAATGCCTAAAATGTTGTTTTAATTACTGAAATTAGTTTACTAGTCCAAAAAATATGAGAAATTAAGCATGTGATGTATTTACTATTTGGATCCTGTTATAAAAATTTCATGACGTTTGGAGAACAGTAAGCACTGTTATGGATTTAAAGAGAGAAATGACCATATTAAACATGCCTTGTTAATTACGTGTAATTCAGTTGCTAGAAGCATGCTTAGGTCTATGTTAAGAGTAGATTTTCAGTTTGAACAGTAATGATATGATCTGAAAACTGATCCATGTATATGTGTTAAATGTGAATGCGTGTGAATCTAATTACATGTGAATACTATGACAACGTGATAATGTAAAAAGTGTATAAATTGTGCCGTGTGTGACACTGCTACCATATAGGGCTGTGGAACTGTACCGTAGTAAAGTCCCTATGGAAAGGTTCAATGTGTGTGAAATCCTATGGGCAATTAGGATGAAATCCTAGAGGTGGACAAGTACCACTGGTTAGGGTGGAGAGTGCTTCTCCCGGTTCTGCGCAGTTAACCAAGGTCTATCACTGTGTTGCCTAGGTGATGGATATGTGAATGTGAATGTGTGTCCTTCTAATGGTGGTTTGGACTATGTGTCACAGCAACTAAGTGTAAAAATGTGAATATGTGTAAGTGAATTGTGAAATGTGCAATGTGTAAATGAGCATGTAAAAGTGTAAAGTGAATGTGTTAACATGTGAACAAGTGTAAACCATTGTGAATATGTTTAATTTATGTTAAAACAGCAAGTAAAATGTGTGTATAATTGTGTTAAATTCATGAGAATTCAAATAGAATCCATGCTAGGTGTGATGCTTACTTTATGAGTAGTTCCATGCCTAAATTGTGTACATTATAATATGAATTGAATGAGATTTGAATGGTTTAAGCATGTTAATTAAAAAGTGTAGAAAGCATGTTATAGGTTTTATTCTTAATTGTTGTAAGTGAGATAAAGCATGTATCATGTGTTTCTAATGCTATAAGTTCCATGCTTAGTAAATTTAAATTGTATGAACCATACCACATGTGATAATTACTCCCATTGATTATTAGCATGTGCATATGATGTGTGTAAGGATGATGTATATGGATTGCTTGCTGGGTATTTTTAGACTCATTCTTGCTTCGGCGTACAAGTGCAGGTGTCTCCACTTCTTCTGAGGAGATAGTTAGGAGCGACTTCGAGCGAGAGGAGTAGCATTTATTGTGGAGATCTCTATGTTGTGCCTTTCATTTCATAGTATGTAATTTGGAGCTCTGTAATTGAGAATGGATAATGTAATTCATTTGAAAGTTGTATTAATGTGGATTTTAGTATTTTCTTTCATTTAACGTTATATAGACTGTGGATATTAAGGATGATGATGGAATGGAATAAAATTGTTACTTTCTCTCCGCTGTACTCTTTTCTATTCGTGTACATATCAACCTACTGTTTAGTGTTGGGTCAATGTCCCACTGTGACGGCGTTCATTATACCGACATGGATTGGTATAATCGTACCGGTATAAGGAGGGTCGTTATAGCAATAGCCTTGTTCCTGAGGTGCTGAACTTTCTGATCTAAGATAGCTACTGGTCTCTCTACATAAGACAAGCCTGGCTGAATCTCCACTGGTTCATGATTGATAACATGTGACGGATCTCGCGCGTATCTCCTGAGCATAGACATGTGGAAGACCGGGTGCACACTAGCTAGCGCTGGGGGTAAAGCTAGCTCATATGCCACACTGCCCATTCGCCTGAGAATCTCAAATGGGCCAATGAATCTCGGGCTCAACTTGCTTTGCCTGCCAAACCTAACCACGCCTTGAGTAGGTAAAACCTTGAGGAATACATGCTCTCCAACCTCGAACTCTAAGTTCTTCCTTCTGTTGTCGGCATAGCTCTTTTGCCTATCCTACGCTGCGATCAATCTCTGCCTGATGAGCTGAATCTTGTCCGATGTTTCTTGCACCAACTCGGGACCAACCAACTGCCTATCACCTGTCTCCTCCCAGCACAAAGGAGATCTACAGGGCCGACCGTACAAAGTCTCGAATGGAGCCATGCTGATACTCGCATGAAAACTGTTGTTGTAGGCAAGCTCCACAAGAGGTAGATGACATTCCCAATCGCCCTTCCAATCAAGCACGCATGCTCTCAACATGTCTCGAGTGTCTGAATAGTTCTCTCAGACTGGCCATCTGTCTGAGGGTGAAATGTTGAACTAAGCTTCAACTGAGAACCCAAAGCCTCCTGAAGACCCTACCACAGCCTCGATGTAAACCGCGAGTCTCTGTCAGAAATAATAGACTTCGGCACACCATGCAGTCTCACAATACTGCCAACATACATCCTCGCCAAGCTCTCCACAGACTGTTTCTTCTTCATGGGTAAGAAGTGAGCAGTCTTGGAGAAACAGACTACAACCACCCAAATCAAGTAATTTCCCTTTGTTGATCTGGGCGAACCCATCACAAAATCCATGGTGATTGCTTCCTACTTCCATACAGGTATCTACATCTTCTGCATAAGGCCTGATGGTCTCTGACGCTCGGCCTTAACCTGCTGACATACCAAACACCTAGATACAAACTTTGCCACATCCTTCTTCATGCCTGACCACCAGAAGGATTGATTCAAATCCTGGTACATCTTGGTGTTACCTAGATGAATGGAGAACCGTGATCTTTGAGCTTCTGCAAGTACTCGCTCACGAACACCCACAACATCAGGGACACACACTCGGTGCTGAAATCTAATAACACCGTCCTCATCATGAGCAATGCATGCCTTGCCTACCATCTCCTGAAGTCTAGGATCAGCTCCCTGCTGCTCGATTACCTCGTCCAACACAATGGATCAGATAGTCAACTGAGCCACGAAAGCCTAACACAACTGTGGCTCTAGCTCGGTCATAGAACATGTCGCATCCTCTAGCATCTTCCAATCCTGATGAAGTAAGGACCCCTTCCTACTGAGCGCCATGACATTCACCTTCCCTAGATGGTACTGAAGCTCAAAGTCGTAGTCCTTAAGGAACTCTATCCACCTTCTCTGCAGATTCAATTCCTTCTAAGAGAAAAGGTACCTCAAACTCTTGTGGTCAGTGAACACCTCAAACTTGACACCATAAAGATAGTGTCTCTAGATCTTCAGTGCATGAACCACAGCTGCTAACTCCAAATCATGGGTTGGATAGTTATGCTCATGCTCCTTTAATTGGTGAGAAACATAGGCAACTACCTTACCATGCTGCATCAACACACAACTAAGGTCTATCTGAGAAGCATCAGAATAGATAGCAAAACTCTCTACACCACTAGGCAAGATCAACACGGGTGCAGATGTCAGCCTTGTCTTTAACAATTGGAAACTGCTCTCACAATCATCAGACCACACATACTTAATCCCCTTTCTGGTCAGCTTAGTCAAAGGTGCAGCAATAGAGGCAAAGCCTTCAATGAATCACCTATAATAGCCTGCTAACCCAAGAAAACTCCTGATCTCGGATGGTGTCCTCGAAGTCTCCCACTCTAACTGTAAGGCCCCCAAATTTTTGTTCATTTTATATTGTGCGTATGGTATTTACTTGTTATGTGTCTAGTGTGTGTATTAGATTGTGCATATTATAAATATTTAATTACTCATGTGTATATGTATGTATATATATTATTTTCTGTGAGTATAAGTGCTTAGCTAATTTTATACATATATTGTACTTAGTTAAATCCTATGTATATTATATTTAAGTAATGTTATGCATATGATATGTAATTATTGCTATATATCTTGTAGGTACTCATGAGGTTATTTTGTACATGTAATATATTTAAATGAGCATGCATTATCTAATTGTTGATGTACATATTATAGTCACTTAAGTCCATGCATATTGTATATAATTATGATGTGTACATATATATATATATATATATATATATATATATATATATATAAGTTTATCTCTGTGTATATGATATTTACTTATTCCAGCACCCATTAAACTGTTTGTGATGTAATGGTACATCTGTTTTGATGTATTACTGTTTTCTGGCCGAAATGCCAAGTTGGCGGCAACATGCATGCCGCTGACTGTATGGCCATGGGAAGTTGGCGTCCAGATCGATGGACGCCAAACCCCTATTGGCGGCACCAAATGTGGACGCCTAGTTCCCAGTCTTCTGACAGTTTCAGATTTGGTAACGCCTGCATTTCTTCCGGTTCCAGTTTAGGAAACCTAGCTCTAATGATAGGAGACCTACCCTAACGTGTACCCAACCTACCTAGCTCTATAAAATCACCCTGTTTCGGCTAGGGGCGTTAATTGGACCGGGCCGGCCCGGAAGCCCGGCCTAGTTTTAACCGGGCTTGGGCCGAAAAAATGAGCCCGTTAAATTTTTTAGGCCTGGCCGAGCCCGGCCCGGAAAAAAAATAGGGCCGGGCTTGGGCTTTGTGAGGCCCAGCCCAGTTAGCTCGCACGGCCCGAAAAAATATAAATATAATTTATATTAAATATAAATTTTATATTTAGAAAAAGAATTATATATATTTTTTCTACCATAAATCTACTCAAAAACATAATCTTTTACCAGTTAAATGTTAATATAGATATAAGTAAAATATATATTATTTTTTATAGATATATTATAGTATATATATTAAAATTATATATTATATAAATAAAATAATATTTGTCTTATTGTTTTGGGTCGGGCCGGGCTTTTCTGGGCTTTTTCTGGGCCGGGCCGGGCCACCCATACCAGGCCTACCCCCGGGCCTGGGCCGGGCCCGGGCTGACTTTTAAAAAATCGGGCCTGGGCCGGGCCTAGCAAGGCCCGATCCAGGCCCGACCCATTGACACCCCTAATTTCGGCCGAGTCACGTCTTTTTGGTCTTTGGAGAAGCTAGAGTTTTTCTGTGGGAAAACCCGATCTTTGGAGAGCTGGATCTGACGACTGGAGGAGTTTTCTGAGATCTACATTGACTGGAGGATAGTCCAATCATCAAGGAAGCGTCTCCAACTCTGAGGATCAATCTACATCAACAGAAGAATCGGATTTGAAGCAATTTTGAGCACCTTCTTGGCTGAGCCAAGAAGGGCTTCTTCGGCAAGATTTGATCTCTATGGATTTATTTTGAGGTAAGTAACCTATGGATGTCAACCCTACTCATGTCCCCTTAGGTCCTAGTATTTTTGTGGAATTTTCTCGTGTTTTGGAACCTCCAAATTTCCCCTACATTGTGTTCTGCTTGCATGGCCTGAAGATAGGAAGTTGGCGGCCATATGTGTGCCGCCAAGTTCCTGTGTTGACGGCACCATCCTGTGTCGTTAACACTGTTGGCGGCACAGTGCAAGTTCTTCAAGGTTGTAAAGGGTTTCTTCTTGATCTTTATAATGTGTTTATTGGACTTCTGGGTAAGTGCGCATGATGTAAGAATTATATGAGGTCAGAGACGGTCATTAGGTCATATCATGAGGACAAGTTGAATTTCTGTAATTAGTTTTATTTATTAAAATTTCTGTAACTGGACAATAAGCATGAATTGACCATGATATTTTCTGAATAATTAGACCCAGTGTATATTAGGGCTTTGTAAATTTCCCATGTTAGTATGATGACTGATTTCATGTTTTGAAACTGTTAGATACTACTGTTTTGCTAGGAAACGGGATTAGGTGAAATTTTGATAGAAATGCCTGAAATATGTCTTAATTATTAAAATTAGTCTTACTGATCCGAAAAAAATCTGGAAAATTTGGTATGTGACATGTTAACTGTTTAAAGACTATGATAAGAGTTTCATACTGATGTGACAACAGTAGGTACTGTTTGTGTTATAACAAGTGAAATTAATTATAATGAGCATGTTTAGTTTAATCATGTAAATTTCATTGTTAACAGCATGTTAATATTCTATTTTGAGTTGTTTATCATTGTTAAACAGTAAGAGTGAATTCTGTAAACTAAAATGTAAATATTATACAAAGTGCATGTGAAAAGAGATTAAAGTGTGTATATAAGTGTGAGTAAAATGTGATGAAATGTGATAATGTGACTAATGTAAAATTGAGCTGAGATTGACATTGTTACCATAGAGGTCTGAGAGCTATACTATAGAAAAGTCTATATGGAAGGCTCAACGTTGTGTAATATCCTAAGGGCATTAGGATGAAACCCTAGAGGTGGACAAGTACCATTGGACACGGTGGAGAGGGCTTCTCCCGGTCTGCGCAGTTACCAAGATTCGCCACTAGCTTGCCCAGATGGCGAGTATGTGTCAAGTGAAGTGCTATGTGCTATGTGCTATGTGCTATGTGCTATGTGATATGGGTGCGTGCGTCCTCTAGATGGTATTTAAGACTATGTGTCACGGCAACTTAAGTACAAAAGTGTGAATAAAGTGTAAAGTGACATGTGAATGTGGCACGTGGTAAGTGCAAATGATATGACATGTGATAAGTGAAAGTGCAAGAGAAAACTGTGGAAAATGTGTGAATTGATGTGTAAGGGAGAGTAAATATTAATGAGAGTATAAAGTGCATGTGAAAACCAAAGTAAAAAGGAAAATGTATATATTCATGTGTTAATATGTTTAATGTAATATCATGTGTAGTATCATGTTATATAGTTTAATAACATTCATGTAGTAGTGTAGGTGATTATGTGTATGTGAACATGTAAATTGTGCAATATGAAAGATGGGCATGTGGAATTGTTAAATGAATGAGAAAGCATGTGAATAAATGTAAATCCATATGATTGTGTTGAATTCATGTCAAAACAGCAAGCAAAGTATGATTATAATTGTGATAAATACATGAAAGAATGTCTAGATTCCATGCTAGATATGCTATTTACTTAGTACATAGTTTCATGCTTCAATTGTATATAGTTGCCCACCGACTTGAATATGTTTTAAACCTTCAATTCATGTTTAATAAAATATGATATCATGTATAATTGTGAATTATTTACATTAAAACAGCAAGTTAAATGTGTAATTAAATGTGAAGAGTGTAAGTGAAATTAATTAGATATCATGCTAGGAGTGTTCATTATCTTGTACATAACTTCGTGTTCTAAGTTAGTAAAATTGTGCAATGATATGATTAATACATGAATCATGAGTCTTAGGATATGTCATGTGTAGAAAACATGTATAGGTGTATGTTTATTATCCATGATTTAGAATGAGCATGTGTTAGTCTAAAACATGTTTAGGTAGTTTATGTATGTTGAAAACTTTATAAAGCATGTGCCATGTAATTCATTATGGTGTAAAAGATAGTATGTGTTTCCGTATTGCTTAATAGTTAGTATGTGTGTGATATGTGTAAGGTTGTGTGTCCTTAGATTGCTTGCTGGGTCTTTTAGACTCATACTTGCTTCGGCGTACAAGTGAGACAGGTGTCCCCGTGCTTGAGGAGGGCAGAGTGAGGAGCGACATCGAGCACGAGGAGTAGCTATTTGTGGAGCTTACTAGATAGTTGTACTTTTTCTTTGATAGTGAATAATATCATTCGTATAGATAATGTTCTAGACAATGTATTTCTTTTGGAGATGTAATAATGTGGACGTTATCATTCTTTCATTGCTATATAGACTGTGGAATGTGTGATGATGATGGAATGAGAATGAGTTATTTCTTTTATTCCCGCTGTACTCAATTTCTATTCATGTACATATCAGCCTATCGTTTAGCGTTGGGTTAATATCCCACTGTGAGGACGTTCTTCGTACCGATGGGGATTGGTATAATCGTGACGGTATGAAGAGTGTCGTTACACTAACTGTAACGCCCCAGAAATTTAAAGTGTTAAGAAAATAAGAAGAATATGGTTAGTATACCTTAGTGTTGTCATTAAATTGAAAGAATTAATATTTAGGTATGATTAATGGTAACGAACGTTACCCCAGTGTCGTACATCAAAATGCGTGCTTCCACAGGGCGACACTGGAAAACAACAAAAAAATAAAAATGCAAGAGCACCATAATTTTACTAAAATTATGGAGATATCAGAAATGTAATTATCTGAATTTTTCGGCATACGATTTCAAGATTAAGTCGACGCGACCATTTTTCGGGTGATTTTTCACCTACTGTAAAATAAATTCTAAAAATTAAAATAAAATCACCATAATTTGTAAAACCATCACATTAGTTTATGGTTAAAATTTTAGGACAAACGGACGTCGTTTGAACACATTTACCTAAAGAACTTTGGACTGGCCGAATTATGGCCCAATTACGGAAACCATTTCTGGGAAATTTTAGATGCTGACGTTACATGGGCTATGCAAGCCCATGTCATTGGGGATTAAAATCCTTACACATGGGCGATTGACGTGTGGGTGTGAGGAAGGTTGCATGGGCCAGGTGTAAACAGTAAAAACTAAGGTGTTTTACTATTTACACATTCGCACGGTAGGTGTCACCATGCATAGACTGGACGATGGGTTATAAAAGCCAATCATCTCCCTTCATACGCACCTTTTTCCACTCCTGCTCCTGTTGCCTTTCCTGCTGGCATCTACTAGATCTTCTTCCCATTCTTGTATCCTTTCTCAATTCCGGTTCCTAGTGTCTGCTACTGCTGCAACTACATCGGTTTGTCCATGCTGCAATTATAGCTACTGCTATCTTGGAGTCAACCTTCTATTGGAGCTACTGTCGTTGCTAGCAAGTTATCTACATTGGAAAGGA
The DNA here is from genome assembly GCA_014218235.1 of Colocasia esculenta. Taxonomy (NCBI): domain Eukaryota; kingdom Viridiplantae; phylum Streptophyta; class Magnoliopsida; order Alismatales; family Araceae; genus Colocasia; species Colocasia esculenta. The sequence goes on from CM024757.1 coordinate 127,246,991, forward strand.
GTTTCTTTCACTGGGTTAGGCTCTTTAATCAAGAATCAAGTGGAAGTTCTCTTGCTTAGCAAGGTAGGGTTCATCTCCCTCTAATTCTGTTCTATCTTTCGTTCATGACAAGGAGGTCTTGATAAAGGAACAAGTTATATACCAGTAACTCCCATGTTCCTACCTCAATTGTGATAAACACATTCATATTAGAAAGGATAGGATCCTTGTCCCACTGGGAGATCAAAATCTTTCTTCCACTTTTGATACTTGTTCATGTTATGGAGTTGTGTAGAAGTCTTAACATCTTTAGAAACATGTAGGGAGTTCTATTTAGTTTTTATATACTTCCAGTCTTGAATTAGAACTATGAAAAACAATGTAATTTAGTGTTCATATTGTAGGATTTTCCAATAAACCATTGCTATCAAGTTCATGCTTCCAATACTACACTACATTAGCTTATAGCCGGCCAAGTTCGAATTATCAATCTCTTGTTTCATCCCGATTGTTTAGCTTATAAACTACTGTGAGAACTTCAATTAGACTCTTCTATTTGATATTAAACATGTTTTAGGTTATAAGTTTTATAATTAGGGCCTTTAGAACAGATTTACAAAGCACTTCTAGAAGTTCTGCAGCTACCTGTCGACAGCTGGCCCAAAGCTGTCGACAGGCGCATGCTACCCAGAACCCAGATAACTGGGACTGTGTGTAGCTGTCGACAGGCCCCTGGTTGCTGTCGACAGATGCACACAGTCCAGCAAACCTGAGTTCTATCTGTAGCCATCTGTCGACAGCCCCTTCTCACCTGTCAACAGCTATGACCCTGATTCGAATTTCAGCACTTTTTCATGTGCAAATCCTTGCTTAAACTTCACCCTATTAGCCTACCAAGTTACCCTCATATTTACTTTGATATTTACTGTCATTCTACTATAAAGATCACCCACTTTTGAAACTTTACTCATTATTGAATTATCCTTGAAACCGTCAACTCCGAATGGTACACCGTTGAGTCCATTCTCCTGTATTCAGCAACTAAGTTCATATTACTTGATATCTTGAGAGTTCAAAAGCTTGAACACCTTGTGAGATGTGATAAACTAATGATGATGACATTTATTGGGTCCTTGGACCCCACATGACTAAAATGCTTGAGCAAATAGGGCTGGTCCAGTCTTGGGAGGAGCACCCGAATTCTTTTACTGGTCGTACGGATTGATAAAGGGCTACTGGATGTTTGGCATTACATCACTTACTGTTAATTACTGTCATCATAACTACTGTACTGTCCTATTTCTACTTGAGAAAAATGTGAAGTTTATACACCTGATCATGCCTGTGTTTTGCTATCATCACTGTGTTAAGTCTATTGTCCTGATATTGATCATGTCTTCGATATCTGTTCTATTCTTACCTTAACCATTATATGTTTCACCCTTGGAATTATGGATTTGAATTCTACTGGGCTAGTTAGCTCATTACTTCCTACCATTTTCAGGAAATCCAGATGGGGATGACGCTTAAGGGTATGAGTGCTGAGTGGACTGACCATGGCAAGTGAAGCCAACTAGTTTCTATTTCTGTTTATTAGTGTGAACTGAACTATGTAAATTAAGTTTGTTTTAATCTACTCCTCTCTTAGTTGTTATGAGGAGTATCTATGTAATTAAGTTTCTGCTTATGACATTGTGAATGGAGAAATAATTATTACCTTTTGTACCTATTTTCTGTCACTTCCGATAAATAGCTTTTTATTAGGACATGACAGATAAATTTGGTATCAGAGCCTTAGTTCGATAAACCTAAGGAAACCAGTGAGTTGGGGTAGAGACATGGGGTTCGTTAGCATGATTTTTGTAATCGTGTAAATGCTTAATCTGTTAATTATTTCAGAATGGACATGAATGCCCAAGAGAGGTTGGTAGCAGCCATGGAAATGCTACGTCAGGATATAGAGTTGTATGCACAAGCCCAACGTGAAGCCCATGTCCAAATCAAGGAAGAGGTGCTTAACTTGACCGCGGGTGCATTTCTTGCCGGAAATCCACGTGCGTCGCTGGATGTCATGACTCAAGTCATGAATCGTTTAGACAACCTGAAGCTGGGGCATGATATGTTGCTCCACCAATTTGAGGGTTATTGGGAGGCATTGACAGATGCGGCAAGAGAATTGTACCACGGGACTGGAGGAGAACAACAAGCACCGCCTGAGGAGACCGTTATAGATCTGACCCAAAACTAGAAGAAGATTTAGACAACTCATCTTTTTGTATACTTCTCTTTTTGTGTAAATGTTGATTGTATATATCTAACTCCCATATGTATGTGGAGTGAGAGGTTAGTGGAGGTTGGAGTTTGGTATATATGGCAAAGTTGGTAGGAGAAGGCTGTGTTATTTTGGGTTGGGGATCTATGGAAATGTACTACCATGTAAATATTTGACTTGTTAATATAAATGGTGTGTTAGGTGAAATTGAATTGTGTATGTGTCGAATGTGAGTTTGGGGTGACTGAGAAATTAATTTATGTATTGTTGGATGTTTTAGCAATTTTCTCAATCTTAATCATGGATGGCGGTGATGCTAACTGGAAGAAGATGGAGAGTTCTATGCATGACTTGACCCGTGTAATGAAGGCGGTAGCCAAAAATAACAGTCACAATGGGACCAACTTGTACAAGGATTTCCGAAGCCTGGACCCTCCGAGATTTGTAGGAAGTACGGATCCGGATGAAGCTGAGAATTGGCTAAAAGATATTGAAAGGATATTCAGAATGATTAAGTGCACGGAAGAGGAAAAGGTTCGTCTGACTACATTCCAGTTAGATCGGGATGCCCGTGCTTGGTGGGAAACTGTGGAAGCTACCGTGGAAGATTCATCTCAAGTTAGTTGGGAAGAATTTGTGGAACTGTTCAATGAGCAGTACTTCTCGGAGGTAGTTCAAGAGAAGAAAGCGAATGAATTTGCCGGTTTGAAATAATTAAGGATGTCAGTTTGCCCGGTTGTCAAAATATGCCCCTCATCTTATAGCCACAGAGAAGTTAAAAGCTAAGAGGTTTATGAATGGATTGCGTCCTAACTTTATCGTGCAGCTAACTCCTCATCTGATTACTACCTATTCAGAAATGGTTAAGAGAGCTTTGGCACTGGAAGCTGCGAATGAGGTCGTGGACAAGATTAGAGGAAAGTCTGGAGAGGGATCTTCAGATAAAAAGAGGAAGTATGAGTCGGGAAATGTCCCGAAGGTTCAGCAGACTGCTAAGAAGGTAGGAAAAACTCCGGTTGGAGGAAAGGATGTTTGTAAACATTGTCATCTCGTGGGCCACAAGACCGAGAATTGTTGGCGTCGATTGGGAGCATGCCTTCGTTGTGGAAGCACTCAACACCGAATTCCGGATTGCCCGATGGCCAAGTCAGCATCAACAATTCAGAACCCCCGAGTGAAGAAAGGAAGATTGCAAACCATTCAGGATGTAGAACCTGAATCCCCGCAGGAAGGTGGATTGATTGAAGGTACATTATTAGTAAACTCAAAACCTGCATTTGTGTTGTTTGATTCTAGAGCTACACACTCTTTCATTAGCTATGAGTTTGCTAAATTGTTGGATGTAAAGTCAGTTCCATTAACCACACAACTTGAGGTTGCAACTCCTTTAAGTGTGGGTAAAAAGTTTAAAGAATATTACCCTGCTAGCCAGATTTTTGTCAAAGGACATGATTTACCCGGTGATCTGATATGTTTAGAAATGTGGGATTATGATGTAATCCTTGGGGTTGATTGGCTATCGAAATACCATGCAAATCTAGATTGCCAATTGAGACAAGTGACTTTCCTAGGAGAGGAAAATTATCCTATAACTTTTGATAAACCCCAAACCAAAAGAATACCAATAATTTCAGCAGTGAAAGCTTGTAAGTTAGTACAGAAGGGTTGTCAAGGGTATTTGGCTTCCGTGACCCTATTAAATTAGAACATTGCGGGATTGGAAGATATTCCGGTAGTAAGGGAATTTCTTGATGTTTTCCCTGAAGAGCTACCTGGCGTACCACCTGATAGAGAGGTGAATTTTTCAATTGAGTTGGTGCCAGGAGCTACACCAATTTCTAGAACACCCTACAGAATGTCAATAGAAGAACTAAAAGAACTGAGAAGACAATTGTTGGAATTGATAGAGAAGGGATTCATCAGACCCAGTACCTCACCTTGGGGTGCTCCGGTACTGTTTGTTAAGAAAAAGGATGGGTCTATGCGGTTGTGTATAGATTATCGGCAGTTAAATCAATTGACTATAAAGAATAAGTACCCACTTCCGAGAATTGATGATCTATTTGATCAGTTGTCTGGAGCTCAGTGTTTTTCCAAGATTGATTTAAGATCTGGATATCATCAGCTTAAAATTCAAGAATCAGATATTTATAAAATGGCTTTTCGAACAAGATATGGACATTATGAATTTGTGGTGTTGCCGTTTGGATTGACCAATGCACCGGCTGCATTTATGCGTCTGATGAATAATGTGTTCAGATCTTATTTGGATCAGTTTGTGGTTGTATTTATTGATGATATACTGATCTACTCCAAAAGTATGGAGGAGCACGAAGCCCATCTACGGATCACTTTGCAATTGTTACGAGATAACAAGTTATATGCAAAGTTTAGAAAGTGTGAATTTTGGTTGAAAGAAGTAATGTTCTTAGGACACATTATTTCTAAAGAAGGTCTATCAGTAGACTCTTCAAAGATTGAAACCATTCAGAAATGGGAGCAACCCAAGAATCTCACTGAAGTAAGAAGTTTTCTGGGCATGGCCAGTTACTACCGGTGATTTGTCAAAGATTTTTCTAGAATTGCCTCACCTCTTACTCGGTTGACTAGAAAAGGAACTACTTTTATCTGGAATGAGAATTGTGAGGAAGCATTCCAATTGTTAAAAGAATGTCTGTCATCTGCACCAATTCTAGCTTTGTCGGTGGAAGGAAAAATATTTGAGGTTTACACCGATGCTTCCAACATTGGACTGGGTTGTGTATTAATGCAAGATGGAAGAGTTATTGCCTATGCTTCAAGACAATTGAAGATTCATGAGAAAAACTACCCAGTACATGATTTGGAATTGGCTGCGGTAGTTTTTGCTCTTAAGCTTTAGAGACACTACTTGTATGATAATCAATTTATAGTGTACTCCGATCATAAGAGTCTCAAGTATTTATTTTCACAAAAAGAACTGAACATGAGACAAAGAAGATGGATGGAATATATCAAAGACTATGATTTCAAGATTGAATACCATCCAGGAAAAGGAAATACTGTGGCTGACGCACTCAGCAGAAATCCTATAGCAAAGATATTTTGACTGCAAGTAAAGGAATGGAAAATGTTGGAGGAGTTTTCCACATTGAGCTTGAAAGTTGAAACACAAGAATAAAGAATTGTAATTAGCAACTTGATAGTGCAGTCAGACTTGCTGAAGCAAATTAATGAGCAACAGGAAAATGACCCTACGTTGGCAGAAATTAGAGAAAAATTGACTTCTAAACCTGATTTTAATGAAGATTCTCATGGAAATCTCCGATTCCGGGACAGATTGTGTGTACTAGATAACCCTGAAATCAAGAAGTCAATTTTGAAAGAAGCTCATCAATCACACTATACTATTCATCCGGGAGCTGTCAAGATGTATCAGGACTTAAAGAGGCATTTCTGGTGGTGCAACATGAAAAAGGATATTGTGGATTTTATTGCAAAATGTTTGACATGTCAGAAAATTAAGGCAGAACACCAGAAACCTGTGGGAAAATTAAAACCACTTGAGATACCAGAATGGAAATGGGACAGTATTTGTATGGATTTTATTGTGGGATTGCCCAAAACACGAAGCGGATTTGATGCTATATGGGTAATCGTTGATAGACTTACTAAGTCAGATCATTTCTTAGCAATAAAGACAAGATGGTCCGTTAATATTTTGGCAGCGTTATATATGAAAGAAATTGTACGGTTGCATGGAATTTCAAAGAACATAGTTTCTGACTGAGATGCAAGATTTACTTCACATTTTTGGAGAGAACTACAGGATGCTTTGGGAACAAAATGAAAATTTAGTACTGCATTTCACCCTCAAACAGATGGACAGACCGAACGGGTGAATCAAATTGTTGAGGATATGTGTCGTGCTTGTGTATTAGAGTTCGTAAATGACTGGAACACGCATCTAGCAATTATGGAATTTGCATATAACAATAGTTACCAGTCTACTATTCGAATGGCACCTTTCGAAGCCTTGTATGGTCGGCAATGTAGATCACCATTATGTTGGGTAGAACTAAAAGAAATGCATATTCTTGGACTAGAAATGATCCAAGAAACGACAGAAGTTATTAAGTTAGTACAAGATCGGATGAAAGCTGCTCAAGATCGACAGAAAAGTTATGCCGATCGACGTAGAAGAGAGTTAGAATTTCAGCAAGGAGAACATGTATTTCTTAAAGTGTCACCCCGAAGAGGAATTAAAAGATTCGGTATCAAAGGAAAATTGAGTCCAAGATACATTGAACCTTTTGAAATACTGAAAAGAGTCGGTGAAATGACATACCAATTGGCACTTCCACCACAATTGTCCAATGTACATGATATCTTTCTTGTGTCAATGTTAAGAAAGTATGTATATGATCCGGAACATATTATTGGATACCAAGATCTGGAGGTACAAGGAAATTTGGCATATGAAGAAAGACCAGTGCAAATCCTCGATCGAAAAATCAAGCAACTTCGGAACAAGGAAGTTCCCTTATTAAAGATTCAGTGGAACAAGCGAGGTCAAGAAGAAGCAACATGAGAATTGGAAGAGACCATCAAGAACAAATATCTAGAGTTGTTTTCAGGTTAGTAACCATATCCTTGTGATTAAATTTGGAGGATCAAATATTTTTTTTAGTAGGGGAGAGTTGTAACGCCTCAGAAATTTAAAGTGTTAAGAAAATAAGAAGAATATGGTTAGTATACCTTAGTGTTGTCATTAAATTGAAAGAATTAATATTTAGGTATGATTAATGGTAACAAACGTTACCCCAGTATCGTACATCGAAATGCGTGCTTCCACAAGGCAACACTGGAAAACAACAACGAAATAAAAATCCGAGAGTACCATAATTTTCATAAAATTGTGGAGATATCAGAAATGTAATTATCTGAATTTTTCGGCGTACGGATTTCAAGATTAAGTCGACGCGACTATTTTTCGGGTGATTTTTCACCTACTGTAAAATAAATTCTAAAAATTAAACTAAAATCACCATAATTTGTAAAACCATCACATTAGTCTATGGTTAAAATTGTAGGACAAATGGACGTCGTTTGAACATATTTACCTAAAGAACATTGGACTGACCGAATTATGGCCCAATTACGGAAACCATTTTTGGGGAATTTTAGATTCTGACGTTACATGGGCTACGCAAGCCCATGTCATTGGGGATTAAAATCCTTACACATGGGCGTTTGACGTGTGGGTGTGAGGAAGGTTGCATGGGCCAGGTATAAACAGTAAAAACTAAGGTGTTTTACTATTTACACATTCGCACAGTAGGTGTCACCATGCATGGACTGGACGATGGGTTATAAAAGCCAATCATCTCCCTTCATACGCACCTTTTTCCACTCCTGCTCCTGTTGCCTTTCCTGCTGGCATCTGCTAGATCTTCTTCCCATTCTTGTATCCTTTCTCAATTCTGGTTCCTAGTGTCTGCTACTGCTGCAACTACATCGGTTTGTTCATGCTGCAATTATAGCTACTGCTATCTTGGAGTCAACCTTCTATTGGAGCTACTGTCGTTGCTAGCAAGTTATCTACGTTGGAAATGAGTTGCTTTCACTGGGTTAGGCTCTTTAATCAAGAATCAAGTGGAAGTTCTCTTGCTTAGCAAGGTAGGGTTCATCTCCCTCTAATTCTGTTCTATCTTTCGTTCATGACAAGGAGGTCTTGATAAAGGAACAAGTTATATACCAGTAACTCCCCTATTCCTACCTCAATTGTGATAAACACATTCATATTAGAATGGATAGGATCCTTGTCCCACTGGGAGATCAAGATCTTTCTTCCACTTTTGATACTTGTTCATGTTATGGAGTTGTGTAGAAGTCTTAACATCTTTAGAAACATGTAGGGACTTCTATTTAGTTTTTATATACTTCCAGTCTTGAATTAGAACTATGAAAAACAATGTAATTTAGTGTTCATATTGTAGGATTTTCCAATAAACCATTGTTATCAAGTTCATGCTTCCAATACTACACTACATTAGCTTATAGCCGGCCAAGTTCGAATTATCAATCTCTTGTTTCATCCCGATTGTTAAGCTTATAAACTACTGTGAGAACTTCAATTGCACTCTTCTATTTGATATTAAACATGTTTTGGGTTATAAGTTTTATAATTAGGGCCTTTAGAACAGATTTACAAAGCACTTCTAGAAGTTCTGCAGCTACCTGTCGACAGCCGACCCAAAGCTGTCGACAGGCGCATGCTACCCAGAACCCAGATAACTGGGACTGTGTGTAGCTGTCGACAGGCCCCTGGTTGCTGTCGACAGATGCACACAGTCCAGCAAACCTGAGTTCTATCTGTAGCCATCTATCGACAGCCCCTTCTAACCTGTCGACAGCTATGACCCTGATTCGAATTTCAGCACTTTTTCATGTGCAAATCCTTGCTTAAACTTCACCCTATTAGCCTACCAAGTTACCCTCATATTTACTTTGATATTTACTGTCATTCTACTATAAAGATCACCCACTTTGGAAACTTTACTCATTATTGAATTATCCTTGAAACCGTCAACTCCGAATGGTACACCGTTGAGTCCATTCTCCTGTATTCAGCAACTAAGTTCATATTACTTGATATCTTGAGAGTTCAAAAGCTTGAACACCTTGTGAGATGTGATAAACTAATGATGATGACATCATTTATTGGGTCCTTGGACCCCACATGACTAAAATGCTTGAGCAAATAGAGCTGGTCCAGTCCTGGGAGGAGCACCCGAATTCTTTTACTGGTCGTACGGATTGATAAAGGGCTACTGGATGTTTGGCATTACATCACTTACTGTTAATTACTGTCATCATAACTACTGTACTGTCTTATTGCTACTTGAGAAAAATGTGAAGTTTATACACCTGATCATGCCTGTGTTTTGTTATCATCACTGTGTTAAGTTTATTGTCCTGATATTGATCATGTCTTCGATATCTGTTCTATTCTTACCTTAACCATTATATGTTTCACCCTTGGAATTATGGATTTGAATTCTCTTGGGCTAGTTAGCTCATTACTTCCTACCATTTTCAGGAAATTCGGATGGGGATGACGCTTAAGGGTATGAGTGCTGAGTGGACTGACCATGGCAAGTGAAGCAAACTAGTTTCTATTTCTGTTTATTAGTGTGAACTGAACTATGTAAATTAAGTTTGTTTTAATCTACTCCTCTCTTAGTTGTTATAAGGAGTATCTATGTAATTAAGCTTCCACTTATGACATTGTGAATGGAGAAATAATTATTACCTTTTGTACCTATTTTTCTGTCACTTCCGATAAATAGCTTTTTATTAGGACATGACACTAACACCGCCTGAACCTTCACGAAATCAGCAGCAACTCCAACGCCTGAGATAACATGCCCAAGGAAGTGAACCTCGTGTATCCAAAAGTCGCACTTGCTGAACTTAGCATATAGCTTGTGCTCTCAGAGAACCTCCAGAATAATCCTCAGATGCTCATGGTGCGTAGCCTCATCAGGGGAATAGACTAACACATCGTCTATGAACATCACAACAAAACTATCCAAATATGGCCTAAACACCTTGTTCATGAGATCCATGAATGCTGCAGGGGCGTTAGTCTGACCAAATGGAAGCACAGGGAACCCATAGTGTCTATAGCGGGTCCTGAACGCCGTCTTGGACACATCCTCACCCTTGATCCTCAACTGATGGTAACCGGACTGCAGATCTATCTTGGAAAACACAGATGCATTCTGTAGCTGATCAAACAAATCATCTATGCACGGCAAGGGTTATCTGTTCTTCACTGTCACCTGATTGAGCTTCCTATAATAGATACACAGCCTGAGAGAACCATCTTTCTTCTTCACAAATAGCACAGGTGCTCCCCATGGTGACACACCAGGGCAAATAAACCCATTGTCAAGTAAATTTTGCAACTGCTTCCTCAGCTCGGCTAACTCTGCAGGTGCCATCCGGTAGGCAGCCTTAGAGATAGATAAGGTGCCTGGAAGCAACTCTATAGTGAACTCTATCTCCATTGCCATCAGAGAGCACGCCTGAAAATTCCTACACAACCTCGATCTCTTCAAGGGTAGGTGACTGCTCAGCCTTAGGAACTAAGACCACACTAGCAATAAAAGCGTCAAAACCCTTGTTTACCATCTTCGTACCCTTCATGGCGGAGATCACAAACCTTCCCGCTAGATTCCTTGGCAACGGATGTGAGAACTCATCCTTTCTAGGAATACGGAAAGTAGTCTTGTTCCCTCTGCAATCAACCAAGGCATAGTGATCCTCAAGCCAATCCAGACCAAGTATAGCATTATAGTCCTTCATCTTGAGCAAGTAGAAGCACCCGAACAAACCTCGCTCCTCAATGCACACAGGTAAGGATGGAATGCACTTCCTGGTCACTACTGTACCTGCTGGTGTGTGCACATGCAAGGGAACCTCTAACTCCTCTACCTCAACTCCAGACTCTGCCACTAACTACTTAGCAAACCACTCAGAAATAAACGAGTGTGTAGCACCCGTATCAAACAATACTCGAGCCTGCACACCCATGACTAGAACCATACCTTCTGTGACATTCTCGGCCTGCTCTGCATCATCTCGAGCTAGTGCAAACACTCGGGCATGGGCCCGAGGCCTTCCTGGTCTTCCTATCACTGGTGCCGCTGCTGGGGCTGGCGCTTCTCTTTGAGAAAACTACTAAAGTCTGGGGTAGTCTCTAATATGGTGCTCGGTGCTGCCACACTTCAGCCACTTCCCTGCAAGCTTCCAACACTCATATCCACCATGTGTCCTACCGCAATGAGGACACGCCTTCTTTTCGATGGGCCTGAAGCTAGGTGACTATAGTACAACCGTCTGCTGACTCGGAGCTGCTACTGGACGCTGTGGCAACTGGTACACCGCTGCCTTCTTCCTGTCCTGCCTCTGGAAAGGTGGCGCTGACCTCTTTTGAGCTGCCCACTTCTCCTCAATATACTGATCCATCTCGCTCTCCTACCTGCATGCTGCATTGAGAGCCTCATCCAAAGTCCGATGGTCAAAAGCAACCAGTCTCGATCTGAGTGATGGTTTGAGCCCCATCACAAACTTCTTGGTCTTCCTGCACTCATCTGCAACAATATGGGGAGCATACTTGGAAAGCTCGGCAAAGCTAGCCTCATACTCCAGAACAGTCATGGAGCCCTGTGTGAGAGATAGGAACTCCTGCTCCAACTTGTCCTGAATGTGCTCGGGGATGAACTTGGCCCGAAAGAGTCTAGTGAACTCAATCCAAGTCACCTCTATAGCACCATCCTCATACCTTGTAGGCAGCACAGAGGCCCACCAAACATCAGCTCTCTCCTGCAAAATACAACCCATAAGCACCATCTAAACTAAAATCTTAACCTTACTCAAGTACATATATTCTAAGTACCTGTAGCATGTAAGTAGCTAGGCTAACTTTATCCTCTTCTGCATACATGATAGCCCGAAAAATCTTTTCCACCTCTCTCATCCAGCTCTTTGCTAGAAGGGGCTGACTCTCCCCCTTAAAAGGAGGCGGAGCCATCCTCTTAAACCTCTCCATGATAGACGGACCACCATGGCCATGCTCCTAGGGAACTGGAGCTGGAGCCTAAGCCTGAGACAACAAGCAACACATAAGCAATAATACAACCAACAAATAGACTACTCCCTATTTAACAACTCTAACCTGTGCCTGCACCTGAGCCTGCAATGCAGCCTGTGTCTGAGCATGAGTCTGCATCGCGTGGACCAGGCCTTGCATGAACACGCCATAGTCCATAGGTGGTGGTGGAGGAAGTATCGTGGGACCCTGGGGTGCTGGGGCCTGCTGCTCACCCCTCTCCTCACGCCTCTGCTCGTCCTCCTGAGCCTGGGTACTGCTCCTACCACGGCTCGCCATTGTCTGTAAAACAATTAACTCAGTTAGAATCTAAGCTACTTAGTCCTAACCATTTTCTTAACTATCTTTAATCCATTATTATGTATTTTCCACATGTATGGACTAATTCTATAAAGACTTTGAAATATTGTGTAGATGGTGGCTTATTTATGTACAATCTCAACATGTTGCTCTGATACCAATCTCTGTAACAACCCTCTTTATACCGATATGATTATACCAATCCACATCAATATAAAGTGCGTCGTCACAGTGGGACATGTACCCAACACAACACAGTAGGTAGAGATGTACATAAATAACAAAAGGAAGTACAGTGGAAATGAAAGAAAATCTTATTCCATCATCATTCACACATTCCACAGTCTATATAGTAGTAACGAAAATAACCAAAGTCCATAATTATACAAGTCCATAACATAATATCATTGTCCACATACTAGTGAAAGAAAGTACAAGCTATGCAATAATCCTCCACAATCTCGCTACTCCTCTCACTCGGAGTCGCTCCTCACAATGTCCTCCTCAAGCACGGAGACACCTGTCTCACCTGCATGTTAAAGCAAGTATGAGTCTTCACAAAGACTCAGCAAGTAACCCATTGGCACATCCTTACATATATCACATTCATGCTATCCAATTTAACAACAAAGGTAATCTTACCACATGTTTTAATCATAACAAGTACAATAGAATAACCTATAACATGCTTTCTACTCATGGTCTTTAACTTGATTCATGGTATCAATTGCAATTCATTCATATCATATTTCCAAACAAATTGATCATGGAATTAAGCACATGGTTACTAACCAACCTAGCATGATATCTATCACTTTTCACATGCTTTTATATCACATAATCACATGTTTTTCTTGCTGTTTTAACATAAATATCACATGTTCACATGGGTTCACAATATTTCACATGGTAACACATTAACACATCACTTTCACATGAACATTTTGCACATTTACACATATTTCACATCTTTACACATTATTTACCATGACACATAGTCTGAACCACCATAAAGAAGGACACACATATCACATAACACATACCCGTCACCTAGGGATTATAGTGACAAATCTTGGTAACTGCGTAGAACCGGGAGAAGCCCTCTCCACCGTAACCAGTGGTACTTGTCCACCTCCAGGATTTCATCCTGATGCCCACAGGATATCACATACACATTGAGCCTTCCCATGGAGACTTTTCTATAGTACGGCTCCACAGCCTTCTATGGTAGCAGTGTCAATTTCGGCACACATTCACTTAATCACATTATCTCAATTAATCACATGATACACGTCATTTTATATGCACTTATTGGCCCATTCACATGCATACCATTCAAACACATATACTTCAGTTTAGATAACCTATCATGACTGTCTAACAGTATCAAATCATGCATAACAGTACCTAAACATGCTGCTAATCACTAAAAATACATTTTCTTAAACAATCATGCTTAATATGGCTTTTAATACTTTATAATTGCAAACAGTATCTATAGATATCAAAACAGTCCCAAATTTTATCCATAAATCCTATGCATGGAACATATAATATGGTTAATTTTTCAGAATTTTCATGATAGTAACTCTATTTTTAACATTTAACAGGAATCTCATGCAATTTAACAAGATATTTCACTTTAAACATGAATGATAGTAAACAGTTGGATCTCATAGTTTCAAAACATGTAAACGGTAGCCCTAAGTACATGAAAATTTTCTGTAACAATATCATGCATCAAATCTATTTATTCTGAAATTAACTTTGTCAAGACATGCATATTTTTCAATAACAGAAATTTCATAATTCGAAATTAATATCAAAAAATTATCAGAAATTTGGGGTTTAACCTAATATCATACCTGAACATCCATAAATTTTATAGCATGTGCAGACAACAAGAAATCCCCGAAAATCAAACCATTGTTCAGAAAAACCAGATGAACTTGACGGCAAGGGTCTTGTCATCAAGGTGGGTTAACGGCATGATCGATTGCCGTTAACTCATGAACTTGGCAGCAACAAGGTTGTTGTCAACCTCCTGTCTGCAGACAGTGCAGACCGAACATAGAAAAACACAGAATTTGGGGGTCCATGACACGATCTAAGAATCCATAAAAATACCTTAACTCTAGGTGATAAGTCTAGGGATGAAACCCCTAAGTTATTTGCCTTTCGAAAAACCTCAGAAGATCTAATTTTTTGCGATGAAGCCCTCCTCGGCCAAGCCAAAGAGGTGATGCCTTTCGCCTTAATCCGATCTCCACGCTCGAGCAAACGATCTCCCGAAGTTAAGAAAGCTCCTTCACCTCCAGAAGAGTCTTCTAGTCGTAGAAGATCGCCGGTGAAGCCTCCCAATCACCGGATCAAGCCTCTCAAAGTCTCCCTTTTTCTCACCCCGAAACCTAAAAACCTCTTTCTGAACCAAAGGGCCTCTCCTAACCAAGATGTCTAGATTAAATAGGCCATAGAGTCGGGGTAAACCTAGGTATTAGGAGTCCTGACCATTGGGGATACGTTTCCGAATCCAACTCTGGAGAAAACGGGATGGTTTCAGATCTAGAATCCCAAACACAGCCAGAGAAGTAGACGGCCACATAGCTGCCATCAACCGAAAATAGGCGTCAATCGATGTTGACACCTAGATCCTCTAGCCACATAGTCAACGACACAAAAGTTGTTGTCAACATGCTCTTAACGTCAAGGGATGTTGACATTAAACAGTAATTTCGGGCAGAACAATCAAAGCATCAAACAAACATATAATATGCACAAAAATTGAGGGCCTTACACAAGCATTCAATGAGCTATACAGTAAATATAAAGATGTTTGTAAACAATTAAAATCAATCAATAAAAATTATGGTTGTCTTGAAATAACCAACTCAGATTTAAAATCAGAAATTGAACAATTGGAAAAACAATTCTTAGAACTAAAAAGAAGAAACGAGTTACTGTGCGAAGATATAAAAATTAAGAATGAAAAGATATCAAGTCTGGAAAGCTAGGAAACCATAAGTAAATTTAAGAGTGGAATTAATGTATTAACAAAAGACAACGAATACTTGACAGCCACAATTGAAAAGTTAACTAATGGAAGATCTTCATTAATATTAAAAGGAGCAAGAAGATCAGGTAGGAAGAAATATGGAATTGGGTATACTCCACCAGAGAATGAAGAAACAATTGTATATCCCAAAGCATATCCATTACCAAGATTTGTAGCTGAACAAGATCCTAGTTATAAAACAAAAACAAATAAAAACAGTAAGTCTAACAAAACAATAAATAATATTGTTTGTTGCACTCACTGTAACAAATTGGGTCATACTAAAAATACCTATACAACTAAACATTTAAAGTGGGTTCTAAAAAGGAATTTTGTAGAAACTAACCAATCATGACTCAAAAGAACTTGGGTACCTAAATCTCATTGATTCATTACAGGGAAGCCTTAGAGCATCAAAGTGGTACCTAGACAGTGGGTGCTCAAAGAATATGATCGGAAATAAAAGGCTATTCTCATCTATCAAGAATGAAGAAGGAACAGTAACATATGGAGACAATGGTAAAGGTACAGTCTTTGGTTGTGGAACAATTGGGAGCAAAGACAAGACTTTGATAGAGGATGTTCTCTACATCGAAGGACATAAGCATAACTTGATCAGTATCAGTGAACAGTGCGACAAAAGTCATCAAATCAAGTTCCAGGAATCTAAATGCTTAATCATCAAGGATGGAACAACAATCTTTGAAGCCTACAGAGAAAGACATCTGTATGTACTACATCTAGAAGATTTGAAAAGTCAAGACATTTGTTTGGCCAGCAAAGAGCAAAATGCTGAACTATGGCACAGAAGACTAGGACATGCCAACTTGAATGGAATCAGAAAACTTATCAAATATGATCTAGTGGAAGGTCTACCAAAGATGAATTCAAGACTGGATAACATCTGTAAACCATGTGCAAAAGGAAACCATACAAAATCTTCTTTCAAATCCAAGACAATTGTTACTACTTCTAAACCTTTGGAATTACTTCATATGGACTTATTTGGACCTATGAGAACTATAAGTTTAGAAGGGAAGAATTTCAAATTTGTTATTGTTGATGATTATTCCAGATACACATGGGTATCATTTCTTGAACACAAAGATGACACCTTTGATAGTTTTGTAAAGTTCAACAAGCTAGTTCTGAAGGATAAAAAGTTCAGCATCATAAGTATTCGATCAGATCATGGAGGAGAATTTCATAATGACAAGTTTGCAGAATTTTATGATGATCTAGGGATTGAACACAACTTCTCAGCACCAAGAGCACCACAGAAAAATGGAGTAGCTGAGAGGAAGAATAGAACACTACTGAATATGGCAAGAACTATGCTATCTGATACAACCTTTCAAGATATTTCTGGGCAGAAGCAATTAATATAGCTTGCTACATTATCAATAGAGATATGATCAGGTCCATACTGAAGAAAACAGCATATGAACTATACAAGCAGAAGAAACCCAAGATCAGTCATCTCAAAATATTTGGATGCCCATGCTTCATTCACAACAATGGTAAGTCAAATATTGGTAAGTTGGATCCTAAATCAGATGAAGGTATTTTTATGGGTTACACCTCTAAACCCAAAGGATATAGAGTTTTCAATAAAAGAAGTTTATTGGTTGAACAAACTGTACATGTTATTTTTTATGAATCTAACCCTTCCTTGAGAAATGAAATTGTTAGTGATGATGAAGATACAGAAAATCTCTGCAAGAAACTGAAGGAAGCATCTATCAAAGATAATGAAGATCCACCCTTGGAAGAGCTGCGATAAAAAGATATTGCTCATAATGATCTTCCTAGGGAATGGAGATATAAAAAGGATCATCCAAAAGATAACATAATTAGAGATCCATCTGTTGGGGTAAGAACTAGAGGTAATATCATTCCTTGTGATTACCTGGCATTTGTTGCTCAAATAGAGCTAAAGATAGTCAATGAAGCACTAACTGATGAATCTTGGATTTTAGCCATGCAAGATGAACTAAATCAATTCAAGAGAAATCAAGTCTGGTCCCTTGTTCCTAGACCATCAGATCATCCTGTGATTGGTACCAAATGGGTGTTCAGAAACAAATTAGATGAGGTTGGTGTTATCACTAGAAATAAGGCTAGACTAGTTGCTCAGGGCTATTCTTAAGAGGAAGGCATAGACTTTGATGAAACCTATGCACTAGTTGCTAGACTTAAGGCTATTCAAATCTTGCTTACTTATGCATCTGCATTGGATTTAAAACTTTTACAAATGGATGTAAAATCAACTTTTTTGAATGGTGCTATAAAGGAGGAAGTCTACGTAGAACAACCTCCTAGTTTTGATGACTTAGATTATCTCAATCATGTTTTTAAATTACATAAAGCTCTATATGGTTTAAAACAAGCACTCAGAGCATGGTATGAAAGACTTAGTGCATTTTTATTAAACCATGATTTTATTAGAGGAAAAGTATATAACACTCTATTTATTAAATCTAAAGCTAAAAATATATTAATTATACAAATTTATGTAGATGACATTATCTTCGGATCCACTGATGAATCTCTGTGCAAGTATTTTGAAAAGCTAATGTGGGAGAATTTGAAATGAACATGATAGGAGAACTTAACTACTTCCTTGGACTTAAAATTAAGCAAAGTAAAGAAGGAACTTATATCAGTCAAATCAAATACACCAAGGAACTGTTGAAGAAATTTAGGTTTGAGAATGCCAAATCACTGTCTACTCCCATGAGCACATCAACTAGATTGGATAGTGATCCAGAAGATAAGAAGGTAGAACAGAAACTCTATAGAGGTATGATTGGTTCATTACACTATTTAACTGCAAGTAGACCTGATATTTTATTCAGTGTATGCATGTGTTCTAGGTATTAATTTGATCCTAAAGAATCACACTTGATCTCAGTAAAAATAATTTTTAGATATTTAGATTATACTCACAACTTAGGTTTATGGTATCCTAAAACCTGTGAAACAAATTTAATTGGATATTCAGATGCTGACTATGCTTGATGCAAAGTGGATAGAAAAAGTACCAGTGGTTGTTTTCAATTTCTTGCAGGATGCTTAATATCATGGTCTTCAAAGAAACAAAACTCAGTAGCTTTATCAACAACTGAAGCTGAATATGTAGCTGTTGGGAGCTGTTGCACACAACTTCTTTGGATCAAACAACAGCTTGAAGATTATGGACTACAGATCAAGACTATTCCATTATTATGTGACAACACCAGTGCTATAAATCTCACTAAAAATCTTGTGCAGCACTCGAGGATAAAGCATATTGAGGTTAGATATCATTTTATTCGAGATCATGTAGCAAATGGTAATATTAATATTTCCTTTGTACATACTCAGAATCAGTTAGCAGATATCTTTACAAAAGCCTTACCTGAAGAGAGATTTACCTCTCTAAGATGGGAATTAGGCATGTGCAATTTGTAATAGACTTATCTGCGTACAACTAAAATAAAATAATCTATTTTAGAACAAGTGTTAACTCTCTCTCTCTCCCTTATTTAAATAAGTCTACTCTTTTCACCATTGCGCTAGCGTCACCATCTATTTTGTCGTCTTGTGCAATAAATGCTCTGCCTTTTCGAAAGTCACTTTATATCTCTCTGCTATGAAGGCAACTCATCCCTTACCAATTCTCTTTCTCTCTCTTATCGCGCCCTTTTGACTCCGAGGTCTGCAAAACCCTTCATCGACTCTAGAATCCCTCTCCTCCATTCTCGAAGGATTTGATTCTTCCAGCTCAAATTTCTTGAGGGGTTTCACTCCACCTCCTTCCATGATCCTCCAGAGCTTTTCCTTGCAAATTTCCACGGCCGCTTCTGGGAGTTCCAGCAGTTTGGGTGGCTACAACACCGCTTTCTTCACGGCAGAACAGCTTGAGAGATTCTAGTCTATGAAGATCAAGATTTGTGGGAACAAAGCAATGGATTTGGCAGATTTGGAGAAGCACGGGATAATCAGTGTGATTGAAGCCCTTCAAAGGATGAAATGGACAGGGGTATGTACAGTTTCTGAACCCAGTTATCTGCATCTGGCCAAGGCCTTCTATACTTGCCTCAAATCTGAAGAAGATGGGGCTCTCACCTCCCTTGTCAAACATAAGCCCATTCGCATCACTCATGAGCTATTGGAGAGGTTGTTTGGTGTCTCTAAGGTAGGCCATAGTCTGATTAATTCCGTAGACATTCATGCCAAAGGATTTGGAATTATAGGAACAGAGTACAAGCTAAGGGATGGAAAGATAGACATTAATCAGTTCAATGCTTTCAATAGGCTACTGCATTTCATTGTTTGCCAGATTATAGTACCTCACAGTGCCACCTTTTCTTCATGCACAAAAGGAGATGCAGATGTTATGTTTTGGTATGTGCAAAAACAGGATATTAATATGGCATAGATTATGATCGAGAAGATGAAATCTGCCATTGAGCTTATTTAGGACAAGAAGAGCAAGCTAGCAGTCTCCCTTCCCTATGCTCATTTGCTTACCAGGATTTTCAGACATTTTGAAGTTGATTTGGAAGGTGAATTGTTGGAGAAAATGGGACAACCCATTCGCACCAGAAATTTAAAGAAGAGTGGTTTTTCTCTCACAACAAATATTTGGTCAAAGACTTCCATGGCTGAAGGAGAAGCAATCATAGGAGACACTTCTACAATTGAAGCTCCATCTATTCAAGAAGATGAGATTGCAGTCAGAGATGATGAACCTGTGGCATCTACAGAATGAAGGATTGAAGATATAGCTGTAGACACGCGAATTTGACTCCACCGCGGGCAAATTTCATATATATTGCGACATAATGCCACAAATAGCCCTCCTTTTGCCTTGCAAGAGTGTTTTCCCCATCATTCTGGATCTCACCCTTTCTTCCCCGGTGCTTCCCCCTTCATTTCAAAGGCTGGCCGGAGGTCGTGGGCATTCATTTCAAGTCGCGACGGGTCTTCAGGGCGCGTTCATGAAGTCGCTACGAGCCTGCGGAACGTGTTTATGAAGGTAGCTGAAACACATACGGAAAGGCGGACGCGATTCCATTATCGCGCCGGGCATGTTGGGCGTGACTAGGCCAAATGGTCATTATCGCGGCGGCCTTGCACGACGCAACAAGGAATTTACCTATTTTATTTATGAAAAATGCCCACTGCCATTTTATGAATGCGTCCGCTGTGAGCGCCACGATTCCAATGTCAGTTTTGGCAGGATTTTCATAAATAAAATATGGAAATAGTTTATCGTGTCGTGCCGTGCCGACGCGTTTCAAACAGAGACGCGTCGGACCGTGCCGATGCGATTAGGCTCTAGGCCCCAAAAGTCGTCACACTCGAGCGCCCGTACCTTGGAATCATGCGAAATCTCTGAATCACATCCTCCTAACCCGACATGATTAGGTCCTGCACCGAACCCTAGACCACCGGAAGTCGTTGCATTTATGGCCCACGTGCCAAAAATGAAGTCGCGGCGGGGTAGGCTGCCGCATTTCAAGAACGCGGCGGGCATCCCCGACGTGATTCTAAAGGCAGCCGCAGGCCATGATCATCACATTTTTTTGTCAAATCAAGGCCTTCTGAATCGTGGCGTGTCGCGCGGACGCGATTCAATTTCATAGTCGCGTCCATTATAGCCAATGCGATTCAAAGCTTTCACCTCTATAAATAGACCCCCGAGGGTCATTTGTAGATGGGGGGGCCATTCAGTGCTGCGAAGCCTTGTTGGATTCTCGTCTCAACTCCGGCCCAGGGGGACCTTCTACTTCGAGCCATCCATTCGATCCTCTGGAGTCCGGAGCCAGCGTCCCCTCCGTCATCCACATGCGTCGAGGCGGGAGCGTCTTCCTCCTCTCCGTGCAATCGGCAGCGCCGCCGCGCCATCCATCATTCGGGGAAGCACCCCCTCCCCTTTCCCCCTTTTTGTTTACATTTCAACTCCTCCGGGCCCCACGTGGCTCCTTTCTTTTTATACACACACACACATTCATGCATACACACACACACCTATCTTTTAGGGGTTTAAAAGCCAACACACGGTAATTCGTTCCCCATGCCATTCATTCTTTTCATTTCATTTATTTAGGATTATATACTACACATTATTTGGCTAATCCCCTTTTCCTTTCTTTGTCTTTTTCTTTCTCAGGATAATCAACATGGAAAACGCCCTCTACCACGGCCGGTCGTGCTCGTAGAGGAAGAGGAACCCACATCCCCGCGCAGTCTCCCCACGCTCCAACAGGTATTATTCACGATCATTCTTCCACTCACACCCCTCGTCGTGCACCTCCATTCGGTACCCTCGCGTACCTAGCGACCTCGTTTTTCCATCCCTCCCTCTTTGTGGACCGCACGTCATCTCTCGGCGGTATCCACAGATTGGCGATCACGGTGGGACTTCTTTTTGCGCTTTCCCTTCGATTACCCCCCTCCTTCATGCCCCACGTGGCACTCTTCTTTTATATTTGCTTTATACCCTGCAAGCATGCTATGTGTTTCATTTTATTTTTAGTTTTTCTTTCTTTTTTATACATATCCTGCCATTTCCTGCATCTTTTTTGTTTCTTGGGTGGCCTTCCGGAATCGCGTCCTATACAGAGGACGCGATTCAACGACTGATAATGCGACGCGCAAGTCGGTCTCGTTCTGCTTTGTGTCACGGCGGCCTATGCTGACACGTTTCCTCTTTGTCGTGGCGGCTAAGTCTGACGCATCTCTATACATCTTAATTTTTATTTCCTATACATCTTCCCTATTTCCTGCTTTCTTTTTTTGTTCTCGAGTGCCTGTTTGGAATCGCGTCCCACACAGAGGACGCGATTCATTGTTTTGGTAATGCGTCCGTCTGACCGGACGTGTTTCACTTTCTTATCGCGACGGCTAAGGCCGACGTGTTTCTATCTGGCAGACCATCCACAGGGACCAGGCACGGCCCTGACAGCCTTCTGGGGCTCTCAGTTCTGCATCTAGGTGACTAGACGTGATTTTGAAGTCGCGGCGGCTGCAGCCGCCGCGATTCAAACTGCTAACAGAAATGCACCCTTCTGCCATTTTTTGCTATAAATTGCTGTATACAAGGCATATTGCATCGGTCGGGGGACCTCCTTCCCTTACATCCTAGGCTCCACACACCCTTCCGGTGAAGTCAAGCTCTTCATTGGGCATTCCGTCCCTTTGGACTAGCGAACCTTCTCCTAGAATGCCATAAGTCTCCGTACCCCGTGGATTCCCTCACGGCGGACCGAGCTGGCGGTACCCCTCTGTTGACCCGGGTTAGATATCCTATTACGTGGTGAAAGTGATTCTAGTTGTACCCCAAAGTTCTATACTCTACCCAACTAGGATCTCATTTGGAGTGACACAACATTTTCAATCCATTAATTAACTGTGAAACTCCTAAAAACAACAAGCGCTAAGCATCATAACTTGTTTGAACCACCTTGATTGATTAATCTTTGTTCAACCTGTTTATTTGCTTGCTTGTTAAAAATGGACCCACATCATCATGCTAATTTTAATAACATGGACTATGAGGATAATTCAAGCGTTCAGTCTTTCAATCCCATGTCCGTCCATCTCACCACCGTGAGGGACAACCTTCCACCTCCTATGGTTACGTGCGCACACCGCGCGCTAGCCAATCTAATGTCCCTTCACACCTCACTCCAATCAAAACCTGGCAAGAGCCTTCCCCCCACTAGGATCCCACTGTCCAAAATGTCCTGCACGTTATTGAGCAACTCACCCCCCAACAACTAAATCTGATTCAATCTTTAGTTGAGGGTGCGACCCCCCCCCCTTCTCCTAGGCACCCGCCTTTGTATATTCTGGTGACTTCGCCACCTACCCCTGCACATTCTTCATCACCTCGGCCCCCTGGCCATTTGCACTCCCGTGCTCCAGTCCGTACAGACCACCCCTTGGGAAGGCCCTCTAATTCAAGGCCACCCCCGTGTACTCTCTAATATGCCCAGTGGCAGCCCACTCCACTCCAAAATGCTCTTCTCTAGAAATTGAACGGTTTGGAGAAATAAATCAATAAGCTTTCCAATCCCATGGGTGACCCAGTTACCGCCATGCCGGCCCTCCCTCAAATTTATATACATCCTTCGGAGATGCCAACGTACCAATTGTACAATGGCACGGGTAATCCCTACCTTCATGTCAAGGAATTTCTCTATGAGTCTTCTCATTGGCAACGAGACCCAATGACCTTGGCATATTTACTTAGAAAATCTCTTGACGGCCCTGCACTTGAATGGTTCTACTCCTTAGAGCCAAGTGAGGCAGGAGACTTTCGCCCCCTGCATAAAAATTCCTTTAAAGGTACAAAGACCACGTTAGTCCATATCTCTCTGCCACGGATCTAGCATCCGAGAAGATGAGCGCCAACGAGGAATTTGTACAATTTGCTGACCGTTGGAGGTCAATGGCCACCCACCTGCAACATGTGCTCTTCGAGTCAAAGCAAACCAAAATAATCATTTCAAACTCTACTCCAAGGTTCAGGCACATCCTGGCCCTGAACCAAATTGAGACGATGGAAGAGCTCTACGAGCGGGGATGTTACATCCAGACACATTTAATGGACTCCCCGATCGTAGATCTTTTTCATCAAATTAATCCGAGAAAGAACGGATCAATGGACGCCATCCACCATCCACCTCGCTACCAACATCCACATCATATACACCTCCACAAACTCCCATTTACCACAACATGCCTCCACCCAGGTGTCCACTGATTCGTCCTTTTCAGACTCAACAACCTCCAACTGGGCCATACGATGCCCCTGCCATGAATGAAAAAGCTCTTGTACCCTACGTTGCACCTGCTCCGGCACCCATGCTAGCTCCCATACAACCACAACAACCTCCACCTCCATCACGGCCTGTTGCTCGGGCCGAAGTTGCCAATACCTAACCCATCTGCAAAACCACTTGGTGCTACGATGATGAACCTTCCGAGGTCATGTTCGTATGCCATTTACCTACACCTCCCACATTACCATCCATTATCATCAAACCCTCCACTGCTAAGCCTCCACCCACCATTACACCGATCATTACATCTCCCACTACGCCGACACCATTGGCAACCGAACCCGAGAAAATCTTCCCCTTCATAACCATCACACCTCCACCGGCCATACAGCCTTCCACTCCATCCACATCTACCCCCATCCGATGGAGCAGGGGCACCTCTTTGAGGAGCAACAAGCAAGTACAGCAGAAGGAAGCCCTGGGACCGAGCATGCTATTTAAAATACAAGATTGTATTCCTCGCATGCCGGTCATTGTCAAAATACCGGGCACATTCACCGAGCGGAAGTCCTCCCCTCCAATCATGGCCGTCAAGAGGCCTTCTAAAAATATGCCAATCATGCCCGTTGCTAGCCAACGTCAATTCCATATACTCATAGGGAATCAAACCCTCCAAGCTCTCATGACCCCTCGCACCATTGTTGTGATCCTTCCCACTCTAGTGAAGGGGTCAATCATTCAAATTGTGCTTACACATTCTGAAGCCAAATCCTTGGCACAATCCATTACTCAAGGGGTCGTGCCCCCTTCTATGTCACGCATTATACAATCTTTAGGCACGATCCCCATATTGTTGCTTCCAAATCTACCAGTGGAACTCCCCACTATTTCCTTCAACTACATTCCAAGGGAGTTGCCACTATCGCTTGAAACTCCGACGGACGTCAACAATCCAATCATTAAGAGCCATTCAATCTCTGCAAGAAGAGAAAGGCCATCTGCCCGCTGGGCAAAATTTATGAGGAAGTACCTGAGGGTCAAAAGGCCAATTCCCAAGCGGAAGCCTAAATGCCGGGCAAGGCAAAAGACCAGGGGACTTCCATCTCCTCCTCCATCTTTTCAACCCTCTTTTGTGCTACTCAGCACCTCCTCGTGGGTTCTCCACATTCCCTCCCCACGGGAGGCATTTTATTTTCATCTTTTTTATGATTCATTTTCTTATACTGGGCATCGCGCCCCTTTTTGTAATCCTTACTCTCCTTTCCGTGCCCCACGTGGCACATCTCCTTCCAGTGCCCCACGCGGCACATCTCCATTCTGTGCCCCACGCGGCACCTCTCCATCTTGCG
Organism: Colocasia esculenta; assembly: GCA_014218235.1. NCBI lineage: Eukaryota > Viridiplantae > Streptophyta > Magnoliopsida > Alismatales > Araceae > Colocasia > Colocasia esculenta. The sequence goes on from CM024757.1 coordinate 127,272,378, forward strand.
CCCCACGCTGCGCACCCTCCTCTTTGGCCCCTCGCGGCCCACTTGTTCCTTTTCTCTCCTCCGGCCCCGTTGGATTCTTTTCCTCTTTTAGGGCATCGCTCCCTCCTTCTTCTTCAAATCCCTCCGGCCCCGCCGGAGTCCCAAAAGTCTTTCCGCAATTCCCTCCTCTCCATTTTCAATCAGGTCATCCGACCTTTCTCTCACTATTTTCGGGGCTTCAGTCCCCATGTATCATTTTAATTTTCAAATAAAACTGTACATTCTTCGTAGACCCCGGAGTCTCGCCCCAGCGCAAGGCATTCGTCCTCCCTTTACCCTCTTTCGGGGTTTTAGTCCCCATGTATCTTTTTAATTTTCAAATAAAATTGTACATTCTTCATAGCCTCTGAGTCTCGCCCCAGCGCAGGGCATTCGTCCTCTTTTTACCCTCTTTAGGGGCTTTAGCCCCCACGTATCTCTTTAATTTCTAAATAAAATTGTAAATTCTTCAAAACCTCTAAGTCTCGCCCCAGCGCAGGGCATTCGTCCTTCCTTTATCCTCCGAACTCTTACTATATTTTGTCAGTGTCAAAAATCCATAAAAAAAAATGAATACTCAGCATTGCCATGCTACCGCAGCACTTTGCTTATGAAAACTCCGCGCCAGGAGTCCAAAATTCCCTCCCGGGTCATTAAGGTTTGCCCTTAGCATGGGCACTTCACACACACTTCACGGTGCCCGTAAGCCGATTGCTCTAGGAAAACACCGTCACTATCACAGCCATGCCTGAAAGGCACCAAGCGTCTATTTCTCCTCTTATTCGGTCGAAATTTGGGTAGTAGAGGTAGTCTGGGCAAGGCAACCAACCCAAAACACTCTGTCATAAGAGGACGTCTCCAAAAGGGCAATCAATTAAATGACCAAGAAAAATCAATGTCCAAATGCATGTCAAGAGTGACAAAATCTCCGCAGGGATCCAAATAGACCTAGACGTATGCATGCAGAAATCAGATCAATCAAGATAATAGGGCATGGCAAAGAGCGGCAAAGTCCCTGCAGAGATCCAAATGGACCCGGGCGTACGCATGTCCCTACAATCAAAAGAATGGTCGTCAAATTAATTCCAAAAGCCCCCAATTTCAAATGAGACTGAATCTTCTAACGGCTGTGCCAAGGAAGGAAGCCGAACCCAAACTCTTCAATACCCATATCAAGCTTATCTCCAAATTTTTTTCCCTTCTCCCTGCCAGACTTAGTCGTCTTTTCAAGCATGGCTTTGGTAGTCGCACCATCAACCATGAGCAATTAGCCTTTGGGCACCACTATTAAATGCACGCCCTACTCTGGGCACTCTTTAATGACACGGGAGGTAACAAAGACCCCTCACCAGTCAGCTTTCACAACCTCAATGCCGCCATGGCATGGCAATATTTCCAAAATCCAAAAAAATCAAATATTCCCAAAAATCAACAAAAATTCAAATATTTCCAAAACCAACAAAAAATTTAAATATTTTCCAAAAATCCAACAAAAATTCAAATATTCCAAAAATCCAACAAAAAATTCAAATATCTCTAAAATCCACAAAAACATCAAATACTTTCAAAACTCCAAAAAAATTCATGATGGTATTGTACAAGGCAATTGCATCTTGTCTGCATCAGATTGATGCAATTCTTCCCCTTCATGGGTTCCTCTTATCCTGAATTCCAAAATCCATTTGCCCAAAGATCACTCATCCTCATGGTTTAATAAACAAAATTGTTTGAGCTATATCTGTTGTTGACTACTTTATCCATGCTTCGTGCCATAAATGTGTTTTTCCATGACATTTGTTATCTCTTGGCTAATGAGTTTTGAACGTAGGATTCGAGTTACCTTATCTGGCGCTACATCGAGTTGTTGCTGCTGCCTTCACCATCAAGTTATTATAAGTTATACCGTTAGAGCATACCAAGGACCTTGTGGCTCTGAGGAATCTGGGATTTGAGTTCCCCTTTAACAAAAACAATGATTATCCCAGAGGATCCTTAGCCGCACAGATAGGCCGTTACGCTTGGTACATGAGGACGACGGACCCATGCATAAAAATTCAGTCCTGACTCAACGCCGTCGTAACAATGTTATCCTTGGTTATTTCCTACTCCTTATCCTCATTTTTCCTTTAGCCCAGCATACATACATATTGAAATCACAGTGGGAACCACTCTTCCAATGCAATTTGAGAGCCATTCGTGCTCCAAAGCTAAGTCAATTTGAAATATTCCAATCCGGGTCAAGTACCCAACTCCCTTTGTTGTCGCCTCTGGGCTGATTTCCTTAAGAACCTCTGTTTGGATTTATCCCTCCTCATTTCGTCTTAACTCCCAGAGATCCACCTGAGGCAGTGGCAGATGCCCCCGATGGTGCAACTTAACGGATTGTGTCCTTAGGTACTTCCCCTTCGTTGGAAGTTGATCTCTCCTTTCGTGCCCCACGTGGCACCTTCCTTCGTGTACCACGTACACACCTCTTGTCGTGCCCCTCATGCTCACACTTCACTTTCTTCCAATCCAAACATTTGTTTCTTTAGGTCTTCTTCCTGGTGGTGACTTCCTTGGGTGTTGGTGAAAAGATTCTTATCAGGTGGTAGTCACCAATTATCATGCGTGTCTATTTTTCACCTTGGCGTCTACTTTTCAGTCCGCTCCACTGCATTCCACTTCACTACACTTCATTTCTTTCATTCCATTTCACTCCATTGCACCCCGCTTCATATCCCTATGCTTCGCTCCTCTGCAAAGCAGACGCCAAGGCGTGGCAGCTGTAGACACGCGAATTTGACTCCACCGCAGGCAAATTTCATATTGCGTCATAATGCCACAAATGGCCCTCCTTTTGCCTTGTAAGAGTGTTTTCCGCATCATTCCGGATCTCACCCTTTCTTCCCCAGTGCTTCCCCCTTCATTTCAAAGGCTGGCCGGAGGTCGTGGGCATTCATTTCAAGTCGCGACGGGTCTTCGAGGCGCGTTCATGAAGTCGCGATGGGCCTGCGGGACACATTTATGAAGGTAGCTGAAACGCATCCGGAAAGGCGGACGCGATTCCATTATCGCATCGGGCATGTTGGGCGCGACTAGGCCAAATGGTCCTTATCGCGGCGGCCTTGCGTGACGCGACAAGGAATTTACCTATTTTATTTATGAAAAATGCCCAATGCCATTTTATGAACGCGTTCGCTGTGAGCGCTGCGATTCCAATGTCAGTTTTGGCAGGATTTTTATAAATAAAATATGGAAATACTTTATCGCGTCGTGTCATGCCGACGCATTTCAAATCAGAGACGCGTCAGACCGTGCCGACGCGATTAGGCCCTAGGCCCCAAAAGTCGTCAAACTCGAGCGCCCGTACATTGGAATCACATGAAATCTCTGAATCACGTCTGCCTGACCCAACGCGATTAGGTCATGCACTGAACCCTAGACCCCCGGAAGTTGTCACATTTATGGCCCACGTGCTAAAAATGAAGTCGCAGGGGGTAGGCCACCACGTTTCAAGAACGCGGCGAGCATCCCCGGCGCGATTCTGAAGGCGGCCGTAGGCCATGATCATCACATTTTTTTGTCAAATCAAGGCCTTCTGAATCGCGGCGTGCCGCGCGAATGCGATTCAACCTCATAGTCACGTCCGCTGTAGCCGATGCGATTCAAAGCTTTCACCTCTATAAATAGACCCTCGAGGGTCATTTATAGAGGGGGGTCCATTCAGTGCGGCAAAGCCCTGTCGGATTCTCGTCTCAACTCCGGCCCAGGGGGACCTTCTACTTCGAGCCATCCATTCGATCCTCTGGAGTCTGGAGCCGACGTCCCCTCCGTCATCCACGTGCATCGAGGCGGGAGCATCTTCCTCCTCTCTGTCCAATCGACAGTGCCATCGCGCCATCCATCATTCAGGGAAGCACCCCCTCCCCTTTCCCCCTTTTTGTTTACATTTCAACTCCTTCGGGCCCCACGTGGCTCCTTTCTTTTTATACACACACACATGCATGCATACACACACACACCTATCTTTTAGGGGTTTAAAAACCACCACACGGTAAGTTGTTCCCCATGCCATTCATTCTTTTCATTTCATTTATTTAGGATTGTATATTATACATTAACATTATTTGGCTAATCCCCTTTTCCTTTCTTTGTCTTTTTCTTTCTCAGGGTAATCAACACGGAAAACGCCCTCTACCACGGCCGGTCATGCTCGTAGAGGAAGAGGAACCCACATCCCCGTGCAGTCTCCCCATGCTCTAACAGGTATTATTCGCGATCATTCTTCCACCCGCACCTCTCGTCGTGCACCTCTATTCGGTACCCTTGCGTACCTAGCGACCATGTTTTTCCATACCTCCCTCTTTGTGGACCGCACGTCGTCTCTCGGTGGTATCCACAATAGCACCTGAACATATTGAACCCTTTGGGCAATCAGCTGAAGGTGATGTACCTGCCCCTATCCTTGAGCCTCCTATTACACAAGAGACCTTTATCCGCCCTGTTGAAGAAGAGATTGCTCATACTGAGGGGGAGCATGTAGATATTCCTATTGAAGATTCACTTAATGCTCCAGTTGAAGAAACTCTTGTTGAAGAAGTGCATGTAGAAGCTAGTTCAGATGGTGTGGGTCAAGGTCAAGCTGAAGAAATTCATATAGAAGATGCTTCTGCTCAGAGGGGGCCTGCTGCTGGAGTTTCTGAATATCCTTTTCAAGAAGGGTTGGTGGAAGATGCTTCAGATTCTGATGATGATAATGACCATGCTCACCAGCAAACAGACTTTACAACCATGCATGATGAACCAGCTATTGATGAAGGAAGGACAGATAAGGCTGTAGCTAGCAGTGTTCCCAGACTCACTAGAAGAGCTCACTATAAGTCCAAGAAAATGAAATTATGTGTTCATCTAGACCCATTTGTTGCTCGGTTTGATACTCATGGAGAGCTTTGTGTTCCCTTCAGTCAGATGTTTCATCAATTTTTCTCAGTCAAAGCTCTCAAGCCAAAGATATTTGTGCAGTTAGATCTAAGCTCCATGATATCAGAAATGAATTGGGCAGTTTAAAGAGCATGGTGGCTGATTTCACACAGTTTGTGAGGGAGCACTTACCCTATTCCACATCTGTAGCACCCTCTTCAGCTCCAGCCCCTCCTGTTCCTCCAGTTATGTCTGAACCAAGGCCTTCAGGGCCATCTGTTATAGTAACTGAAGCTGTTGCTGGGCCATTCGGGCCTTCTCAACAAGTAGAGTCAGATCAAGGAAATCAATCAGTGCTAGCAAAATCGCTTGCAGGGCCATCAGGGCCATCTATTTCTACAGAAGAGGCAGTTGGGCCATCAGGGCCTTCTGAGCATATGGAAGCAGTTGTTGAGCCATCCGGGCCTCAAGAGCAAGTAGAGGAAGCTACTGTGCCACCAGGGCCTTCAGTGTCTATGGAGGACTCTTGGCCTTCTGATCCTCCTCCAGCCTTACAGACTCCAGCACCTTCCTCCCCTATTGCCTCCTTCACTGCCCCTCTTGATCCTGAACCATTCAGGAAACCTCTTCCCAAAAATGTTTCTTCTCCTACTCCTTTCTTTGCTGAACCCTCCACATCACCTATTCCTCCTCCCTCTTCTGAGGCACCTCCAGCCTCTTCCTCTTGTCCCTTATCTTCTGGTCCCTGCTCTGCTGGACCATCTACTCAACCTCCTCCCACTTCATCTTTTTCCTCTCTTCACCCTCCTACTCCACCATCTTTCATCACTCTCATTCCTGAGGATGCTAGCACCTCTGGTCTTACTATCACCCATATCAAAGATGAATATGAAGAGGCCATTATTCGAACCATTCTGTCTGTGTCTTCTCATATCCACAGGACTGATTCTCAGCCTTCTCCTAGTCCTGCCTCCAAGAAAAGGAAACTCTCCAAAGAGCCCACTTCTCAAGCTCTATTTCCTCCTCTATGGTACTCTCTCTCAGTAGTCCACAGAAAAAAATCCCTCTATACTAAATATCTTCAAAAATGCACATTTCCTGTAATTTTTTGCCTCCCTTATCTAAATCTCACATAATATCTCACTCTCATTCTTCCTGTCTCTCTTATACCCACGCCTGACCAATCTAAAATCCTCTCCTCGGCTGAGTCTAAGACTGAAGATCAGTGGGCCAGGTCCAATAATGTTCTCTACAGAAAGTTTGAGATTTCAAGTGATCGCAGATTCCCTCCTTTAAATCATACTCTTACCCTATCAGAGTGGTTTGTCAGTCAGCACACTTCTTCTTGGGGTCCCTTTATTCAGAAGGAAATCAAGCTGATCAGGCAATTTCAGATGTACAATGATTACTGCCATGTTAATGGCCTTTCTGAAGTCCAGCTTGCTCAGTTCCGGTCTGCAGTCTATGATCTCAGGACTGAACACCAACTCAATGTACCCCTTCAAGTTGATTTTGCCACCATGAAGATGCCTGAATTCAAGCTTCTCCCTCAGTTGCACTTTCTACTCATGGACTCTAATGTTGGTCCAATTATTTTTGAGAGATTTGTTAGAGTAAAAGCTAGAATCTTTGTTCAAAAAGGGATCTCCTTAGCATTCCATCGGTTTCTGTTTAGAGAATATCACCGGGGATTCATTAAATCATCAGTTTTAGCTTCTTTGCTGGCAGAGTCTGAAAGGTTTTTCCCCACTAACTGGAGAAAAGCATATCATCAAGCTGCTCTCTAGTTGGATCAGCTCAACTCTTCTCTAATCTAGTCAGATAAACCCACTCTTTCTCCTGAGCAATTCATGGATCTCAACTCCATCATTCTGGTGTCAGATCCCTACTCCATCTAGGTTGAGAGATATAAGCTCTTTGTTGCCTTGAAGAAGGAACTGTTCACTCAGAATGTTCATTATCCTATCTCCATAGACAAGTTTCTTCAGCATACTAGTTTTGGTACTTCCAGGTTGTACAGACTGTCTCTCAGTGCTTCCGAATACTACAAGTTTATTGAAGATCAGAGATAGGCTCACATTAAGAGACTCAGTCCAGAGATGGGGCCTTCTTATAACATTAGCTGGGGGATATTTAAGGATTTCTTTGAAGAGCAGGAAGTCAAAGCTTGGCAAATTATCACACGCTTTGCTTCTCTTCTGTCTCCTGCCTTCTACATCTCAGACCCTCACTAATGAATACAATCTTGGTCTTTTGGCTCCCATTTCTCTTTGTCTCTTCTCTATCTCTTATTGTTCATTTCTTTTTGCTTAATGACAAAAAGGGGGAGAAAACACTCTGAAATACATACTTTAGAAATTTCCAACAAATTTATTTCAGTTCTTTCATATTCATATGTTTAATGTTTTGTCATCACCAAAAAGGGGGAGATTGATGTTCTGTCTATCTCCATATATATATATATATATATATATATATATATATATATATATATATATATATATATATTATATTATATGTATTTTGGTGATTAACAAACTCTAGAAATTATTGACTAACATTATTTTCTGATGCTTGTCAATAGGTATCAAATAAAATAAACTCAGTGAGTCATCTACACTCATTTTTATTTGAAGTCAATTGCATATGATTTTCCTAACTCTACATCAACTACTATTGAAAGTTCACAATGACTACACTATTAAAACATCGATTTTAGTTCAACAACAATTTCACTTGAATATCGACTTCAGTTAAACATCGATTTCAGTTCAACAATGATTTCATCTAGAACATCGATTTCACTCCAACATCGATTATGCTTCAACATCAATTACATTTATACATGGATTATGTTCACATCGACTTCATTTTAACATAGATTACATTTCCACATAGATTATGGTTATATCTAAACATCGATTTCATTCCAATAACGATTACACTCACAACGACTTCTCTTGAACATCAGTTGTGATTGGACATTGACTGCAGTTTTCATAGACTATCTCTAAGCATCGACTTTCCTTTGACAAACTATGTTTTAGACAGTTAATGGATACTATTATTAAAATTATTTTAGATAAGTCTTGAATAAATTTTATCTTTCATGATATTCAAATATATTTTCAAATCTCTATGCATTTCAAACTTTCCCGTGAACCATGTTGTATCCTATACACTCAGACATTTATTATGCTAGGTACAATATCTCTGCATGACATATCTTTAGGTTACCATTTCACGTCACACGAAGTAAAACTTTAAAGGATGACAAAACGGAATTTCCTCTTTGATATATCATCCTAAGGCATGGCCTGTGATGTTGACTGACAGTTTAGACACATTTAAGATGTCTATGCTCCAGCATTTATTGTGTGCAGGTTTTCGGTAGTCACACACGTTACAACGTTAGACTTGTCACATTGACAGAAGCAAAGAAGATGTCCAGATAATCCTTCTCTCTGTCTGTGTCTATTCCAACATTTAATGACTACAAGTGTTTCCTGATTCCTACGTTGGACCAGACACAGCTAACGTATCTGAAGATAGGAGACAACGGATACTTCTTCAAGAGAACATAAATAGAAGTCTGTGGACTCCATGAAGAACAACTTTTGTCGAACCATCAAGGAACAACAAGAAAGAAGAGCTCGATCCTTCATTCAAAAGCCTCCAGCTCTTAACTCTCCACACAACGCTGTCTTTTAGTTTTCGAGAGCTTGTTTTAGATCTGAGAGACATTCATCCTGTGTAATCTTCCTGTCTCTCAGATTATGCTTCAGATCAAGCATTTGCTATAAGCTTTGTCTAGGGGCCATCAACACTTTATTCTTCTTTAGTGTTCCTCTTCATCTGTGAAGAGCAGGCCTACGTGGAGTAGGTGGTTGTTTCCCTTTGGTAAGAAGGAAGACCTATTGTATCAGGTGGTGTAGTGCCTCTTCGTGTAGTGAAGAGAAGGTCAGCTGCGGCTGGATGTGTAAGTGTCCTTGAGGGGGACTGTACCCTTGGTTAGTGGAATCCTAAGTCTTTACTTGGGGACTGGACGTAGGACTCCTTGTGATAGGAGATCTGAACCAGGATAAAATTTCTGTTGTTCTTGTGATTGATCTTATTCTATCTTAGTTACTTACTAACTCTAACCATCGAATTTAGTGTCTTCTGTCAAAGTATTTTTATTAACAAGAATATTCATAAAAGAAATTGTTAGCAATCCATTCACCCCCCCCCCCCCCCTCTGGGCATGCAACCTGGTCAACAAGAATGTCATATTAAGTGAAATAGGATGCAAGTCAATGGTAATATCAAATTTAGACTATTAAGTCATACTATAAAATCTTACTTTCAGACAATTAACAGTTTGAAGACTTTTAGGATTTTTTTAGGAATTAATAGAAATTAATAAATATCATAATTGCGCATGTTTTGGAGACATCATCATGATAAATGATTTATATGATGTCCAATTAATCAATTTAAATAAATTATATGACATAACAGTTATGAGAAAATAATATAAATTTTTATGACAGATTTCAGGTTAAAACAGATTATCTAGAAACTTATATTTTAATTAGAAAATTCATATCCCATAAAATCAATTTATATCAATCTTAAATTTTTATTACAATTTTAAATAATCATAAATATTCTACAAAATAATTAAAAAAAAATTATGACATTTGTAAAAAAATTTGTATAATAATCAATATCAAGAATGCTAATGATTTAATTATGAAAATGACTTATGGTAGCATAAAATTAACCAACTTTATTTTGGAGATCCTGAGATAAAAACAAAATAGTCATAAAACAATTAGAATTTTATAAAACATATAATGTTTTGGATAGCTTTTTAACTGAAATTATAAATAATGAAAATTTAGGATAATACCAAAATGTTGTCACAAAATCTTGGAATGTTTTTCTTGACTCAGAAATGTCAAATACTTAATTATATGCTCTCAGTTCAATATGGCCTACTATGCCCATAATTAATTTTGAAAACTAAATTAAAATACTTATATATATAATAAAATAATCATAGAAAGAATCTCATCATCACTTACCTTATTGGGAAATTTTTCCTATCTATGTAAAATATGCCTGAAGATGACCGCCTACGGCAAGGTGGAACGTGCTCTTAAACTTTGCTCAACATCAGCTACGTGTCCCCCTTACGTTAACTGTCAAATAGTTGTTGAAGCCACTTGTCAAAAATTCTCTCTCTCTCTCTCTCTCTCTCTCTCTCTCTCTCTCTCTCTCTCTCTCTCTCTCTCTCTCTCTCTCTCTCTCTCTCTATCACCCATGCAACACACACTGGAAGAAGAGAGTCTTCTAACATTCAACACCAAAGGAAACTACGGTGTGGAATGGATGAGACCACTTGTAGCTTTTTATAGGAAAACTTGTGCTTCTTTTCTCACAAACGGTCAATCCTCTTTTAAAACACGAACACCTTTCCTAGCTTAAAACTTTGCAGAACAATGCCAAGAAACCCTCCATTTAATCCAAGAAACTGAGGTTGTGATGGGGTGTGTAGTGGGGGAAATAACGTGTGTGTGTGTGGGTGTGGAGAAGGAAACCGTGCATGTTGGTTTTCATAGATGAAATTAAGGATAGCTTCTTGTTCAGTCTGTTAGAAAGAAAGAATAAAAACATCTAATTAATGTTCAACTTAACTTCTGTATGTATTTTATTTCCCTAAATCTATATAGTTTTAACTCAAACCATTCATTACACACTATTTAATACATGTTTACTCTAACTAAAAATTGTAAAAAAAACTAAATAAAAATAAAAATTTTAACATGAATAGTTGCATGGGGTACTTGCATTAAATGCATGGTTCATTCCATGCATGGGAGGAGAGGCTTCCCACGTAAGCCCAATCCCAAAGCCTTTCACTTATCTTTGTAGCCGCCCCATGTGTGTATACATTTTCTTTAAACCTTAGATATTGTGTATACTTATTACCTAATCCCCATTTTACGTTGGGAATGAAATTTACACCAAATTTGTAGATCTCCATAATATCTTTCCAATGATCTAAGAATCTAGATAATCAGAATTCTTTTTTTATATTACTTTATAATTAATACGTACTTTTATTTTATAAATGTCATATTTAGGATGATCAGATTAGATACGGTCACCTTTATGAAATCTAGAGAACCCTTTAAAATCTCCTAATTCAAATTTCAAAATATAAGTTTCCATGTCAAAATATGAAATCCCACAATAGAGTCAGCAAAGTTAAGAAAACCCATTAGTTATTACATTCTCCTCCCCTTAAAGAAATTTCGTCCTCGAATTTTAAAAATATAGTACGTACCAAAGAGAAGTGGGTATTTCTTCCTCATGTTGGTTTTAGCTCCCATGTTGCTTCTTCAGAAGCATAATGTTGCCATAGTACTTTGACTAGTGGAATTAACTTTGTCCTCAATTTTTGCACTTTATGATCCAAAATATAGATAGGCCTTTCCTCAAATGTGAGGTTTGGTTGAACTTCAGTTGGTGTATGGTCAATGATATGAGAGGGATTTGGCACATACTTTCGAAGCATGGATACATGAAATACATTGTGCACACCATCCATTGATGGAGGCAATGCGAGTTGATAAGCCGCATCACCAATCCTCTTTAAAATTTCAAATGGCTCGATGTAACGTGGGTTGAGCTTACCTCGTTTACCGAATCTTACCACACCCTTTGTAGGAGATACCATTAAGAAAACATAGTCCCCTATATCAAATGACAAGTCCTTTCTTCTATTGTCAGCATAGTTCTTCTGTATGTTTTGTGATGCCAACAATCTTTTCTTGATTACCTTGACCTTGTTTGTACTTTGTTGTACAATATTTGGACCTACTAGTTGTTTCTCACCAATCTCCTCCCAACACAAAAGAGACATGCTTGGCGTCCCATATAAGGCCTCAAAAAAAAAATTTGTTATTGTATGCAAACTCTACTAAAGACAAATTCTTGTCCCAATCTCCCCTCTAATCCAAACTGCATGAACAAAGCATGTCTTCAAGTGTCTGGTTCTTCCTCTCAGACTGTCTGTCTGTCTGAGGATGGAAGGCAGTGCTAAACTTCAACTGTGTGCCGAAGGCCTCCTGCAAACCATTCTAGACTTTTGAGGTAAATTTTGAATCCCGATCTGAGATGATAGACTTTGCCACACCATGTAGCTTTAATATTATCAACATATAGTTGGGTTAGACTTTCTATGATCTGTTTCTTTTCATAGATGTGCAGACTTAGTGAATCTATTCAAAACAACCCAAATAGCATCATTACCTCTTTGGGACTTAGGCAAACCTCTAATAAAATCCATAGTGATATGCTCCCATTTCCACTGAGGGATCTCTAACTTCTGCATGCATGAGCCCTGAAGGTCCTTGATGTTTAGCCTTTACTTACTAACAAGTCAAACATCTGATAACAAAGTCAGCAATATCTCTCTTCATTCCTGCCCACCAAAAGTTCATTTTCACATCTTGGTACATTTTGTTACCACCAGGGTGAATGGCAAACTTAGAGTGATGTGCTTCCTCTAAGAGTTCTTTCTTCAGGTCTACATTATTAGGAACACATACTCTATGTTTCAATCTCACCACACCATCTTCATCTTTTTGCAAATCCCGACATTCCAGCTAGCTTTTGAATATGAAGATCTCTCTTTTGTGCTTCAATAATTCGATCAAGTATGGCTGACTAAATAGCCGTCTGAGCGACAAAAGAGTGACACAATTGTGAAACAACATCTGCTAGGTTATCAACAGCATCACCTAGCATCTTCCAATTATTCTTCATCATGACTTTCTTTCTACTCAGAGTATCTACAACAACATTGGCTTTACCTAAATGATAATTGATATCAAAATCGTAGTCTTTTATATGTTCAATTCATCATCTTGCCTCAAGTTCAAATAGTTTTGAGAGAATATATACTTAAGACTCTTGTGGTCTGTAAATACCTCAAATTGGGCACCATAAAGATAAACCCTCCAAGTCTTTAATGCATGAACTACTGCGGTCAATTCTAGATCATGGGTGCTCATAATCCTTCAGTTGTCGAGAAGTATAGGCAACTACCTTATCAAGTTGCATAAGGACACCACCCAATCCTATTCTAGACGCATTAGTGTAGATGGTAAAACCTTCTAGACTATTGGGCAGTGTTAACATAGGAGCAGTAGTCAATCTTTTTTTTTTTTTTTAAGCTCTTCTCACAATCCTTAGACCAAAAAAATTTGGTTCCTTTTCTAGTCAGCTTAGTTAGAGGAGCAGCCAAAGTAGAAAACCCTTAATAAATCGCCTCTCATAACCTGCTAGACCAAGAAAACTCTTGATTTCTATAGGTGTTCGTGGAGCCTCCCAATCAGTACAGCTTGCACCTTCATAGGATCTACTACAACACCATTCCCTGATATTATATGTCCAAGGAACTGTACCTCTTTCATCTAGAAGTCACACTTATTAAATTTTACATACAACTGATGTGACCTTAATGTTTCAAGCACAGTCCGCAAGTGTTCTTTGTGTTTCTTCATCAGGAGAATAAATTAACACATCAGCTACAAACCCCATAACAAACTGATCTAGAAATGGTTTGAACACTCTATTCATCAAGTCTATAAAAGTAGTAGGGAATTTGTCAGACCAAAGAACCTCACTAAAAATTTATAATGCCCATAACGTGTCCTAAAGGCAGTTTTAGACACATCCTCCTCCTTGATTCTTAGTTGATGGAAGTCTAACCTAAGATCAATCTATGAAAATACTTTAGCAGACTATAGTTGACTAAATAAGTAATCAATTTTGGGTAGAAGATACTTATTCCTGATAGTGGCCTAATTCAACTTCCTATAATCAACGCATATCTTAAGGATAGGATCCATATATCTTTCTTTTTCACAAAGAGTGCATGTGCTCCCTATGGAGACACACTAGATCGAACGAAACCCTTATCTAGTAGCTTCTGTAGTTGTTTCTTTAACTCGGCCAACTCTTCAGGTGCCATCTTATATGACACCTTTAAAAGATTGCATGAAACTATTGAAGTCTACTAGTGGAGGCGGAGGTGGTGTTGGGATCATCCTCTGACAATCTCCTAGAGTCGACACCCCCTGATTTCCAAGGGTACCTTGAGGTGGTGAGTCTTCCACAGAAGACTGTAGTGGTGGTGGCACGACATGATTGGTTTTTGTCTTTCCAGCCATGTTCTGAAAGCAAAAGGACTATTCAATTAGTGCTATATCAGGTTCAATTTTTAGAGCTAACTTATCATATGGCTGCCCTTCTAATAATTCTAAGGTATGGACTAGAAGAGATGGTTGTGAATGCGTAGTCTCAACTTTTCTTTGATACCAAGTTCTGTAATGCCCCCTTGACTCGGTCCAGTTAAACCAACTTACATCAGATCAAATGACATGTCACAGCAGGATAAACCCATCATATACATACATATTGAGAGTAAGACATTCACGAACTTCATCATTATGGAACTATAATGAATAACCATCTCAACTTATTATACAATATCCATAACCATAATAGAATTATCAGATTTCGTAGAACTAAAAGAAAAGTAAATCAAGATTGCTAATTGATCTAATAGGCTTTAAGAGCCAACTCACACATATAATTTATTAGCGAAATAAGAACTAACTAGCCAACAGAATCTACTCCTCACGATCATAGTTCGAAGGCACGCCTAACTTTGGCTCCTGAACTCCTAAAAATAAGTTAGGCAAGTGTGAGTCTTAATAGACCCAGCAAGCATCAGAAATTCTAACCATAATTTATCATATAAATAAGCAAAAGTGATGCTATCATAATTTATCAGTTTCGTGTCATATTTATAGTATAAGCCAGTCAACCTACTACAAGATATCTTTCTTAAAATAACCTCAAAGTCATGTCATATATAAGAATGTGTCAAATCAAAAGTTATATTAGAGACAAATCATATTATCATGTGCCTACGTGTATTCTTTGTCTTATAAGATACTCATGATTATGTGGACAGAACAAAACAGAACATATGACATATTAGAATATCAGAGTGAAGTAGAATTCCACATAATCTGAGCAATTAATATATCAGAACATAAAACATATTTCTTAAGTGTGCATATCAAACAAATACCCAAACCACAACAAAGAGAGTCATCAGACAAATCATCCACACCTAGGCAATAGTGTGGAGAAAAGAGTAACTGCGCAGTACCCGAGATCATCAAGATCCCACCGTAACCAGTGAGCATTATCCACCTCCAGGTTTTCAACCCCGTTGCCCACGGGTCATCCGAAAGCTTCCCATAGAGGTACTTCTATGGTAGGCCTAAAACCTTTCTAAGATGGCATTGTCCATAACAAAATCGAATTATCATAATTCCAACATAATCATTTTTATAACCTTTTTAATTACAAGGGACTATATGTGAGAATGTCATATTAAGTGAAATAGGATGCAAGTCAATGGTAATATCAAATTTAAACTATTAAGTCATACTGTAAAATCTTACTTTCAGACAATTAACAGTTTGAAGACTTTAGGGATTCTTTTTAGGAATTAATAGAAATTAATAAATATCATAATTGTGCATGTTTTGGAGACATCATCATGATAAATGATTCATGTGAGGTACAATTAATCAATTTAAATCACTTATATCACATAACAGTTATGAGAAAACAATATAAATTTGTATGACAAATTTCAGGTTAAAATAGATTATCTAGAAACTTATATTTTAATTAGAAAAATCATATCCCCATAAAATCAATTTATATCGATCTCAAATTTTTATTATAGTTTTAAATAATCATAAATATTCTACATAATAATTAAAAATGTTTTATGACAATTACAAAAAAAATCGTATAATAATCAATATCAAGAATGCTAATGATTTAATTATGAAAAATGACTTATGGTAGCATAAAATTAACCAAACTTTATTTTGGAGATCCTGAGATAAAAACAAAATAGTCATAAAAAATAGAATTTTTATAAAACATATAATGTTTTGGATAGCTTTTCAACTAAAATTATAAACAATGAAAATTTAGGATAATACCAAAATGTTGTCACAAAATCTTGGAATGTTTTTCTTGACTCAAAAATGTCAAAAACTTAATTATATGCTCTCAGTTCGATATGGCCTACTATGCCCATAATTAATTTTGAAAACTAAATTAAAATATTTATATATATAATAGAATAATCATAGAAAAAATCTCATCATCACTTGCCTTATTGAGAAATTTTTCCTATCTATGTAGAATACGCTCGAAGATGACCGCCTACGGCACGGTGGGACGTGCTCTTAAACTTTGCTCAACATCAGCTACGTGTCTCCCTTACGTTAACTGTCGAATAGTTGTTGAAGCCACCCATCGAAAATTCTCTCTCTCTCTCTCTCTCTCTCTCTCTCTCTCTCTCTCTCTCTCTCTCTCTCTCTCTCTCTCTCTCTCTCTCTCTCTCTCTCTCTCTCTCTCTCTCTCTCTCTCTCTCTCTCTCTGTAGCAACCCGAGAAATTCATTATTTTAAAAATTCAAAATAATAAATTTCTATAAAACAGAATAATAGAAAACATACATACCATTATCGTATGTGCAAGAACACATATAAAAATTCCGTAAAAATGATAAATCAACCTCAGACATTATTTCTAAATGTTCTACTAAGAAATTTAAGCAACAAAAAATCCGATTGGCCAAGTATACGTCACAATGTGGCTCATTATCCAACTTAGAGAACTAAGTCGGAAAACCGTTAACACGGAAAAATAACGTGCCCATAAATTTAGCGAACATGTCAGAGAGACTTCCAACATCATGTAATGATTAACCATTATCGGGTTTGGACCAATGGACCTCTCATAGCCCATGAATAAATTCAAATAAGAAAATACAATAAAATCTATAACTCTATTATTCCCTAATTAAAAAGGGAAATCTCATAAGATAAATTCCAATAAATAATGGGTTTGGTTAAATTGACCATATAAAATTTATTGGGCCAAAATAAGAATTTTTAAAAAGATAAATAATAGGAAAATACTCTAAATTCGCAACTTAATTATTTCTTAAATAGAAAAGAGGTATTTAATGCATTAAATAGGAAGTTTTGGTTGGAATTGGATTCCTAAACCTAACCAAATAGGTTAGCCACGAATTTGGATCCCAACCCAACCCCAATAGGACATGGCAAGGCTTGGAAGGTGGGATTAAATAGGAAAATTCATAATTAAGTAGGAGTTGGAGTCCTATTAGGAAATAGAAATCCAACAAGCATAAATACTCCCCAATCTCTCCATGGCCGGCCCTAACATGTTGCTGGGACTTGCTGGACGTGGAGAAGAGGCCAAGGAGGAGGAGATTTCGTGGGTTGAAGGCTTCATCAAGCTTCATCCCAAGTTCTTCAAGTTCTTGCCCTAGAAGAGTAAAACAACTAAAAATAGGCATTCTCACAAGCAAAACCTAATTAATTTCGTATGTAGATTGTTCCATGTACTAGGAACAAAATCCTCAAGTTTCATATTTTTCCATCGAGCCAATCTCTTATGGTTGATTTTTGAAATTCTTCAAAAACCATGAACCCGACCCTTCTTCCTTATTCTTGATCTTCATGTATACTCAACCTCGTGCTCTCAAATTTTAACGGGAGTTACTGATGGATGATAGGCATCTTTTGCCCCTAAAAGCCCTAATTTTCATCCATCCTACATCACAAATTAAATGTTGCATGATCTTGACGATGTACTGTTGTGATTTAACCTTGACTTGTGTTATAAGTTCCATACCTCTTTGTGAAGTCATTTTTAGATCAAGTGTTCAACATAGAACTTGTTACCCTATGAGTCTATTGTCAATGGACACTAATTTCGCTAATTTTACTTTACTGTACCAAGAGTTTTAGCCCAAACATGATCATTGTGTCAGATTCATGTAGTCAGTCACAATACGTCTTATTACATAGTCAAATGATCTTTGTCTCTCGATTATTTGCTACTGTACAAAGTATTAGTTGTAATCTAACTAATAAAGGCGGTTTCACCCGATTTGGATCACCCTAGCATTTGTTTGATTTTTTAAACCCACAGGTGTCAAACCCAATCCAAGTCGGAGTTGGAAATAGGTAGAAAAAGCAACCCAAACGTCATTTTCAAGTAGCGACAGGTCGACACGTCGCTACCATAAAGCGACAACATCATGGTCGCGACCCATACCAAAAATCAGACAGTTTCGTGGTCTTCTTCAGAAGGCGACAAGATGATGGTCGCCTTCACTTTCAGAAGGCGACAGACAATGTGTCGTATTCTGCCTATGTCCACTTAATCGGCCATAACTTTTTCTATAGACCTCGGATTGACGAGCCATTTTCTTTGATGGATTCCTCATTCTAAGGGCTTCAATATGGTACATTCATGTGTAAGATTTGAACAAAAAAATCAATGAGTTATGACCTAAGGAAGTGAAGGGATGGGACTGCATTTGCCTTCTAAGGGGCATACGTCTTGGTTTCCATTATTTTGTGTCATTCTTTGCATGTGTGAGTTTGATCCATTCTAGGAAGGTTCTAGAAGTCTTATCATGCAACTAACAACCCATATGAAAGTTGAAATAGGTTCACATGATTTTTAATTGATCTTAAGTTCATGATCATGCTCTCTACCTACCAATTATTCACTTTCTTGCCTTGTTAACGAACTTGCTAAAACACGTAGTTACTTACTAAAATTGGTCGTGCATGGTTATTACTTCATGATTTAGTACTCATGATACTTGCCATAAATTGAGTTTCTATAAACGAAGTTTTCATAATCGGATTCACACAAATGCACTCGAGCGATTCTCACGCGTGGCATGCGCACACACTCTAGCACGATAGGAAAGCCTCTTCTTGGCTTGTGGTGAACTCTCCGTCGGATATTCCTTTCGCCGGACTAGTGATCTCTTGACCAAGGCCTCTGTAAGTCTCCTCTGTCCATGGATTCCCACATGATCGATGAGCTGGTTGTACCCTAACACCTATGATACCCTTTAGGGATCGGCAAGATCCAAACGGCCTTAGTTTGCTCTCGTTCTTATCTTGAATCGCGACGGACCTCTGGACCTGTGCGTAACATGGCCAGTGGAAAGGTAGTGTATTCCACCTGACTGCCAACACCAAGTGCGCGTGTTGTGCAACTATTACTATCGCCTGTTTACTCGACGTTTCACGTGCAACGACCATAAGATCTCATCTACACTCTACTCGCTCATCTATTCAAGTTCACTTTACTATCTCATCCATCTCGTCTATTCATTTGGAACTCTCTTGGTACCCTTGAGCTGTGTGGCTCCTACTGTTTTGTACAGTTCTTGACTGTCTAGCGCTAAATGGGTCTTGTGACTCTACTGACTTGAATGCATACTGCTGAGGGCACGGAGAGTGTCCGAGGGGCTCCAATCTAGTCCTAGGGGCAGAGAGCCACCCGAAAATATCTGAAGGGGCTAATGACGGTGTCTGCATTTGCACCGGTTCTGACTGACTATTCTGAATTAGCTAGACATTGACTGTTATACTGTTAGTCTATTTGTTCAGACGTACTGCACTACCACTGACTATTATTGAACTGCTACTGTCCTGTTATTGAGCGACTACTGTCGTACTCTCCTACTGCATTGCTATTGTTCAACTATATTCTCTTGTTGTCCTTTGACAACAAAGTGTCATTTAATAATCAAAACAAGTGCTATGTTTTCTCTCGGCTATCTACGGATAACCAAAGTGCCATACTATTTCGATTGAGGAAAATCAATCAAAGTGCAATTTACTCTCTCTACGTGACCATCTACTTTTTCTCTCCTCACTATACATGTTACTTGCTATTGTTTGATGTTGACGTTACTTGTGTTCATAATCATTGTGTTATACTCGATTCTTGTGCTATATCTGGACACTCACGCTATTTCAATCACGTGCTATAATGTTGTCTCTTACATTACTTGACTCTCTCTCTATCATTAGTTACTCTGTCATTTAATGCATTAATTATTTAAAGCCTGCTTGAGCCTGAGATTTAAGTCATACTGGGCGATATCGCTCACCCTTTGTTATTTGTTATTGTGTCTCAGGTAAGTCAGACAATGACGTCACACACACCAATGGGACGGGACCAGTGTGATGAGCGACCTGAAGTCAGTTGATGAAGTTGCCTTAGTACTATGGAGTCTAATAGTTATTGCTTTAGATTTCTTTTCAATGAGCCCTAGGTATTGGCTCCGAATTAGTGGTTGTAATAGTCTTAGTGATTTTATAATGAAATGAAGAATTTATTTCAATTATTGTTCGTTAGATGCTCTGATGTTTGCGTTTGTATGCGCAATTCACGTTACCATACTTGTTACTCACGTTTTCTTCTGATTTATTTCGCTGCTAAATTGGAGGGGCGTGACTCTCTCTCTCTCTCTCTCTCTCTCTCTCTCTCTCTCTCTCTCTCTTACTCATGCAACACACATTGGAGGAAGAGAGTCTTCTAACATTCAACACCAAAGGAAACTACGGTGTGGAATGGGTGAGACCACTTGTAGTTTTTTATAGGAAAACTTGTGCTTCTTTTCTCCCAAACCGTCAATCCTCTTTTACAACATGAACACCTTTCCTAGCTTAAAACTTTGCAGAACAACGCCAAGAAACCCTCCATTTAATCCAAGAAACTGAGGTTGTGATGGGGTGTGTAGTGGGGAAATAACGTGTGTGTGTGGGTGTGGAGAAGGAAACCGTGCATGTTGGTTTCCATAGATGAAATTAAGGATAGCTTCTTGTTCAGTCTGTTAGAAAGAAAGAAGAAAAATATCTAATTAATGTTCAACTTAACTTCCGTATGTATTTTATTTCTCTAAATCTGTACAGTTTTAACTCAAACCATTCATTACACACTATTTAATACAGGTTAACTCTAACTAAAAATTATAAAAAAATTAAATAAAAATAAAAGTTTTAACATGAATAGTGGCATGGGGTACTTGCATTAAATGCATGGTTCATTCCATGCATGGGAGGAGAGGCTACCCACGTAAGCCCAATCCCAAAGCCTTTCACTTATCTCTGTAGCCGCCCCATGTGTGTATACATTTTCTTTAAACCTTAGATATTATGTATACTTATTACCTAAACCCCATTTTACGTTGGGGATGAAATTTACACCAAATTTGTAGATCTCCATAATATCTTTCCAATGATCTAAGAATCTAGATAATCAGAATTCTTTCTATTATTACTTTATAATTAATACATACTTTTATTTTATAAATGTCATATTTAGGATGGCTAGATTAGATACGGTCACCTTTATGAATTCTAGAGAACCCTTTAAAATCTCCTAATTCAAATTTCAAAATGTGAGTTTCCATGTCAAAATATGAAATCCCACAATAGAGTCAGCAAAGTTAAGAAAACCCATTAATTATTACAGTACTCTGTGGATTCCCTCAAAGAGATCGAGTTAGTTGTACCATGAAGTTTCTTGGAGATAGAGAGCACTATATTCCGTGTATGATCTATCATACACCCTACACTTTTGTCATGACAATAAAATTCTATGGAACTTAAATAAGTTGTTATGCTACCCGTTTGTCTCCTTAACACTCGTGTTCGTAATACCTTGCTCTTGATATGATAGTCTCAAACTTACTGTTCTTGACATAATCTTACTAATTTTCTGAACATCTTGATGTGACATTCTCAAACTCTTGAAAGTACATTGTTGGCTACCACTGAGTTGTGATTGCTTGTAACTGTTTTGTTCTATTCTATTCTATCTAGCACTAAACAGGTCTTACAACTCATACTGGACTAAAAAACATACTAACTGCAATCGGACACAGAGAATGTCCAAATGGCTCCAATCTAGTCCTAGGGCCAAAAGAGCCACCTGAAAATACTTGCAAGGGCTAATGATGGTGTTTGCATTTACACCAATTCTGACTATTCTGATTTAGCTAAACATTTGACTGTTATTATGTGACACTATTAGTCTATTAATTTAGATCTTGGGTTCTACTACTGTTAATCTATTATCTGTGAATTCGTGATTGAAATAAAGTACATACTCGTCTCGTGAGAAGTTCATTCTTGATCCATACTTGATATGACTAATTTGTGTTCTTAAATTGCTAATTACACGTTAAAATCCTAGATCTACTGTCCTACTACATTCTTGTCTTCATGATATCCTACCAACACTGTGTCATAGGTTTTATTGTGCTTGTAATTTAGTTAGTTATTCTCATTTCTGCTTGAATAAAACGTTAATCACGTATATCATTATCTGCACATCAAGATTTTCAAATAGCGAGGATGGGAAATAAAACTTAATGATGAGATTTATTCACCAAGCATGAAATACTCTATAACGAGTCACCATTTAGTTAGTTAGTGAGAGAATGATCATTATTGTAATTTTTATTTTTCTTTGAAAAATGGATAAACTAGTAAGTAGAGAGTTGTTCTTGTTTTGACATTAGAGATTGTAATATTCATTTATGATAAATAAAGGAAGAGATTTTTATTATTAAATAGTGGACCTTATATTAGTTATTTGTCTGACTTCTAAATACATACTTGTTCATCGCATTTTCGATTAATTCTACAGCTAAAATTAGGGGCATAATATACTTCCCAAGTTTAATTAATCTTAATCATGGTTACTTGAACAAGAGATAACGTGGGGTGAACAATGACATAGTTGAAAACTTTTTACATAGTAGTAATATATATGCTAATACGTTTCCAAGAATAATATTTCTGTAAATTCATCAAACAATAGTTTTGTTACTGCTAGAGTAACGGGGTCGGCCTAAGCCAAGGTACCTCCCAAGGGATGATGGCGCGAGGTAGAGGATGTTGCCGAGCTCCGACCTGCAAGACCACCGAGTGACCTCGGTGGGTAAACACTCCGACGATCAAGTCAATTCAGAAGGTCAGAGCGAGAGGGTTTTTTGGGCTAGAAGTTGCGTACCTTTTTCATGAGGGATGCCTCTCCCTTTTATAGGGGTTCCGTGGGTTGAACTTACGAAAAATGGCTTGATGATGTGGCCACGATCTCGCCCTTAATTCTGGCGGGATGAGGTAATGGGCGACAAGTATGGCGGATAGGCCCCGAATATTTCGGGCCTTGCCGTTACCGGACCTGCCCATTATGGACATGTCGGGGCAGGTCACGGACGTGATCCGTGATCCTCGGTCCTTCCCGCTACTGGGCTCCCCCATCACTGTCATGCCGAGACAATTGATGGACATGGTCCGCGATCTTCGGGCCTTTCCGCCAACGAGCCTTCCCACTATGGTTGGGTGAGTCAACAATTGGTAAGCCCAAGCTGGCGTATTGCCGCCGAGGATTGTGGAGGGGGTCGGCTCGACTGGGAGCTCGGCTTCATGGGTCCTTCGATAGATTGCTCGGAGACAACTCGGTGGTCGCCGGGCCTTGCCCGAGCTCCCCATGTCCGACCTGCATAACCGACCTTCCAGTCAATCCGCCACTTCGGCTGACCTCGACCAGTCAGCATGCACTTCCTCCGATCTCTCGAGGATGGACCTGTATCATTGGCCCCCCATCTTCTGCTCGGGGCGTCATGACGAGCCGAGGAGAAGATGTTATGATTTAGTGATCCGACGTCGTCGCTCGTCCGCCCGACACGGGTTACGCTGACGTGTTCTCGCGATGCCAGGATAGCGATAGGACGCAACGGCCACTGGAACGACGTGACCTCTGACGTTTTTGACACCCACCGAAATGGCGTGTTGCCTCGACTTCTGGCCGCAATCATGGCGGTAGGTGATGCGATGGACGTTCCCATTGACGCCTTGACTTCCGATCCTATTCACTTCGATTGCAATCCGCGTCCGATGCTCGTTGGCAAAGGGGATGGTGACACGTGGGCCGATCACAATGCTCCATCATGGCGACGATCCGTATCCGTCGGATCGGAGCGATCCTGGGACCCTATAAATAGCGCCCTTGGTCTCGAAAAAGAGACCCTTACACACGTGATCTCCATCGTCTGAAGCCGCCAACCTCCCGAGTTGTGGTGGATTGGTCGAGTGCTCTCGCCGAGCTTCTGTCTGTTCACCCTCGTTTCGATTATTCCCTCTTCAGAGGTAAGCCATGGGCTCACCCTCTGCATCCGCTTCTTCTTCATCACCTTCCACACCTTCCGTGGGGTACTCTCCTTCCGAGGGTACCTCTAATCAGCCCCCTTCTTCTCATTCAGTCCCCGCCCTGGCAGGTCCTTCAGCTGCTCCATCGATAGAGGCCGTGGATGATTTTATCCCTGCGGTGTCCCCTGGGACGTATGTGCCTAAGGCCATCTCAGCTCCCGCATCCGGTGTGCACCGAGCTGCCGATTTTGTGGCCGACACTACCACCGAGATCGACAAAGAGACCCTTGAATGAATTGTTGAACATCCTGGCCTCTCCTTTCCCCCCGACTTCCTCGTCTATGCGCTCGGCGACCTCCGAGCTCATCATACGATGGAGAACGGGTTCTACTTGTATTCGGAGGCCATTCGGGCAAGCTTCCGATACCCTCTTTACCCTTTTCTCGTACACCTTCTTCTGTACATAGGTGTCGCCCCTTCTCAACTGGCCCCCAACTCCTGGAGGTCAGCCGTTGGCTTCTTGGTGGCATGCGCCATAGCCCAAGTCCTACCGAGCATCCGTCTCTTCTTTTATTGCTTCTCCATCAAAGTCTCAGGGGATTGGTTGTACATATCGGCTCGAACAGGCCGCCATTTCCTTGGTCGCTTTCCTTCCTCTATCCATAACTGGAAGAGGAGTTTTTGTTTTATCCACAGCTCCGAGGAGTGGGATTTTCCTACCACTTGGTCGGCCATCAATCCTCAGGACAAGGCTTTCCGGCCCCCTGCTAACATGAGTGGTGCCGAGCTCTCAGACTTCGACTCTTTGCAGGCGGTGACCACGCCGACCTGCATGAACCTTCTGCTACTCTGTTCGAGTTGATCCGGCAGGCCGACAGAGGTCTGATATCTCTGGGGCTTTCTCGTCATACTTATGCTTTATTTTCGTCGGCCGAACTGATAATTCCTCTCCTTCGCAAAAACGGCCGAGAAGAATGTTGCTGAGAGGAATGCTTCCGTGTCGGGATAGGAGGAGACCGACTACGCGGCCCTCGCTGCCCAGCGCTTTTCTAAGGGGGGTGGTAGGCGGAAGAAGACGGCTCGTGATAAGAGACCCGTCGATGAGGCCGAGGTCCAGATAGTGGAGCCGCCGGCCCCCGCCCCCGTGCGCATTGTTCCGCCAACCGCCGTGCCCGCAGCCCCGACCACGGCCGTAGCAGAGAGGTCGGTGAAGCAAGCTTGGCCTACCGAGGTACGGTTCGAAGGTACCTCTAGCGTCGCCTCTCCATCGCGCCAGGCAAGCCTCACTCTGGCTCAGCCGACCGGGCCGACTCCCCTGGAGTGGGGTCGGATGTCTGCCCCGGCCCATGCTACGTCCCGTGCCATGGCGATGAAAACCCCGGACCTCATCGACGAGCTATTCCGGGGGTTGCAGCAGCACCTGGGGATGTTTGTGACGCTACTCCAGCGGACGAACCAGCTTCGGTTGTCAGCCGAAGGTCGCCTGATCACTGTCGAAGAGAAGTTGGCCGACCTCGAGAAGAAGAGCGTCGAGCTGAAGGACGCCGTCGTTTCCAAAGCCACCCGAGCATCCAAATCCGAAGTCCGAGCTGCCATACTTGCTCAGGATTTGGAGAAGCTGAAGGCTTCACTGCTTGCTGAGAAGGCGGCACAGGAGGAAGAGGCCAAGGCCCACGAACAAACGAAGGCTGAGTACATTCAGCTCGTGGCCGATGAGCGCAACAAGGTGGTGGCCGAGTACAAGAGGTCGGATGTGCACCTCGATCAGATAACCGACTTGTTCCAGGATGGGTATAAGCACTGCTTAAAGGCGGTGGCGAAGGCCTTCCCCGAGCTAGACCTGACCACCGTGCAGCCTCCTAATGAGGAGTCCGACGAAGAGGTCGGACCGACCGCGGTCGCACAAACTGAAGCAGGACCCTCCACCTCGACTCCTTCAACTGATACTGTTAACCCTTCCCCCGTTATCGAAGCTGCCGCCGAGCTTTGATCGACGTCTTTTTGTAAAAACTTTTATGGATTTTGGGCCGCTCACGTTGTTTCCTTTCTATCATGGCTTGCTCGGCATGACTCGAGGGCGTCGTGTTGCCAACACAGTGTACTTTGAATCCAGTCAAAGTGATCTCATCGAGAGTATTAGCACACCGAAATGACCTTAGACGACTTAGAGCGTTCCCGTGATGCCACTAAATGATCGGAGCGTCGAGGTGATTTCACTCGGGGTTTGGAGCAGACGATTTGGAGCACCGAAGTGGCCTCATTAGAGAGTTCGGAGTGCCGAAGCGATCTCCTTAGATGATTTAGAGTGTCGTCGCGACCTCGTTAGAGAGTTCGGAGTGCCCAAGCGACCTCCTTAGGATATTTTAGAGTGCCATAGCGACCTCGTTAGCGATTGTTAAGTGCCGAAGCGACCTCGTTAATCTCGGAGTGCCGAAGCGACCTCCTTAGACTGTAGAGTGCCGAAGCGACCTCGTTAAGCTCGGAGTGCCGAAGCGACCTCCTTAGAATATTTTAGAGTGTCGTAGCGACCTCGTTAGTGACTGTAGAGTGCCGAAGCAACCTCGTTAATCTCGGAGTGCCGAAGCGACCTCCTTAGAATGCTCGGTGTTCCATGTCCTCGGAACCGCTGAGCCATTCAAGTTTGCCAAACAATAGGCCCCCTGTCCGAGATCCTCGACCACTCGATATGGGCCCTCCCAAGTGGGGGATAGCTTCCCTCCAGCCGACTTGGGATCAGAAGTGGTGAGCTTTCGGAGGACAAGGGTGCCCCCGCTGAAGCGGTGAGGTCTAAGACGTGTGTCAAATCTTCGCTTCATCTTGCGCTGGTGGACTTCAATTCTAGACGCTGCTTTGTCCCGCTGCTCCTCGACTAGATCTAGCTCGGCATGTCATTGTCTACATGCTCGAACCCTCGAACTCTTTCTGAAGGTACGAGCAACTCCACTGGAGTCACTGCTTCTACGCCGAAGGCAAGCGCGAAGGGAGATTCTTGAGTGGCTTCTCGGGGAGTCGTTCGGTATGCCCATAGCACGTGGGGTAGCTCTTCAGCCCATCGGCCCTTATGGTCATCTAGCCTCCTCCTTAGTCCAGCGAGGAGAGTTCGATTAGTCACCTCAGCTTGCCCATTAGATTGAGGATGTGCAACCGAGGTGAACCGATGGTCGATGCTGAACTTTGTGCAATTGCGGCAGAACCTTGCGTTGTCGAACTGCTTGCCATTGTCAGTGACGATCATCCGGGGCAGCCCGAACCTGCAAATGAGGTTTTTCCAGATGAAACTCCAAGTGTTGGCGTCGGTTATTTTGGCTAACGGCTCAGCCTCCACCCACTTGGTGAAGTAGTCGACCCTGACGATGAGAAATTTCCGTTGCCTCGAGGCTGGCAGAAATGGGCCGAGGATGTCCATTCCCCATTGCACGAAAGGCCATGGGGCAGTCAGTGGAGTAAGGCTTGCAGGCGGTTGCCGATCGACCTTGCCTTGCTGGCATTTTCGGACATATCCTTCGACATCTTTCAACATGGTCGGCCACCAGTACCCTTGTCGAGCTATTCTTCGGACTAGCGATCGCGGTCCTGTGTGGCTTCCACACGTGCCTTCGTGGACCTCGGCGACGATCTCCTCGGCTTGTCTTTTGCCCACGCATCGTAGGTGCGGGAAGCTGAAGCCCTTCCTGTAGAGGTCACCACCGATCATAAAAAATCTAGGGGCTCATCTTTTTACCTTTAGTGCCTCTCCTCTGTCTACTGGGAGTCGTCTGTCTCGGATGTACTCGACTATCGGGGTCATCCACGTCAACTCGGCTTCGGTGCACATGACTTCCATAGATCCCACCGAAGGCTCGCTGAGCTCCTCCACGAACACGGAGGACTCCCGGCAAGGCTCCGAGGTGGCTGCATATTTGGACAGTGCATCGGCTTGGGAGTTATCGGCTCGGGGAATCTTCAACCTAGACCTCAGTCATATATGAGGCGAGCTTTTCTTCTCTAGCCTCGAACTCCTTCGATACTTGGCTGACGACCAGCTGGGAGTTGCTATGGACTCGGACTTTAGTTGCTCCCAACGTCTTTGCCATCCTAAGCCCTGAGATGACAGCCTCGTACTCGGCTACGTTATTGGAAGCAAAGAAGCCGAATCGGATTACGTACCTTAGGACGAGGCCCTCTAGGGAATGTAGGACGACTCCGGCCCCACTGCCTTGAGAGTTGGATGCCCCGTCCACGTAGACCAGCCAATGCTCGATGACCTCCTCTGGTTCGGACAGTCTTGCCGTACCTTCAGAAATGAAATTGGCAAGGGCTTGAGCCTTGATGGCGACCCGAGGCCTGTATGATATGTCGAATTCTCCAAGCTCAACAGCCCACTTGGCCATCTTCCTCGAGGCCTCGGGTTGGCTGAACACTTGCTTGATGGGGGCGTCGGTGACGACCACGATCTTGTGTGCTTGGAAGTAAGGTCGGAGTCGCCGAGCCGGCATCACCAGTGCATATCCCGCCTTCTCGAGGTCGAAGTAGCATTGTTTGGCTCCTTGCAAGGCTTTACTCGTATAGTATACTAGAAGGTGCTTCCGCCCATCCTCTTGTACTAGCACGGAGCTGATCGAGTGGTTCGTGGCCGAAATGTATAGGAATAACTCCTCTCCTGCAACGGGCTTACTCAAAGTAGGTACATTAGCTAGGTGGGACTTGAGCTCGTCAAAGGCCTTTTGACACTCGTCGTTCCACTCGAACCGCCCTTTCCTTAACACATCGAAGAAAGGCTTGCACCTCTCAGTCGACTTGGACATGAACCTGCTCAGGGCGGTGATCTGGTCGTTAAGCCTCTGTACTTCTTTGACGGTCCTTGGAGCCGTCATGTCGATGATGGACTGCACCTTGTCGGGGTTGACATCAATGCCTCGGCTTAAGATGAGGTAGCCGAGGAACTTCCCAGTGCGGACGTCGAAGATGCACTTTTCAGGGTTCAGTTTCATCCCGTACCGCCACAGCACCTCGAAGGTTTCGGCCAGATCCCGAACATGGTCCTCGGCTCGCCGGCTTTTCACCAGCATGTCGTCGATGTATATCTCCATTGTCTTCCCGATCTGTTGCTCGAACATCATTTTGACGAGCCTCTGGTATGTTGCCCCTACATTCTTCAGTCCGAAGGGCATTCGGGTAAAACAATACAGACCTTTTTCCGTGGTGAAGGCGGTCTTCTCCTCATCCTCGGGGGCCATCCTAACCTGATGATATCCCGAGTACGCATCAAGGAAGCTCAGGAGCTCGTGTCCCGCTGTGGAGTCGACGAGCTGGTCGATGCGAGGAAGAGGAAAGTTGTCCTTCAGGCAGGCCTTGTTCAGGTTGGTGAAGTCCACACACATACGCCACTTCCCATTGGCTTTCTTCACGAGGACGACGTTGACTACCCATTCGGGGTAGAAGGCATCTCGAACAGTTCCTGCACATAAGTATTTTGCCAGGTTGTCGTCCGCTGCCTCCTGTCGATCAGCCGACAAGGGCCGCTTCTTCTGCCGCACGGGCCGAGCTCTGGGGTCCATGTTCAAGTGGTGTTGAATAACCTCGGGGTTAATCCCAGGGAGGTCATCCTCTGCCCATGTGAAGATGTCACCGCTATCTTCAAGAAATTGGACTAGCCTCGCCTCCAACTCCTGGAGTTCGGCGCCGATCACCACTGACTTTCCTTCTGCGATCTCAACTTGCTTCATCTGCTCGGCAGGCTCGTGCCTCTCAACATTCTCATCATACAAAGGCTCGTACTCAGAAATTGCTGGTTCCTTTGCTTTTATTGAATTTACATAACACCGACAGGCCTCAGTCTGGTTTCCCGCGACCTCGCCTATCCCACTCGGCGTTGAAAACTTTAGTTTCTGATGATAGGTAGAGGGGACTCCTCCTAACTTCCCCAAGAGTCCTCGGCTAAAGATAGCGTTGTAGGCTGACTTCACTTTCACCACGAGGAAGTCGGCCTCAACGGTTACAAGACATAGTCTAGTTCCGAGGGTGACCTTCAGCTTGATCGACCCCTCGGCACTGACTGGAGACCCGCTAAACCCGAAGAGAGGTGTGGCGACAGGCTTTAGGTTGGCGCTTAGGTTGGTCATCTTCACATAACAATCATAAAAGAGAACATCGAGAGCTGCTCCATTATCAACCAAGATCCGGTGTACATCATACCCATCGATATCAGCGTGAATGACCAACACGTCATCGTGGGGGAGGCTAAGGCCGGCAACATCTTCTTCAGAGAACGTTATAACTCCCTAGGCTCCATGCCACGTATGCCTTCCTCTTTCTTCCGCTATCTCCTCCGCTTGCCGAGCCTCCCGCGAGGACCAGCACTGCCCCTTTGCCCCCGTGAGCTTCGTGCTCCTCCTCGGGTGTACGCTCCTTCCTTCGGCCGTCCACGACGTCTCTCCCGATGATACCGCGCCGCAGCATCTCCACAATCTCCACCTTGAGGCTCCTACATTAGTCAGTGGTGTGTCCATAGCCCTTATGATATTCACAATTAGGGCTGTAAACGGGTCGGGTTCGGAATCGGAAACACAGATTCCGATACCGATTCGATAACCGAAATATGGTTCCGATTCTGATTCGGATAAGAATGGTTAGTTCCGATTCCGTTCCGATTCCGATAACATTACCGGAACCGAAATTCCGATAAAGTAAGATGTTTACCATAATTTTACCTTGAGTTTATGATAATTTATCGGAATAACCGATACCGATTTCGATTATTTTTTCGATTCCGATTCTGATAACTTATCAGAATATCCGATACCGATTTCGATAAGCTATCGGTATCATTTTTCGATTCTGAAACCGATAATTTTTATCGGTATCAGGTCGGAATATCAGAATATCGGGTTCCGTTTACACCCCTATTCACAATAGAGGTCGGCTCCGCGCCCTGACAGAGGCTTAGACAACGGCTCGGGCCGTCAGAACTCCGGTAGCTTCTTGATGACGGGAAGGATCTCGGACGGGAGTCTGCCGAAGTGGGGAAGATCGCGCGAGCGGCGAGATTCATCCGATCGACGGCTTGAATCCGACCGTCTGTCACCACGCGCCGAGTGCTCCTCCCTCTCGGGCTTCTTCGACTCCGGCGCTCTGCTTGAGGACCCTAGCTCGAAGGGGTGGCTCAACTTGCCAGCCGCGCCGAGAGTGGACTCCAGCCTCACGTACTTTTGCATGCAGGAGAGAAGGTCGGAAAGACTCAGAGGCGACCTCTTGGCGATGGATGCTACAAACGGCGCGTTGGAGCAAATTATTGTCAAGATATTGACAGTCGTCCGCAGGTCGAGGTCGATCACCTTCATGACTTCGAGCTGGAACCTTTTTGCATAGTCGCAGAAGAGCTCACCCTCCTTCTGTGCTACGAGTCACAGATCGTCGGTGCATAGGGAGTGCTGGACAGTATTGTAGAAGTGATCCAGGAAGCGTTGCGCGAGGTCGGGGAAGCTCATCACCGACCGTGCAGGCAAACCTTGAACCACTGCAATGCCGCGTCGTCAAGTGTTGACATGAAGGCTCGGCACCTCAGCACGTCAGAGAGGTTCACCATTTCAATCTGTCCCTGAAAATTATCAAGATGATGAACGGGGTTAGTAGTCCCGTTGTATCGTCTTCGGGAGTTGCAGCTTCATGGGGACTGGGGCCGAGGTGATCTCCTCGGCGAACGGCGAGGTGGAGAGCAATGTTGCCACCGAGGGGGCCCGAGTCCCCCGTTGAAGAGCTTCAATCTTCCTGTTCATTTCCTAGAGGTCGCTCCTCCAACGAGGCTCCGCCAGCAGAAGGTCTGTCGGGGCGAGCGTCGACTCGGCTGTGTAGTGATCGACCTTCGTCATCCTGGGGGCCCTATGCTCCGCTGCCGTGGCGGGGGCCACGAGTATCGCTGCTGGGACAGGCGGGAGAACTGGTGCTAAGAGAGCAGGAGCCACTGCTCTGACGTCGACGTGGCTTGCCGACATCGCTGGAGGAACTGCTTGGGCCTCCGTGGGCCCAACGTCGTCACGTACGATCGGCGCAGGGGCGATCGAGCGACTTGCTGCCTCGCCTTGAGCCGCCATCGCCTGCTGGTTCTGCTCCATCCGTACCAACCTCTCATGGAGCCCCGCGATCATGGTTTCGACGCGATCAAGGTGGGAGGAAGTGTTCGAACCCTACTCCCCCATGCCAGAACCTCCTCCGGTGATTTCTTCGACAACAATGGTGGGGGCAATCTCATCGCCGAAAGAGCGAGCCACTGTCTTTCCCTTGGGTGCCATTAAAACAAACTTTTCGTACGAGAAGATTCTCACAGACGGCGCCAAAAATGTTACTGCTAAAGTAACAGGGTCGGCCTAAGCCGAGGTACCTCCCAAGGGATGATGGCGCGAGGTAGAGGATGTTACCGAGCTCCAACCTGCAAAACCACCGAGTGACCTTGGTGGATAAACACTCTAACGATCAAGTCAATTCAGAAGGTTGAAGCGAGAGGGTTTTTTGGGCTAGAAGTTGCGTACCTTTTTCACGAGGAATGTCTCTCCCTTTTATAGGGGTTCCATGGGTTGAACTTACAAAAAATGCTTGATGACGTGGCCAAGATCTCGCCCTTGATTCTGGCAAGATGAGGTAATAGGCAACAAGTACAGCGAATAGGCCCTGAATACTTCGGGCCTTGTCGTTATTGGACTTGCCCATTATGGACGTGTCAAGGCAAGTCACGAACGTGATCTGTGTTCCTCCGACCTTCCCGCTACTGGGCTCCCCCATCACTGTCGTGCCGAAACAATTGATAAAGGGATGGAAAACATGACTAACTTTTTTTGTTTATTTAGAGCGATTTTAAGTAAGCATACAAACGCAAAAGACGCGCCTGAGTTGGACCGGCCGCGTCAGAGTGCATGCCTGAGCGGGTCCACGTGCACTGGACGTGCCCCGAGTCAGTTTGAGAGCCCAACAACGCGCCCCAGGCCCCAGCAAGGTTCCGCTCGCTTCCCAGGAGTCGAAGGGCCGACCTGGCGCCCGGCCGCCCAGGCAGAAGAACGAGAAGAGGGACAAAGAGAAGGGACGAGAGGAGAGGAGAGGAAGGAGGGGGGAAAGAAGAAGGCGCAGAGCAAGGAAGCAGCTATATACATAGACTGGGACGGCAATGGCGGCCATAACCAGCGCCGTGGTTGCCATCGCGGCGGTGATCCTGGGCTGGATCACCATCGAGATCGCCTGCAAGCCCTGCCTCGACAGTGGCCGCGCCGCCATCGACCACGCTCTCGACCCCAACTATGACCCCGACGACGCGCGCCAGCCCCTCGTCGCCGAGCCTCCCGCGTCTGCACCGCCCCCACCTGACGGCCCCTCCGATGCGGCGCCGGTCAAGGCCGCCTGAGGATGCCGGCGGCGTCGAAGCAGCACGAAAACGGGAGCCCCGCATGACTGACCCATCATCCCCTCCGCTGTAATTTAGAAAAGATTGTTATTATTATTTTACAGAGGCATGGAATTGCTTCTATTTGCCATCTCCATCCGGGTTGTGACGACGATTGATCTGGTTTCTAGGCCGTTCGTACCAGTCTTGTAAACTGTCAAGGAACCCTCATCTGTCATCTCATTGCACTGTTGATTTTTATTTTTCCTGTGTGATCTGATTTTGCATTATAGAAGATCTTGTTGAGGCAATTACAGTCGCAGAAGATGGTTTCTCCAGTGTCCTGAGAACCACCAACTTCCTTTTTTTTTCTAATTCTTTTATGCATAGGCAAAAGAGAGGACTTGACTGTATAGAGATGCAGTTGTTTGGATGTGATATGTTCTTGGTGGAAGTGATATGAGCATGTTGGCTCTTTTGCTGTTCCCCGAAGCCAAAAAAATTGTCATTCTTCCATCACGTTGCCTTGCTGGCTGTCACTGGCAGCTGAATCCCCCGGATCAGGTTCCACCTGGTGCGGAGCTTCCTCATCTTCATTAGCATAGACCTGTGAACTCACCACCTGACCGAACAAGTCCTTGTGCTTCAGATTCCCTGTCACAGAATTGTTGGCATTAGACATGGAAGACCTTGAGTTGACAGGCACCCAATACCTATAGCTCAAATGCCAAAACCTTTCCATTTCTGCACCTATCTTACTGGATATTATCCAATTACCGTTATTGTCATGATGGACAGAGGCTTACAAGAGCAATACCATACTGAATATATTGAAATTTGTTGAGAAAATGTGCAATAGAATGTCAAACCTACCCATCCAAAATGTACACCCATTTGATGTGTTGTGTAGTAGAGCTTTAACACGAAACAGAAAGCGCTCCAGTGACCTCTTTGTTGCGGGGACCTTGCTTGTGACCATTGTCCTTTTTGAACCCTATGACAAGAAAGGACATTCGGACTTGTATGTGCATGAACAACTAATCAACTTGAAAAGAAATTATGGAAAAGAGGAAGAAGATACAATCACTGTTCAAACTGACTTTGGCCTCAGAACATAGTATCTGTATTGTTCTAGTTGCCTTCTGGAGCTCCTTCACCTGGAGTAATACCAGAATTAATGCTCAGAGGCAGGGGACTCATGTAAGCTGACAGTAAAAGGAATCACGTACCATTTGTATTACAGAATCATTGTGCATCTGATAGTGTGCTTCTAGGAAATCGAAAGCTGAATAATTTTCCTTTGTTAGGACACTTGACAATCATTAGAGGAATTAGAGGGAAAGTACAACCTATGCTTACCTTTCAAAAAAATGTCTACAAACTGTCCACCATACTTCACTGCCATGGCATGCACCATAGCCTGTACTACGAGAATACAAATGAACTTCTCATAAACATACAGGAAATATCAACAAAAGATGAGCCCTTGTTAATGACATTTTCAAGATTTAATTCTAGTTCACCATATGGAGTAATTGCAGGATTTCTTAAAGCACTACAATAGAACAAGAAATCAAATTACACCTTTGGATTCACTTCCATAAAGATTCAGATTGAGTTACACATTATGTACGGATGGAAAGAGGGCATGAACTTTCTTGACAAAATGCACATATATCTGCAGTTATTTGAGACATTTAAATATATGAAATTGCTGAAGGCCATGTCCAACAGGAACCTGAGGAGATGGCTAGGGAAGACAACAAGACCTTGATCTAACAACATAGGAAACCAAGAACAGCATTGCAACCACAGCATAAGCAAAATATGATCCCCAGTAGCACAAGGGCTATCTATCACACCATCATCATCATCATCAGAGCATTATCCCATTTTTTGGGGTCGGCTACTTGAATCCTATTCCACCAAAGATTTCTATCAAGTGCTATATCCATGTTTAAGAACTATGTATCACAACAGTTCACAGAAATCAAAGAAAAAGTGTTTTGGTAGAAAGGACTTGATTTTTTAGAAATTTGTGAAAAATATTCCAAATGTTTTAACATTAGATTTTACAAAGCGGATATTGGTCTCTAGTCTACTTCCCACTTGCACAACTTTCATGTGCATTAAGTTTGCAAAAGATTATCAATGAAAAAAAAAATGAACCAGACATGAACATATATGCCCTAAAGCAGGATGCATCAGTCAAAGAAACATTGTCCAAAGAGAAGGCATAAACACGAGATGCAACTTGTCAATGAATATATGCCCCTGATAAGCTCAAAGCCTCAAGTACAGGATTTTTTTTGTCCCTAGCATCTGGAATAAAAAAAATAACTATATAACAGTGAACGTTTGATCTGTTAGAGGGCCACATATCAACTCTTTAGATTAGCCTATCAACTACTAGAATAAAAGTGGCGAGGCAAAGAGGCTTTTCTTTATTTCCTCTCTCCTGTTAGTTCCCATAAGAAAAAAGCAAAGATCCCCATCATGAACTTCCTTTTTCCTTTATCTAGACTCTGTTTTGAAGGCAACCAACCAGTCACAATTCGTTCAATAAGAAAGTAGACTAATTACAAGTTCAAAGAGGAAAAAAACAAGACAAGAAGAACATGAGACAAGAAAAGGAAAGAGAAGCAGGAGTTGCAAAGAAATCAAGATACAATTCAGTATACCCTACTGAGATGGTTGAGTAAGAAAGAGGAAAAGAGATCAAAGGATGAAGTTCCTCCAGTTCTTAAACTTAAAAAAATATCCTTAACTGAAGGACTCAGCTGCAAGCAACAACTCTTCCTACCACTGCGCACCTCTCTTCAGAATATCATAAGCTGCATTGAAATCACTCTTGAATCTTCTACCATTCCTTTTTCTCCATATAGCCCAAAGTATAGCTGCCAAGATAGTAGCCCATCCCACCTAGAGATCTGGTCAAATTCCACCACCAAGGAGCTCACTAGTTTCGTAAGGAATGGCCTCACTGATTTGCAGGGATTTAACAAGGAATCTGCCATAAGACTCTGATGATGCTGCAACAACAAAATAAATGGTCAAAACTTTCCTAAAAAATGCCACAAAATATACACTTAGCGCAGACATTGTTGAAGATGGCCTTGATTCTGTCTGAGGTCTGCAAACCAACAGCTATCTTCCACATAAGGGATTCATTTTCATGGGAATGCTTCTAGTCCACACAATCTTGTGCCACCATACTCTAATCCCTCCATTTGCAACCTGGCGTAGGAGTTAACTGAAAATATCCCCTTGCTCCCCCATAACCACTTCCTCTGACCAGGAATAGGGTTCAGTTTCTGGTGGTGAATAAGAAGATTTCACAGTTGGGTATTCAGTGAGCTCTACATCCATGGGATTCCTCCTCATTTGAATGATCCAATTTCCATGGCCTCCTTCCAAGGACATGAAGATAACAGATTTACCTTCAAAACTAGCATTCTTATAGAGGTTACCAAACATCCTTGCAAATGGCTCATGAGACACCAGAAATCTTCCGAAAAAAGGACTTTTACCATCCCCAAGAACAAATTTGCAAAAGATTGCAATACCTCCGCACACCATAATTACTAGACTCCTCCATAGTTCATATAGGGGAGAACTTGTGCCAATTAGGAGAACAATCCCATCTTCCCCTTCCTTTAAAGTAAACCTTGACAATCTTTGCCCTAACCTCCACAACCACTTAGCGAGCATTGCACCAAGGAATTCTGGATCGGATCGGGGTCAGGGATCGGACCCCCAAGATCCCGATCAGGAATCGGATCAGATTGGCCAAGATCGGTCGGGATCACAGGAATGGATTGGGGAGGATCGACTATGACTTCGTATAATCACATGTAATTACTGCCATTTCAATTCAAAATCATGGGGGAGATCCGGATCAGCCCGTTTGGAGCAGAACCGGATCGGTTATGGCCGATTCTGATCCGCATTGGGCAGTTCCGCAATCCATGCATTGCAGAGTTAAAAGTTGCAACAGGGATAAGACTGACCCCTCCTTGGACTTACTTCAGCATACCAATGACCATCTCAAAAGATGTAGTCCTCTTTCCACTAGCCTTCAGCCCAAGAAAGGATCTTCTAATTATTTATATTCTCTTTTGTCATGAAACACAGTGCTTTCCTACCTACATAACACCTTTGACAAAGCCTTTCTCCACTGCACATTTCCATAAGGAGCTGAAAACCTGTTCCACAAAGTAAGAAGAAGAGAGGAGATATAGAGTCCCCTTGTCTCAAACCTCTTATGCTCTTGAAATATGCACATGACTGTCCATTAATAACAATAGAGAATCTCCCTGTAGATATACAACTCATGATCCATGCTGCCCATGTAGCTGACCTCATTTGTCCAAGAACGTTGGGAATGCAATCCCAACTAAACCCTATCATATGCCTTCTCAAAGTCAAGTTTGTTTCATGACTTGTAAAAATAAAGGTATCATAGGCTGCCTTAAATTATCCAAAATCAGCTTTCCTTTGATGAAAGCCAATTGATTACAGCCCACAAGCAGTATGGACAACATTGTTCAGTCTATTTGTCATCACCTTAGTAATTATGTTACAACAGCCATTCAGGAAACTAGTCCCCTTCTTGTCCCCTCCATCTTAGGAATGAGAACTAATTCAATAGGAGTTGAAACATTTGATGCACAATAGGTTCATCTCAAATTCTGTGATTACCGCGATCAAAAGCTCCTTAATAAGGTTCCAAACATGTTGGTAAAAACTGATTGAAAAACTGTCAGGACCAAGGGCCTTATTAGGATTCATAGAGTATAGACCTCTTCCTCTCTAAAAGGCTGTGACAACCAATCTGCATCCAGTTGAAGAATTCTTGGAAGAACACCAGCCTTGACCTTAGGCCCCCACAACAGTTCCTCTCTAAAAAGATCTGTGAAAAATGCAATGAAGGATTTCTTTATTTTTTTCTGGAATTTCAACCAAAGTATTGCCCTCCCAGACATGAGCAATCCTATCTCTTCGTTTCTTTTTTGCACTAGCTGCAGCATGAAATAGGCTTTATTTTTGTCAAGATCTCTAAGCCAATGCTTCTTCACTTTTTGCTTCCATTATTCCTCCCTTGTTAAGTACTCATAATATTCTTCCTTGTGTTTCTTCAGTAGCAGTATCTACAGCACAGGATCCTCTGCATCCTAGTATACTATGTTCTCCATGCCTAGGAAGGCATACAAACCAGAAAAGTACCACCATGTAATTCCACACCTTCCAATCCACAGAGAGCTTCTGACATCTTAAAAACTCCAGAAGAGCTCCTCTACAGTCAGTCTTTCGAGCTTGCTGGGGAAGCAACAACAAAATTCTCCAAATCCTTCGTTACAATCTCTATCTCAACCAGCCAAGAATTTCTCCAGCCATCACTGATCTATGGGCGCCCTGCTGGAACTCCAATGTCATTGTAGATCTCTTCTCACTATTTGCATACACCACCCCATGACTCTTCGTTAAACCACCACACTTGAAACACCTCCAATTCTTCCCACACTCCATCGCCCAATCCCCTTTCTCCAAACATCTGAATTGGTTGACCATCAAGTGAAGATGTCCTCCAGAGAATCTGCTTAACATCCTTCGATCTCCTTTTGTAAGAAACAACATGCCAGCCCTCATTTTCCTCAGTTTGCAATCCATCCTCTCACTTCCTGCCACCATCCTTCCCACCACCATCTTCTGAAATAATCACTGAGCTGCAGCTCACCCTCCATCTCTGCCCTTCTTTAATCCCTCTCTTCCAGCTACCCCCTCCCCTGACTTCTCCCAGGATCTCAGCACTCCCTTCCCCTATCACTCTCTCCCATTCTCAAAGTGGATGACTTTTAGATCCTTTGTCTAGACTCTTTCCCAAGTCTATTGATGACTACTCCGTAGTCTCCCCTCATCAACTAGCCTCCCTTTTGATAAGCCTTCTGTTCAGACTTATACTGACCCAGAAGTTAGCTCCATCATGTAAAAGATTGATGCCAACCAGCAGTCAAACAGATAATATGCAAAATATTGGATCTTTAACAGAACCTAGCAGGCTACTGGTGACCAACAGGCTGTAGCCCAGTTGTTTTGGTTTAGAGGGTTTAGGAGGGGAACCACCTGAACTTCGCTGGCCAGGTTTTCTACTATTTCTCTAAGTCTGAATTGTCACTGTCACTGCAGCAGAGGCCCTAAAGAAAACAGCCATCTTATGTTCATATTGATCAACCAATGTAATATTTTGGATATTCTGGAGTCCTTTCTGGAGGGAAGGATCATATGATTTCCATGGATGTGGTTGCTAATTACTTAATCTAGTACAGTGAACAGCTAAGTTGCATTTGTTTTTTTGGTAAATGGTATGGCCAAACTTGGGTAAATCAGGTAAGTGCAAGGTTAATGGAGCAATGTCAGCTTACATTATTGTGTACAACAATAAAGAGCACATTCAGAAGCTGTATTTGGAACTTCACATTTTAGTTTTTCAAAAATTATCGAAAAGTGCCCTAAATGAGTTATGGTACAATGTTGATCTAGTCATATACTGGGGAACCATCATTTGTTCAGGGAATCAGGGGTGAATCAAAAACCAACTCTTGGGTAATGCATCGAATTCTGTGTTGAAGTTCACACACATCAGCTTTGGAATGTGATCATGTACTGGAAGATACTTCTCATAAGAAATAATCTAGACTAACTATGTTGTTGTGACCATATGAATGATATGTGTGTGGTAATAAATATAAATATGAGACTTGAACTTGAACCCAGCTATTTCAACATTTTGTTGACAACTAAAGAGTGCACAGAAACCCTTTGCCTCCCCAACAGCATCAGCATGATGTGTTCACTTTCTTCTTTTTTGGGGGGTGGGGAAGAGATTCCACCTTGTTATGAGCCTTGCACATATTGACCAGTGATACTACTACATCAACAGATTGCTGAAGCTTTCCAAGAATGTCTTTTACATTGTCATGTGCAACATCTATCTTGCTCTTTGGAAGACCGGTGTCTCTAACCTGAGAGGCAAATATAATAGGTTAATCATTTTTTCTAAAACTAACTATGCTGTTGTGACGATATGAAGAAATGTTATGAACATAGCCCACCAACTCCTTTAGAACATGAAGGTTCTCTTCATGCTGCACCACAAACAAAGCTCTTGTAAGTTCATTGAGAAGAAATCAGAGGCTGTTTGGTTCTGGAAATAACAATTCCTCACCAAGGTCTTGTACCAGACAACAAACATTGCAGGACATAATGTTGGGAAGTCATTAGCTGCATCCAGTGTGTTTTTAGATTTGCAAGAGGGATCCTGGAACAAAAGCTCAATTCTTTCATCAAAAAAATACTGTCTCACGCCTGCAAGATGGCATATTACTGGTACTCTCTTTTCAGGTGCGGAGGGGAAAAGAAAACTAACAGCAGTGCAGAATTGTGAGCTTGGGAGAATATCATTATCACGTAAGTATATACCTGCAGAAACCTTGAGCAGGCTAATTCCACTAGCAGCTCAGTTGGAGACTTGTTGTTTTTCAAGTAAACCTGAAGTACCCTGGATAGCATGTCCCCCTAGAAGGGCAGGAATATCTCAATTGCATGAGAAAAATTTTGTGATATAGGTGACATCATCATATATCCCCTACTAGTTGTTATAGGAATAGAGCAAATGAGAACTTGCGGACAGTTCTAGTGATAGGCTTACTTTATCTTTTCGGCCATTTTCATAACCTTCTGGAACCCAGTCACTTGATAGCAGCTTTCGTGCAGAAGCACCAAGTCTTGTTTGCAAATGGAGGAAGACTGCCTGACTGATTTGCACAGAGTTCATCTTCCCATTTCCATCCAGTGACTTGAGAAATCTTGGAATTGAGTTGACAAGTGATTCCAAAGTAACTAGTACTTCTGATGCAAGTGAGAATGAGATCAAACATGCTGCAAAGTCCAATTACTTATGTGAATTGTCTTGGATGATTCATAGAATAAACAAAGTTCAACAGCATAAAAAGAAAAGAGCTAGTGCCTGCATCCAAGACTCCCTCAAGAAATGAATAAGTGCCGCAATACAGGTAATCTATGTTTCCAGGTGTAGGTGAGGGTTGAATGCATAAAATGAGATTATCTGGTCTTGAAGGGGGCTGAAATCCTTCTAGCAGATCCCAGAGGACAGCTATGCTTGAATAGTTTACCAGGTCTGGAACTTTCAACATCTGCATTAGGAAGTCCAATCATAAACATTTTACAGGAAGTAAACTTCTGAAGATAAGCAATATGTAGATCTACCTTTCTGTAGCAGTAAAGAACTTCACTACAAACATAACTTGCAACTGAAGCATTTGACGCTACCAAATATGGCAAATCTACATTCCCTGCAGAAGTATGTTGAAGCTTCCAATGTTCCTCACATGCTTCAGATCCTACAATGTCTCATCCACAGAAATGACTCCATTGTGCAGTGAACTAAAGATAATCAACAGAAAGTGGGAAATAAAATTAACACGGTTACCTTCCCTGAGAAGAGACATAGCAGCATCTAGGTGTTTCCTCAAGCTTGGAAAGAGTGGCCTGACCTTCCTCAAGAACTCGCTGCTTGTTATCTTGCTGAGACTAGGTAGTGCTTTAACGGAGCATGGGATCTTAGATGGTTTGCTTGAAGGATACAAGCTATCAAGTTTGTTGTGGAAATCACGAAGAAGGTATAGATGCAAAGACAGCTAGAAAGAAGGTTAGGAGAGAAACAATCAGACACTGAAATTGGATGGATATACTGAAAAAGGAAGAGTACAATGATACACAAACTGGATGCTACATTTCTAAGAGGGAAAAACCTTCAAAGAGTGATGAAGAAAAACTAGTGCAGACTTGGTGAAAAGTGGAATAAAGCTGCAGGTAAGTAAAGGAAAAGCAAAGGGACATGTTTACCTCAGCAGAAGGATCTGAGCAACAAGAAGCTTGGATATGCTGTTAAAAGCAAGGTGAGATGCAAGTTATCATATTATTCATTGTACATTTTGTCAAAATGGAAATAC
The DNA here is from genome assembly GCA_014218235.1 of Colocasia esculenta. NCBI lineage: Eukaryota > Viridiplantae > Streptophyta > Magnoliopsida > Alismatales > Araceae > Colocasia > Colocasia esculenta. The sequence goes on from CM024757.1 coordinate 127,314,835, forward strand.
CAGTCATCAAGACTTTATATAAGGAACATACAACTTCACCACAAGTTAGAAGTTTTGCAGGCTCTATTCCCCTCCCTCTCGCATTAGAATGAGATTTGTAAAATAGTTAGAAATGATGCTACCTCCTTTACCTCATAAAAGGTTGCCACCTCTTCACTACCGTAATATTGTAAACAATCTTTCTGATGCATTCAGGATACAAAACATCCAACTTCACTGACAGAAATATCAATGATCCTATGTTCTCAGATTTAGATACCCAATATTATGCTAGCCATATAACTTGTACACTAATAACATCTCTTTGTATATCAGTCTTTGGATGAACCTTACATCTTTTGACCAATAACATCTTTGATAAATCATCAATAAAGCTTGTAACTCTATGCTGATAACATCCTAAGATTTTAACTCCAGGAGAAGAACATGAATGTTTATGGATAGATCCAGTTAGGCCACCAAAGTTTCCCAGACAAGGATTGTCAATTGGACAAAGGACCAATCCGTCCCCCTTGCCCGAAAACATATCATCCGCTATGATATTACAAGAGTCCCCACGGGAAGGCCAGTCAGCTGACTCGGAGTAATGGATGGAGAGGGGGCAAGTGCTTTCCCTGTCTATCTTTTTTATTTCCCTCTTCCTGCTCACTCAGTTTTCTGACTTATGCGATCGTGTTACTTTTTTTATCTATATGATCATGTCAGTTTTTTGACTTATGTGATTATGTTAGTTTCTGATTTACATGATCACATGAGTTTTCTGACTTATGCGATCATGTCAGTTTTCTGACTTACGCGATATGTAAGATCAGATGACACCGAATCTTGAGAAAGTTTCAGGTAACATGTGCATCATTTCAAGGAGAATCAAGATGAAACTTGCGGAATATAATCAAACAGTAAGATAATACAGTGCAAATTTACATTAGATTATGATACTGCAAGTTCATACCTTGGAGAAACATAGCATTGATAAGCAGTCCACATGCAAGGCTCTGAATTTTGATTTTTGGGCATCAAGCATAGTTGGAACTGCAGATAGTTCTACCAAACCCAACTCATTTGAGTGAAAATCTTGATGCTCAGCACACTGAGATATCTTCTCACCGGATGGTCTTGAAGATCCAGAACTGGACACTTCCTGGCTTACAGGAATCCCAGCTTTTTTCAGTGCATCTACTATTGTTGGCTGCCTGAGCTTACCATTCGAATCTGACTTCTCTGAGACACTTGATTTCCTTTTATGTTTTCTCTTACTGCCTAGTGAAGCACTCTCTAACATGGTGTAACATTCATTCTTATCCTCTTTGTGCCATAAATGGTTGAGCTTACCTACTGAAGGAGATACAGACAACTCTGTATGGAAATGGAGCTCAGGAAGAGATATAGGATTCAACTTGAGGACGGCATTCAGTAAGCTCTCCATGAAGCTGCATAAACAAGCTCCTTAGGGATTACTCAAGAAAAGACTAATTATATATATATAACAAGATTGGATAATATAAACTACATGACTAGGCCTGAAGCCTGTTGGCAGTAAGAGATACCTATTTATGGAAAATGGGTGCCTCTGTCTGTTTACGTTGCATACACTTTAAAGTTAGAAAGATATTCATGAGTCAACATGTACCAATAGTTTGAGCACATCCGGCATCACCTATTGGACAATAAATTTGGATTTTCATATAGAACAATCAAGGGAGAACTGAACACGTCCAGTTAATCCCAACAATCTCCAAAAGCACATCCGGCATCACCTATTGGACAATAAATTTGGATTTTCATATAGAACAATCAAGGGAGAACTGAACACATGTCCAGTTAATCCCAACAATCTCCAAAACAACCTTCCTAATGGATAACTTTCAAAAAAAAAATCCTCAAAAAATTTAGAGATCTCTGTTCAATAAAACATACATGCATATACATGTGTATATGTATGTACACAGTACGTATACTTATAAATACATAGAGGAAGGTTCCCCATGACAAAATAAGAATAGCGCACTTAATCCTAAACACATGACTCAATCTTCAGGCTTGTTTTGTTTGTGGGTTTGGGTAAACTCACTGGCCATTAACTGGCCACTTAGGCAGTTCACTGGTTTGGTAGCCCTGATTGGCTAATCAGCCTTATCCCAGGATAAATCCCTCAACCAGCCAGTTATAAGCAACCTGGGATAGAGATGCCCGATTGCCTAACAGGCTGTTATCCTGGGCTAGCAAATCCGCCAATCAAACTGAAAAAGTTTGACATTCTCAATTAAATAATCCTGGGATTCCTTAACCCAGGATTGCTTGTCAGGTTATCAAACCGGGCCAACCCACACTATGAAACTTTGTTCACAATTATTAATCTAACGTACATAAAAAAATCACTCAAATCTGATATCAAACGGTCACATAATAACCAATTTTGCACTATCTTCGCCATTCATCTTACATTAACTCGATACACAGGTATGTGTCAAAATTGTCTGATTTTAGATCCATATGTAGTTTAGTAATCGTGAAGAAAAACTAAATTTCAGAAAACTGAGATTGAATCATTGGTCATCAGTCGCAATGGCCACTCATTTTTTCTGTTGTCGTGCACCTTTGGTGCCCAAAAATTAATTGAGAGGCTGATTGATGACAAGATCTTCCATTTTTACTAAAACTAAAACATTAAAAAAAAAGATACATGGACCATTAGATCATGCCATTACCATGATCTGGAAACCCCTCTTGCATGCTCAGTGCATTGACTGCATTCTGTGTACAGGATGAGCATGTGGGCACACAGAGTGCCCACACACTCATGTGGATCACATTCTGCCGGTGTTTTATGCAGAATGGCATCAGTTTTGTTTAGAGACCATCAGATGTCCATTGGATGGCTTCAGAAAAAGTCTGCAGCCAGCAGACTGTCACATGATGTCGAGGCATACAGGATGCTTCATCATACAAGGGTGACAGTCCTCGCCCTAATGTTCATGTAACTAGGACATCTATATAGGATGTCCTTAATTAACTAGGACATATATACAACATATCTCTAATTGATTGCATTTACTTATGAGTTGAAACGTAATGTTTATGAAATGTTCCTCCTTGAAGAGAGCACCGAAGTATTCATAAAAAGCTGTCTTAAGCAGCCACAACACAATCAAGTTCTTATTGCTTAAGAAACAATGAATCCTTGAATTCTGATTTTTCACCTAAAATAATTCTACAGCAGAGTCAACACAGGTTTGCTTTAGATGTCTATTGACGTGGTGAAACTTGGATTTTGACAGAATCAAAGCCAAAAGCAGTACTTTCTGTACTTAAACAAGCCATGAAATGTAAGAATTCCAGAGGACACTTTCTGGTTCTTCTGACAAAGTAACAATAGATAACAGCAAGAACAGAAGAAGCATACATGTAAGACCAGAAGCAACAACTGACACCAGATAAGGGGTCTTGTAGGTTCTGAAATGGCTAATGCCTCGTTTAATGATGCCTATTATCCTCTTTCTCTTATATATTGCAGGATTTTTCATATTATCAATGATATCTAAGAACTTAAGGCCATTCACTACTTATATGATCACTTATTAAAAATTCACCTTACTGCATTAGACATGATCAGTGTGTCCTAAGGCTAACATGTCATGAAGGGCCTTAGATGTTTTCCCTATTTTCCTTCTACTGCCATTTGTCTCTTTGTGAAAACTTACACAAGCAGCACATTGCCTTCCACATCTAGGCTCTCACCCCTAGGCATTTCACACTAAGGTGAGCGCCTTTAAGGTCAACACCTCTCTCGTGTTTAACGAGATGAAGAAGCAGCTGGTAGAGGGACTTGTGCAACACGTGAAGGCATGTATCAAGAAGAGGGAATCAATGACAATGAGAAGTAGAAAAACGCTGAGGAGAAATAAACCAGCAAAAAAAACTAAAAAACATGAGAACATGGCCAGTAGGGGTCCTCCCCCAACCACCTGTCACTTTCTCATGGCGTGGCTACCTCCGCCATAGAGGGGTCTTAATTGAAAGGAGCTATCATAATTGACACACTTCGAGACGAAAAGAAGTAAAACTTGAACCCTATCTAGAGGACTCCAAAGCTCCCTAAGCACCGAGGGCTTCAAGTTCTTGTAACACAATCACCATAATGATGGACGAATTCAATAGAATTCCTTCGTTATTTGTGATACACCGTCTCATGTTTGTAGATCTATATCAGATCCTTATTGAGTGAGCTCGAACTAATGAGGTTATGGATTCTAATGGATCTTTAAATAGACTTGGGTCATGGCTATGTCTTTTTGAATTCCTTAAAGGATACAACTTGAAGGATTCTCATTGGGACATCATGACTCTAATCTGTCATATCCTTAACCTTTATCTTAAATCCACTAGGTCGTAATCCTTTAAGGAAAGGCCACGTGTTCTCTAACTTGTCAAAGATTTGACTTTATAAGACATGTCAGTTCATAACCATTTAATATGTTTATTCAATATGGATGGTACCTACAGTGGACAGTCAAATCCAGCTAAGTTCATCATGTATAACAAACCCACCTTTGGCCTTGTTTAACGCAGAAAATTTATAAATAGATATGCATATATTTTTAGCATATCATTTTATTCTGTGTATTTGATTTATCAGACAATTTAGGTTTCATGTATTGGACCTTTCCCCATCGACTGGAGTCGATGTTAATTAACATCAGAACGGATCCCAACACCTTTGATTAACTATCAAAGAACGCCTTTTATCTCTATTCATTGTGACAACATCGATCTTGATGATCGCCCTTTATGGGTACATACTCTTGCAAGAGATTTGAAGATTGATTTCTTTTTAATTTGAATTATAATTGATCTTTCAAGACCTTTACAATGGGTCTCGATTATATCATCAGGTCTTCAAGATTACATTCAATCATAGTTGGACTCTTTGAATTTACTTCTGTCTGCATTTAGATCCATTGAATTCGCTCCAATCACGATCAGACAATGGACTTCACTTTTGTCATGATCGGACGGTTGAATTTGTTTCATGGTCATAATCACTCTTTTTAATTGTGATTGGACCCTTGAAATTGACTTAGATGCCTGTTGAACGGTAAAAGTGTGACACATTTATATCAACAGAAATCATGAAATCCGTCAGATAATGGTCCGGCGATTTGGCTAGTTGAAGCCTATTTTGGCGGGCAGCCGTTCAAGTGACTTATATGATGAAAGGGGTCGTTGAACCGTGAAGACTAAATGCTGGTTATCAATGGACCTGATTTCAGAATATTATCAAACAGCCCCTTAGAGGACAAATAAGTTGTGATTTAAAGTGACCCCAAGGTTACTTAAGTTACAAACTTATCCGTGGGATTCTTCTCCAAAGTTCAGTAGGGGAGTTTCGGCCCTTAAAATGGCGCCCGGACTCCCGGTTAAAGTGAAAGTACAAGGAGAACATGTCTCCGTTCAAAGTACAAGCACGGAAAAAATCCGGCAGCACAAGGTCTTAGGACCAAGTACAAGAACAAGTACAAAGAACTAGCTCGAAGAGGAACTCCAAAGCTTGCAAAAGCAGTCTTCAGTCGGGCAGAACTCTAAGAAGAGAAGCAGAATTCCAGCAGCACCTTCACCAGAACAACACACATGTAAATGAGGGTGTGGGGGGGTATTTATAAACCTCCCCCTCTCTCTCCATCGGTTAGGAAACTCCTAACCGATGGTGACCTCAAGATGAGGTCACCATCGGTTAAGGGGAATGTTGGACCTTAAAAATGTTACAGACAACATCCTGGGTACTTCCCTTCAAGGATAAACCAACAACTCTTCAGGCCGCGTTAAGTCTCCGAACAAGTCGGAAGAAATTAACGTCTTATACTAAACATTGAAGTACAAATATGGCATGGAAGAAAAATCCAGCAGCATGAGGTCTATAAAGACCAAGTGACAAATACAAATACAGCACGGAACAAATCCGGCAGCACAAGGTCCATAAAGACCAATTGTGAGATACAAGTACACGGAAGAAATCCGACAGTACGAGGTCTATAAAGACCAAGCATGAAGTACAAGTACAAGTACAAGCACAAGAACAAGTCGGCGACAGAAGCTCCAAGGGTGCAAATGCAGCTCTTCACCGAGCAGAACTCCGAGCAAGGGAAGCGGGATTTCAGCAAATCAGTCCCCCCCAAATGAGGCCCTTATAGCCTATTTATAGGCAATCCTTCCCCCCATTTCAAAACACCCCTTAGGTCTAAGGGGAAGGGGAGAAGAGAGGGCGGTTGGAGGGCTCCAACCTGTTTAATATTAAACAGGTTGGAGGCCCCCCCCTCCAACCGGTTTAATATTAAACCGGTTGGAGGGGAGGCCCCCTCCAACTTCTTAACATAAAACCGGTTGGGGGGGTGCTCCCCCTCCAACCGGTTTTATGTAAATCAGGTTGGAGGGGAACCCCCCCAACCTGTTTAATGTTAAACAGGTTGGGGGGTGCTCACACCCCCAACCTGTTTAATATTAAACAGGTTGGGGGGTGCTCCCCCCCAACCGGAATGGGGGTTCTCCCCCCTCCTTCTCCTGTTTATGCAGGGAGGGGAGGAGAAGCCACCCCCTATAAAAGGGGAGGCACCCCCTCCTTCTGAAAGGTGTGCAGAAAAGCCCCATAAGCCCCCCATATGCTGGCCGGCAACCAAGCCCTCAAGAGCCCCTACATGCTGTGAAAAGCAGTCCCCAAAAACCCTTGTAAACCAGTCCCTCCAAGCCTTGTAAGGCCCTGGTTCTGAAATTTTCAGAAATAGAAAAGCTTCCTTCTTCCAATCCCCTTCAACTTGTTCTTCCAAGTTCTTGGTTTGGAGTGAAGGTATTGGCCCATTCCTTGTTCAATATGGAGTGAGGAGTGCTTGATAACGTGGAAAAGAGCAGGAGATCGCCATCGTATACGGCTCCGACATCTCCCTCACGCCACATCCCCACATCGAGCAAGTCTCTGTGGGGATCTAGGGGTTTAAATACCGTCCATATCGAGCAAGTCTCTATGGACATATGGTATTTAAACATCCTTTGTATGTCTCTATCTTGGTATATTTTATACCCCACATCGAGCAAGTCTTTGTGGGGATTCAGGAGTTTAAATACCGTCCATATCGAGCAAGTCTCTATGGACATATAGTATTTAAACACCCTTTGTATGTCCTTATCTTGATATATTTTATACCCCACATCGAGCAAGTCTCTGTGGGGATTCAGGGGTTTAAATACCATCCATATCGAACAAGTCTCTATGGATATATGGTATTTAAACACCCTTTGTATGTCCTTATCTTGGTATATTTTATACCCTACATCGAGCAAGTCTCTGTGGGGATTCAGGGGTTTAAATACCGTCCATATCGAGCAAGTCTCTATGGACATATGGTATTTAAACACCCTTTGTATGTCCTTTCTTGGTATATTTTATACCCCACATCGAGCAAGTCTCTGTGGGGATTCAGGGGTTTAAATACCGTCCATATCGAGCAAGTCTCTATAGACATATGGTATTTAAACACCCTTTGTATGTCCTTATCATGATATATTTTATACCCCACATCAAGCAAGTCTCTGTGGGGATTCAGGGGTTTAAATACCGTCCATATCGAGCAAGTCTCTATGGACATATGGTATTTAAACACCCTTTGTATGTCCTTATCTTGGTATATTTTATACCCCACATCGAGCAAGTCTCTGTGGGGATTCCGGGATTTAAATACTGTTCATATCGAGCAAGTCTCTATGAACATATGGTATTTAAATACCCTTGTATGTTTGTACTCTAAATGCCTCCATATCGAGCAAGACTCTATGGGTACGGACATTTAGATGCCTTGTACTCACATGTATATGTTCCTTCGAGGAGACTCTGCTCAAGCAGGGATTCTGCTCAAGAGCATATCTATATAATCATAATCTCATGCTTATATGCATATGTTTTCTTGAGGAAACTCTGTCTAAACAGAAATTCTCCTCAAATACATACTCATATAATTGTGAGTCTATGTTCATACGGATATGAATCCTGAGTTGAACTCTGCCCACGCGGGGGTTCTACCCGAAAACATATCCATGTAAGTACAATCATGTGTATATATTTCCTTAAGGACACTCCGTCTAAACGGAAATTCCGTCCTAAAATTTACTCGTATGTTCATAACTATGTGTTTATATGCATACGTTTCAACTAAGATTTTGTCTCTGGAAACGAGTATATACTCAGAAGATAATTTCGCTAACACGGGCATGTTCCTGCCCATGACAAGCTACATACTCTTTTCAAAAAGGACAACCCTATTTTCCAAGCTTGGACTCATTCTGTTCAAAATAAACAAAGCAAAAAAAAATGTTGTCTTGAAATTTCTTACAGATGCATATATTCTCGCCCACGCTATGAAATGGTATTCGGGTTGAAATAGGTGTTAATACGACACCTAAGGCTTTTAACTCGATGTAAATGTAACGTCGATTCCGATCGATGGAGACAGGGGTCCAGCACACGCCACCCCAATCGCCTGATGATTAAAAGGCACGGAATCAAAGAAGTTCAAATCAAAACACGGCGCACCCATCCGTTTCACAGATATATAAAAAATTCTTTCTCTGCATTGCGCAGACCCTTACTTCTGCCTGGCAGGCAGGCTGGCACGCCCCGCAACACAAAGTCATAACATGATAAATGAAACGAACCTCCCCATACATAATGGGGGGGATGAAAGAAGAAAATTTCCCTTGTCCACAGGGACCCCTCCCCTAACTGATGGTGACCCTAACCGATGGTGACCTCATGATGAGGTCACCATCGATTAAGGCTCCAACCGATGGTGACATAATCATATGTCACCATCGGTTGGGGTGATCCCCCAGCGCAATGTAGGGGGGGTTTCATCCCCTATATAAACCCCCCCGTTCCCTTCAAAAAAGAGAGATCCCCCCCGGAGGTTGGAAGCTCATTCCCCCGGCGAAGCCCTGTCAAAAAAATTTAAAGAATAGAATAGAGCATTTTGCTCATCCCCTTTTTCATTCTCCTTCTTCAATCGCCCTCGGTATGCGAAGGTACAAATCCCCTTCTTTAGCCCGATAAGCCAAGCGCGGAGAGGAGAGTCGTCGGCGCGAATCGTCATCAATATTCCTTCTTAATCCCCATCCCCCACATCGAGCAAGTCTCTGTGGGGTGATATTCTCCGGGGTTTAAATACCATCCATATCGAGCAAGTCTCTATGGGTATATGGTATTTAAATACCCATGTTCTCCCCGCCCATCGAGCAAGTCTCTGGGATGGTGGATTTTGTGCTTATATGTATGTTTTCTTGAGGAGACTCTGCCCAAGCGGAGATTCTGCCCAAGAACATATTCGTATATTCACAAATTTGTGTTCTTATATATATGTTTCTTAGACGAAACTCTGCCCAAGTGGAGGTTACGTCCCAGAACACATATATAAAGATCTCAAATTTGTAATTATACAAATATGTTCCCTAAGGAGAATCTCGCCCAGGCAAAAATCTCTCTCCGAGGACGTATCCATATAAATACAAACATGTTTATATATATATATGTTTCTTAGGGGAAACTTTGCCCAAGCGGAGGTTCTTCCCAAGAACATATTTGTATATTCACAAATTTGTGTTCTTATGTATATATTCCTTAGAGGAAACTCTGCCCAAGTGAAGATTCCCCTAAGAATATATCCATAGAATCACAAATTTGTGTTTATACACGTATGTTTCTTAGGGGGAATCCTGTCCGGACAGAAACTCCCTCTAAGTTCATATCCATATAATCACGAATTTTGTACTTATATACATGTGTTTCTTAGTGGAAACTCTGCCCAAATGGAGTCTCCGCCCAAGGACATATCTATATAATCATAAATTTGCATTTATATGCATATATGTCTCAAAAGGGATCCTGCGTGAGCAGAGGTGCCTTTCTACCGGAAACTCTGCCTACGCAGAGATATCGTCGAGAATATATACATAAATTGCAAATTTATGTTTATATACAAATATGTTCCTTAAGGGAGATTCCCTTTGAGTGGATATTCCGCCCGAGGACATACTTATATAACCATAAATTCGCATTTATATGTATATACTTCTCAAAAGGGATTCTGCGTGAGCAGTGGTGCCTTCTTACCGGATACTCTGCCTAAGCAGAGACACCGTTGAGAATATATACATAAAACAAATTTATGTTTATATATATATATGTTCCTTAGGGGAAAGTTCCCTCTAAACGGATATTTTGTCCAAAGATATGTCTGTATAATCATAAATTCGCATTTATACGCATATATGTCTCAAAAGGGATTCCATTCAAATGGAGGTACCTTTTACCGGATACTCTGCTCGAACAGAGATACCGTCCGAAAATATATTCATAAATTGCAAATTTGTGTTTATACACATGTACCTTCTTAGGGCAAAATCCCTCCGGGCAAAGGTTCTCCCGAGAACACATGGATATAAGCATACGCCCATATGAATATACCCTCTACGAGGACACCCTGCCTAAGCAGAGGCTCGCCAGAACATATCCACACATTCAGGAAGACTGTGATGACATACACACATCCAAAGAAAAAGGAATAAGACAAGAACTGTGCTCAGATACTCTAAATGGGAGCACATATGCATACCCACGAGAACCATGTCCATGTGGACGGTTTCCAGAAAGGGACTATAATTTGATAAGGATTTCCATGGAAATATATTCATATGCTCTCCCAAGAAAAAATTATATTCACACCAGTGAAAAATAAGGAGAAAAGAAATTCTGCCTCAATCGGACTTCTTTTAAAATAAAAACATGGTAAAAGAATATCATACCAAAATCGGTATAGCGACTCTTCTAATACGGAAGTGTTATTCCAGATCATAATACCCCCAAGTACATAATCAAATTTACGGGTATATACCCGTCCACAATGATAATCTTCATGTTTCACAAATAAAGTTTTCAATCAACCAAAATGTTCCTTTGTAATAAAAAAAAAGGGAGAAAGAAGAAGAGAGACCTCAAATAAGTTCACGGGTATATACTCGTTCTCTTCTCAAAATCATATTTTGGACTCCAAAAAGGCAGTCATTTCAAAAAAATGAAATACTCAAGCAAAAGCATTTCAAAGTAATAAAAGGGGAAAATATCATGATTAGGATTTTTTGAAAAAAGTGCATATTATCTCATCCTTGCTATGAATGGTATTCGAGTTAAAATTGGTGTTAAATAATACCAAGAGCTTTTAACTCGATGTAAATGTAACATCGATTCCGATCGATGGAGACAGAGGTCCAGCACATGCTACCCTAATTGTCTGATGAGTATAGACACAGGACTCAAGGAGTTCAGATTAAAAAAACGGCGCACCCGTCCGTTCCACGGACACCCCAATCGTCCGTTCCACGGACACCCCCACTCGTCCATTCCATGGACACCCAAAAACCCTTCTTCCGCATTGCGCGGATTTTCTTCTGTCTCCCAGACAGACTGGCACGCCCCGCAAATCCCAAAAAAATCCAAAGCATGTGAAATGAATGAATGCATGAACCAAATAAAATGAGACGAGCAAACGAGCTCAAAATGATATGTCTCGAGAGAACCAAATCTCTCTCTCATCCCAAAAAAAAATCTTTTTCCCGTGTCAACAATGCCCATAAAGGATACTTCTGCACAAGACGGGGGTATATTTATATCTCTTGATGCTTCCTGGGTTTTGTTGCAGCTTTTAACCCTTCAAGGCATTTTGTGATTTCTAACCCTTTCTGAGTATTTTGCAATTTTTTTACCCTTTGTGGTATTTTTTTTGTAATTTCTAACCCTTTCTACTTCTTGGGTATAATTGCAATTTTCTACCCTTTCTTGATATTTCTGCAATTTCACACCTATTCTGGGTATTTATGCAATTTTCCACCCTTTTCTAGTATTTCTATAATTTCATACCCTTTCTGGATATTTTTGCAATTTCATACCCTTCCCGGGTATTTCAACAATTTTCTACCCTTTCTGGGTATTTCTTTAGTTTCTTACCCTTTATGGATATTTTTGCATTTTTTACCCTTTTAAGGGTTTTATTGTCATTTTTTACCCTTTTTGGGTATTCTGCATTTTATTACCCTTTCTGGGTATTTTTGCAATCTCTTGCCCTTTTGGGAGTTTCGTTGCAACTTTGACCCTTTATGGGTACAACTGTCATTTCTTTGACTTCTTTTATTTCTCTTAGCACTTTTGTCATTTCTCGCCATTCCCAAGATATCTCTGCCATTTCTTAACCTCAGGTTTTTTCGCCATTTCTCAACATTCCGAGTACTTCTTGATTTTTCCCAAATATTTCCACCATTTCTTGGCATATTTGGGTTCTTTATGTCATTTTTTTAATTTCTCGAGTATTTCTGTCATTTCTTCCCGAGTATTTATACTATTTGTTGACTTTCTTGAGAATTTCTGCCATTTCTTAGCCTTCTTGAACCAAGGTTCGTCGTACTGCCCTGATCGACTGTGCCGCATTATCCGTGGTACGGTACGGTATCGTACCGCACTGTACCGCTGAGATACGGTGGGGAAAGGGCTTGTTTGAATTTTTTTTTTTTTTTTTTTAGTTTTGTGACTTGATGAAAATTTAAAATGAGCAAACTTTAAAAGAAGACTCTCCATCCAAACTCAAGGTAGACTCTCCATCTCTTCTCATGCATGCACCTTTTCTCTCTCTCCTTTCTTTCTCATATCCTCCAGAACTATCAAAGATATCACACCTTCTACAGCCTGAAAAGGAGCTAATATGCTCACGAGGTCTTCATCAAAGTTGTTCTACTCTTCTTCAGCTTCGTCCTCGAAGTGGTTTGTGCCCAAAGTTATAGACTTATAGCAGATTATTCTTTACATTCTCTCTCATATCATGATCTACATATACAAGATTATCATGCCTTCCACATCTCAAACAAGGGCATATCTCTTCCAGACTTCTTCATGAAAGTTGTTCCTCACGACTTCCTCTACGAGGTCCAACTAGAATCACATCAAATGAAAGTCTGTGCTTAAAGATACAGTGGATTATTCTTGACCTTCTCTCTCATATCGCGATCCAAACTAGCGATAAATGCGGCCTCTCAACAACCTGAACGAGGGTGATCTAATTTTGGGCTCTTCATAAAAGTTGTTCATGATATGACCAATGTATTCCATTAGATCAACATCAAGAATCCGAAAACAGAAACAAAACTATAACATCTTAAAATTTATAATAAAATATTAATATGACACTAAGAAATTAAAAGGGATAGTAAATTATACGTAAGACATGATCACTTATATAAAATATAATTATCTTTAATTTTAGAATATTTTCATATTATTAATATAATTCTGGTACTATCTTTAATTATGTGCACTTCAACGGGACGATATTTGGTTTCAAAAATAAAGTCAAACCTGAAGTCATCATAATTACTAGAAAAATATACTGATTCTAAAAATATAAAATATCAGGAATTATTTATGCATAGATGTTAAGATTAAGTCGACCTAATGGTTTTTGGACAGTTTTACTTGACAAAAAATTAATTTAAAAAATTAAACTATAGGTACTATAATTTGTATCATCTCTGAATATTTCATCTCAATTAGACACCATTTAGACCCCTTAAGTGCACACAAGCACGATACGACGAACCCTCTGTGCACTTCAACGGGACAACATTTGGTTCCGAAAATAAAGTCAAATCTGAAGTCATCATAATTACTAGAAAAATATACTGATTCTAAAAATATAAATATCAGGACTTATTGATGCATAGATGTTGAGATTAAGTCGACCTAATAATTTTTGGGACAATTTTTAATTGATGAAAAAAATAATTAAAAATTAAAATAAAATTACTATAATTTGTATCATCTCTTAATTAGTTTATGTTTGAAATTTTATCTCAATTAGACACCATTTAGACCCCTTAAATGTACCGAATATGAGAGAGGAATGAAAAAAAAAAAAAAAACATATTTGGTAGATACCGGTCCGCAACGAGCCGTCGCGGCACGCCCAAGTCACCCAAGCCCAAGCACAGTACAGTTCGCACGTACAGCGGTGGTTTGCCGAGGTACGGCGAACCATGGACTTGAGATTAAGTCGCCCTAATGATTTTTGGGACAATTTTTACTTGACAAAAAATAATTTAAAAAATTAAACTAAAATTGCTATAATTTGTATCATCTCTTAATTAGCTTATGTTTGAAATTTTATCTTAATTAGACACCATTTAGATCCCTTAGATGTTGAGCTTAAGTCGATATAATGATTTTTGGGACAATTTTTACTTGACGAAAAATTAATTTAAAATATTAAACTAAAATTATTATAATTTGTATCATCTCTTAATTAGCTTATTTTGAAATTTCATCTCAATTAGACACCATTTAGACTCCTTAGATATACTGGATGTGAGAGGGGAAGTTAAAAAAAAAAAAAAAACAAGCCTGCCGCGGACCGGACCGTAACGGTCCGTGGCATACTGCAGTGCCGCTGCGGCACGCCCATGCCATGGCACGGTGCGGTTTGGACAACCGTGTCTTGAACACACTATTGCCAATTCTTGGCATTCTCGAGTGTTTTTGTTATTTCTTTACTTTTCTTGAGTATTTCTGCCTCTTGGCCTTCCAAGTATTTCTGGACTTTTCCCAGATATTTCAATCGTTTCTTGACTTCCCAGAAGATTTTTTAGTATGATGAGTTATTTCTAACTTTCTCAGGCACTTGCACCATTTCTTGGCATTCTTAAAAACTTTAGTCATTTCTTGACTTTCTCGAGCATTTATGCTATTTCTTGACATTCATAAGCTTTTCCGTCATTTCTTGACTTTTCCAGCCATCCTCGAGTAATCCTATCACTTCTTGACATCCTCAGGCATTTTTGCCACTTCTTGACATCCTTTGGTCTTTTTCGTCATTACTTGACTTTATCGAGTATTTCGGTTATTTCTTGGCGTTCTCGAGGTTCCCAAGTATTTCTGTCATTTGTTGACTTTCTCAGGCATTTCTTCCATTTCTTGGCAACCTCGAACATTTTCGTTATTTCTTGACTTTCTCGAGTATTTTCGTCATTTGCTTGACTTTTCCGAGTATAATTAGCTTTCAGTCAAACTCAGGAGAGCACACACCACTTCAAGAAAGTACTGTGGGTCTCGCTCCACCAAGTTGTGCAAACAACATGAAATTAGGACGTCCTTGGTATTATTTTTAGGATACGCCAGGAATTTTGTGCAACTTCTAGATTGAAGAGGGGATTTCATGCAATTTCTAAACTCCAAAGGTAGCTTGGCAACATCTGAGGAGCTCGTGGGCACTTTTAGTATGGCTTGGGATATTTTAGTAATGCCCGAGTTACACAGGGGCTTTTGTGTAATTTTCCCACAAATGGGGTATTTCTGTAATTTTTATGTTTCGGAGTTTTTTTCCTGCAATTTCCCAAAACATGGGGCTTTTGTGCAATTTTCCTGCAGATGGGGTATTTCTACAATTTTTGGACCGCAGAGGGTATTCTGCAACTTCCAACTTTTGAAGGGTTTTGTTGCAATTTCGACCCCTCTCTAGGTATAATTGCAATTTTTTTACCATTTCTAAGTACTCTTGCAACTTATAGTCATTCCTCGGTATTTGTGCAATTTTCCCACATACTGGGGATACTTCTTTAATTTGCAAGATTTTGGGGATTTTTTCATGATTTTCCACAAGGTGGAGGTACTTCCGCAATTTCTGGGCAACAGAGGGTCTGTAATTTCATGCCTTTCAAGGGTTTTATTACAATTCTCACCCTTTCTGGGTATAATTGTAATTCCCTATCATTTCTGTGTACCCTTGCAATTTATGGCCCTTCTTGGGTGTTTGTGCATTTTTCTACCTGTCTAGGTATAACTGGATCTCCTGGCCCTTCGAGGTATTTTTTGCAATTTCCCACATACTAGGGTATTTCTGCAATTTTGTGGCCCACATAAGGTATTCTTGCAAATTCATCACCTTCCAAGGGCTTTTTTACAAAAGTGCATTCATTAATGAGCACAATGAATGAGGGACATCGTTGATGAGCACGATAAATGAGGGAAGACTTTTTCCCTCTTAAAAAAACCATAAAGGCAAACACCATAAATGTGGGACAATAAATGGGGGCTTTCTTCCCTCTTTTTAACATGAAGAACACAAGCACCCCCCAACGCAGGATGTGTGTAAGGCCCCTAAGACCAGCCCCAACCCTCCTTTTTATAGGGGGTAGATGAGCAAACCCAGAGGGGCTTCCTCCGGTTCTTAGAACCCGGAGGGAGACCTCGGGGTATTGGAATTTGGAAGAACCCGGAGGGGGTTCCTCCAGGTTCTAAACCTGAAGGTGGGTTCTAAACCTAGAGGCGAGTTTTAAACCTGGAAGGTCCACCTCCAAGAACTAGGAGAGGATCCCTCCAAGTTTGCAAAGCCAGAGGTGGTTCCTACAAGTTTTAAACCCAGAAGAAGCTCATCTCTCCCCCTTTCTTCTTTTTCTCTTTTTAATTAATATTTTAACTGACATTAAAATGTTAATATTTCGGGGTTCAACAGGCCATAATCAGTTTCACTTGACCGAGAAGAAAAGAGGTATGATCCATGCACGGTCTATTCGAATTGGTTCAAATGCCCATCTTCCCTTGACCTTGTTATCTACCTTAATGAAAATCCTAAGACAACCTTAACCTTGGGCACAAGCCGCACAACTTGAGAACCAGATAAAAGATACAATTTTTGTAACTTATTCATAAATGGTATTGCATAGTTTTTTCATAGTTCATACATAAGAATCCAAGTTCTCGGTCAAATGACTTGTGCTTCAAGGCATGAGAGGAGCTGGACAATATTCAATCTGCTGAATTTCATGTAAGCAAACATATTGAAGTTGCATGGCTGGAGAAGCTCATTCTTTGCCATTATAAAATGAGAAGACAACAAGATCCCAATTGATGCAGAATGCATAGAAAGAAGAAAGGGAAAGATCATATGATATTTAAGAGGGATAAACAGTGAAGAGAATCGGGCTCTGCTAGGGTTGCGGCTTTGTTAGGGTTTCTGCCCTGGTTGGCCACCGCCGGTCAGGGCGGGGTGGCCAGCCGCTATCTTCGGTCATGGAGGACGGGGCTCCTCTTCCTACGTCGGATGCCGCATGCGCCCAGCCGGGAAAAACCTTCGCCCAGATCATTGCAGCGAGCAAGCCGGTATCGCCTGTGAAGATTGGTATCAAAAGTCTGGCTTTCACGGACCAGGGTGAGCCAGCAGTTTATTTCTCCAAGGAGGAATTGGCCTTGTCCATGGATTCGTTCAAGCATGCTATTATTGCGAAGTGTTCGTACGGACGCTCATCGATCCCGGAAATTAAGTCCTGCATGTCCCAGCGACTTGCTTTGTCCAAGGACTTCATTGTGAGTGTCTTAAACCACCCGCATCTACTTTTCCGTTTTGATAACGAGCAGGACTTCATTAAAGTGCTCCTACGTAGGAGTCTATACATTAAAGGCCTCCTATATAGATTCTTCCGATGGGGACATAATTTCGATTACTTATATGATCCCACTTTTATTCCTGTCTGGATTGACTTTCCTCAACTCCCGGTGAACTTTTACCATGAGGATTTCTTAAGATCTATAGCAGGGAACTTTGGCAACATTCTGCAAATTCATGAGGGTTCAATCGCTATGACACAAACACAGGAGGCTCTGGTTTGTGTGGAACTGGATATCAAGAAGACCAGGCCGGAGCGTATCTGCATTGGTTGTGACCGAGATGGTTTCTAGCAAAAGGTGAATTTCCATAGAATTCCCTCGGTATGTTCTTCTTGCCATAATTTAGGTCATCTGGCTGTTGATTGTCTAAAAAACAAGAGCAGACCCTCTGATATTGATAAAAAGACTGCGGGTCATGAAGGAGATTGGCAACAGGTCCGGCCAAAGGGGAGACGGCAAATCTGGCAGGAGAAAGAAGTCTCTAATACTACCCTTGCTAATCGCTTCAACACCCCCACGGAGGAAGTTAACATGGAGGGGCACATCAACAACCTCATTGATAAAGACATGAGTGTTCAACTGCAAGAAGCTGGGGGATCAAGATCTCGTCCCGGGGACTCTGTTATTGTTGAAGCGAAAGGAAAGCTTATGGAGGATAGGGAAGAGGGTGTTTCCACTTCTGCCGGGCCTGTTATTCTGTCAAGGGAGCAAGCTCAGGTTTCGACTGGATAAGTGCATGGTACTGTTGCAGCGGAAAGACAGCCTTCTAAGATGGAGGCATCGAGCAGTGAGTGCAGTATTCCGATGGCTACTAGGGAGCATGAAAACCCCGTTAGGAGCCTTGCAGAAAAAAAGGTATCACATGTCATTCATATGTCCAAACCGATTGATGGGGCAACAGTTGAAGCCTCTGCGCTGGAGGAAAATTTATTTATGCCGGACTCAATTATTGATATGGAGGGTAACTTACTTCCTATGGTCATCCACGCTCTTGGCGTCAGAACTAGGTCGAAGGCTAAAGCCATTGGTGGAGGCGATGGCTATTCGTCCTCATGATTTGCCAAGCTCTAGTATGGAATATTAGAGGGGTTTCCAACTGCCCTTCTAAGAAAAGTTTAAAGCGGTTGGCCAAGCAGTATAATGTATGCAGCCTGCAACCCAAGGGATAGAAGGGACATGTTTAATGATCTCTTAGTTTTTTCACAGTCTATCTCCAATGTTCCCTGGTTGGTGGCGGGGGATTTTAATTGTGTTGCTCAACCCTCTGAGAAATACGGAGGCCTTTTTGCTGGTTCCCAGGCTATGGCGGATTTTAATGATATGATTACTGGTGCTGGTTTTTTTGATGCAAGTTATATTGGACCAGCATTTACTTGGTCTAATATGCGTACTGGGAACGCTCAGGTGAAGGCTCGCCTAGACAGGGCCCTTTTTAATGCTCCCTGGTAGGATTCTTGGCCTGGTACCACGGTCAGGCACCTTAGACGTGGGGTCTCTGATCATAACCCCCTGTTTATCTATTCTCATCATATGGAACCTACTCCTAGTGAGACTTTTCTATCAGTAGTGGAAAAAGCTTGGCATGGGGTGCTGGCAGTTGAACATGACTCCTTTACTACTCTTACTCTTCGTCTTAGGGCGGTGAAGCAGGCCCTTCGCATTTGGAATAAGGAGGTATTTGGTCTTGTGCAGTAGCAAATCCAGGTGGCAGAATCGGAAGTGGAGGCAGCAGAGTGCCAGTTTGATGGTGACCCCTCTGAAACCAACAGGACTATCCTATCCGCTGCTCAAGCTTCTTTACGGCGTGCTCTTCTTAATGAGGAAAAAATGTGGTGTCAGAAAGCAAGGATGGAATGGCTTCAAAATGGTGATCGCAATACTGCTTTTTATCAGGCTGTTGTCAAAAGCAACCGTCGAAGAAATTATATCCACAGGTTACATATTGATGGCTCAGACAATTGGTGTGAGGATCAACAGTTGCTCAAGGATGCAGCGGCCTCTTTTTTCCATAAACTACTCACATCGGAGACATGCACCGTTGACAACAACCTACTGGATTGCATCCCTCAATTAATTTCTGAGGAGATTAATAATTCTCTTTGTGCGCTACCATCTGCTGAAGAGGTCAAGGCAGCGGTGTGGGGGATGAATGGTAAGGGTTCTCCTGGGCCAGATGGTTTCATTGGCTTCTTTTATACATCGTGCTGGAGCATTATTGCACATGATGTTATTCAAGCTGTGCAAGATTTCTTAAGGGGCTACCCCCTCCCGTGGGGTGCTACTTCTACTCTCATGGCTCTGATTCCTAAGGTTAAAGATCCTCAATCTTTTGGTGATTTCCGTCCGGTTAGTCTTTGTAATTTCTGTTATAAAATTATTTCCAGAATTTTTTGTGATAGGCTTACCCCTATTTTGCCTATGATCATCTTGGAAGAACAAGGAGCATTTGTGAAGGGCCGGTTTATCCTGGATAATGTGTCCATTGCCAGACACATGATGAGGGATATTGGCAAGAAGATAAGAGGACATAATGTGATCTTTAAACTTGATATGATGAAAGCCTATGATAGAGTGGAGTGGGACTTCCTTTTTGCTGTCCTGCGTAAATTTGGTTTCTCCTCAAGGTTTGTGTCCTACATGGGTATGCTGATAAGTAACTCCTGGTTTTCTGTTATGTTTAATGGCACTCAGGTTGGTTATTTCAAATCCTCTAGAGGGTTAAGACAGGGGGACCCACTTGCTCCTGCATTATTTATTATTATGGAAGAAGCTCTGAGTCATGGTATTCGGCTACTGTTCTCCAATGGTGCTTTAGCTCCTTTTAAAGGTCCCCGGGGATGCACAGAAATTTCTCACTTGTTATATGCAGATGATACACTAATTTTTATGAATGGGCAGTCTAAGTACATCAGGAGATTTCTCCAATTTTTAAATGTCTATGAGAGATCATCTGGACAGAAAATTAATGTGAGTAAGAGCTGTTTTGTTGTGTCTGAGAAAGCAATGAATTCTACTGTGAACCGGATTAAGGAGATCACTGGTTTCAAATTACAGCAGGGCACTTTATCCTATCTGGGCATCCCGATCAAGGCAGGGAGATATCTGATTTCTGATTACAAGTTTATCATGGACGAGGTGAATAACATCTTAGTTTCTTGGAAATCCAAGTTGCTGTCCCAGGCAGGTCGAATTGTTTTGATTAAATCTGTTCTCAGCTCTATTCCTATATATTTGGCGACTGCCACCTGTTTACCAAAATATGTCATCCACTTTGTTGAGCACTTCTGTGCTAATTTTTTCTGGGGTGGTGCTGATGGTACTAGACGTCGCCATTGGGTTTCCTGGAATACTATTCAACGGCCAAAGGAGGAGGGTGGCCTGGGAATCAGAAGTCTATGGCATATCCAAGTGTCATTAACTACTAAACCGGTCTGGAATATTATTCATGGTAATTCTCTTTGGTCCAGGTATGCCAGAAGCAGATTTCTCCACGCTCCTTTCACTGAGCGCACCAAAGCTTTCCCTGCTGGTGTATCTACAGCTGTCTTTTCCAGTGTTAAATCTCTTATTCTCAAAAATTCCAGGTGGATTTTAGGGAACGGTGAAAGGATCGATTTCCTACTTCATAACTGGGTAGGCAAAACAAATATGTATTCTCTTCTACCTGATCAGCCACTGTTGGCACAAAAAAAATTTTGGGGCCAATTCTCCATTCTAAAAAAAAAAAGAAATGCCCCCTCCCTTAACCGATGGAAGCACCATCGGTTAAGGGGTTTTTTCCCCTTAACCGATGGGGCTACCATCGGTTAGAGGGGAATTCCCCCTCTTCCCCTCTAACCGATGGGAGTTCCATCGGTTGAGGGGAAATTCCCCTCTAACCGATGGAACCACCATCGGTTAGAAGGGAATTCCCCTCTAACCGATGGGAGTTCCATCGGTTGAGGGGAAATTCCCCTCTAACCGATGGAACCACCATCGGTTAAGGGGAATTCCCTTAAAAAAAAAAAAAAAAAAAAAACAAACCCCAAACCGATGGTACTACCATCGGTTAAGGGGATTTTCCCCTTTAACCGATGGGACTACCATCGGTTGAGGGGTTTTTAACCCTCTAACCGATGGTAGCCCCATCGGTTAAAGGGAATTTTCCCTTCAACCGATGGAAGTCCCATCGGTTAAAGGGAGCCCCCACTCCCACGCATGTAAGGGGGGGCCTTCCCCTATAAAAGGCCCCCCATCCCCCCATTTGAAAAGGGTCGGCCGGAGAAGGTGCTACAGCCCCCCCTTTGAAGCAAATTGCTGTCCCCCTTCTCTCCCAAAGCCCGAGCAATAGAAAGTTCTTCAAAGAATTTCCAAAGCTTTCCTTCTCTCAATCCCATTTCTTGTGTGTGAGTGAAGGTATCAAATTTTTTGCATACGGCATCGGCAAACTTCATCGGCTAAAAGTCCGCAATAGCGGCACCGGCCCTCACAGGCTATAGGTTCTAAATACCGTCCATTCCGGACATATGGTATTTTAGATACCTTTGTTATTCATGCCACCTCCCATCGAGTTTTAAACTCTCCGGGATGGTGTGTTTGTGCTATATGCATATGTTTCTTAGAGGAGACTCTGCCCAAGTGGAGATTCTGCTCAAGAACATATTCATATATTCACAGATTCGTATTTTATATATATGCTTCTTAGAGGAAACTCTGCTCAAGTGGAGATTCAACCTAAGAACATATCTATAAATGTCAAATCTGTGTTTATATTGATATGTTTCTTAAAGGAGATTCTGCCCAAGGGGAGATTCTGCCCAAGAACATGTTTGTATATTCACAAATTTGTATTTTTATATGCATGTTTCCTAGAGGAAACTCTGCCCAAGTAGAGATTCCGCCTAAGAACATATCTATAAAATTCAAATTTGTGCCTATACACATGTGTTTCTTGAAAGGAAGCTCTGCCCATGTCAGAGTTTTCCCTCTAAAACATATCAATATAATCACAAACTTTGTATTCATATACATGTGTTCCCAAGAGGAAACTCTGCCCAAATGGAGTCTCCGCCTACGGACACGTCTATATAATCATAAATTCGCAATTATATGCGTATGCCTCTCAAAAAGGATTCTGCATATGCAGATAGTACCTTTTGCTGGATACTCCATTCAAATAGGAATACCGGTGAGAAAATATGCGTAAACTGCAAATTTATGATCATACACATACTTTCTTAAGGGCAAAATCCCTCCGGACAAAATCCTCTGAGGACACATGGATATAAATACATATTCATATGAATATATCTCCGTGAGGACATTCCGCATAGGCAGAAACTCTGCCAAAATAAATTTATGAAAATTGTGATGATATACACACATCCAAAGAAAAAGGTGACAGGACCCGAACTGTGACAGGACCCAAACTGTGCTCAGCTACTCCAAAGAGCAGCATGAATGCATACTCACAAGAACTGTGTTCGTATGGACAGTTTCCAGAAAGGAACTTCAAATTGACAAGAACGTCCATGGAGATATATGCATACGTTCTTCGAAAATCATACTCATACAAGTAAAAAAATGAATGATGAATGAATGAAATGATGAACAAGGAGGAAGGAAACTCTGCCTCAATTCGGACTTCTTTTTTAAAAAAAAAAGAGATGTTGTAAAAGAATATCACGTCATAAAAAAAAAGGGGGGGTTGATGCAGCAACTCTTCTAAATGCTACTTCTAATCACGACTTCCCCCAAGTTCGGAATCAAATGCACGGGTGTATGCCCGTCTGCAATAATAATCCTCAGGTTTTCCAAAATAAAACCTTCAAACAACATCTTTCTCAAAAAAGGAGAGGAGGGAGACCCCAAATGGGTTCACGGAAATATATCTGTTCCCTTCTTAAAAGTCATATCTCGGACTCCGCAAAGGGCAGTCTTTTCAAAAATGAAACACTCAAAGCAAAAGTATTTCAAAAATAACCAAAAGAAAAATGATACATCACGACCAGGATTTTCTAAAAAAGTGTGTATTTTCTCATCCCCTTTGCTATGAATGGTATTCGGGTTAAAACTGGTGTTAAATAACACCAAGAGTCTTAACTCGATGTAAATGTAACATCGACTCCGGTCGATGGAGACAGAGGTCCAGCACACGCTACCTCAATCACCTGATGAGTATAGATACGGGACTCAAGGAGTTCAGATTAAAATACGGCGCACCCGTCCGTCCCTCGGACATCATACCCGTCCGTTCCACGGACATCATACCCGTCCGTTCCACGGGCACCATACCCGTCCGTTCACGGACACCATACCCGTCCGTTCACGGACACCACACCCGTCCGTTCCATGGACACCCAAAAATACCTTCTCCGCATTGCGCGGACTCTTTCTTCTGTCTGTTAGACAGACTGGCACGCCCCGCAAATCACGATACACAAATCAAAGCATGTGAAATAAATGAATACCCAAATGAAATGGATACATGAACCAGACAAAATGAAATGAGCAAACAAAACCAAACGATATGTTAAAGTGATATAAATCCCGTGTCAACAACTGGCACGCCCGGTGGGACCTCTTCTCACCATTCATAGCAAAAAGGATGAGACATACGTATATTTTTCATGAAAGTCCTAATACTGATATTTTCCCTTGAAGGTACAAACAAAAAGGCAAATCATAAGCTGTTGAAGATGGCCGTCACTTATGGACCACTCGCCATCAACAATCATGCCAGGTTCGGTTACCAGGCGACTCCGATCATATTTGGGGATTTTTCCAACAATTGTCGGATCCCTTCCGGCCTATGAAGAAGATGCTACTCAAAAGCCTCTCTCCAACAAGTTAACAAGGAAGATCCACGAGAGCTGTGGGCTAGCCAAAGCTCGTCCTGTTATTATCAGCAGGGGGCATCCGAATGCTCTCCAAAGGTAATACTAATAAAGGGGATCAGCCTAACTCTGGCCAACAACATTTATTGGCTATGAGTCATCAAGGCGGGTCATGCCCAATCCAAATTCAAGACCATATCCAAACTCAAGCTCATGACCAGCAAGCCATCAAGGCAGGTCATGTCCAATCCAAATTCAAAACCATATCCAAACTCAAGCTCATGACCAAAGCCATCAAGGCAGGTCATGTCCAATCCAAATTCAAAACCATATCCAAACTCAAGCTCATGACCAGCAAGCCATCAAGGCAGGTCATGCCCAATCCAAATTCAAGAACATATCCAAACTCAAGCTCATGACCAGCAAGCCATCAAGGCAGGTCATGTCCAATCCAAATTCAAAACCATATCCAAACTCAAGCTCATGACCAGCAAGCCATCAAGCAGGTCATGTCCAATCCAAATTCAAAACCATATCCAAATTCAAGCTCATGACCAACAAGCCATTAAGGCGGGTCATGTCCAATCCAAATTCAAAACCATATCCAAACTCCTCATGACCAGCAAGCCATCAAGGCAGGTCATGTCCAATCCAAATTCAAAACCATATCCAAACTCAAGTTCATGACCAGCAAGCCATCAAGGCAGGTCATGTCCAATCCAAATTCAAAACCATATCCAAACTCAAGTTCATGACCAGCAAGCCATCAAGGCCGGTCATGTCCAATCTCAAATTCAAATTCCAAACCATATGCAATCCCGAAATACAATAAAACCAAGCATCAAATATAGCCACAAACCGTCAGGGTAGGCTGAATCCGAAACCAAAATCCAAATTGAAATTCCAAAATCGTAGCCACAAAACCTCAATGGTAGACTCCATCAAATTCTCATACCATACCTTTGACCCGAAAAAAAAGAAGGGATAGCCATTTAGCAAGACTAAGTCAACCCAAATCTGGACTTTTTCAGTCCAGACAATTTCCTTCAAAATCATACTTTCTGTCTCTACAACAAGGACAAAACAAAATCATAAAAGTAAAAGGCTATCAGCTGCCACCTCAAGATCCGGCAAATTCATCATGATCAAAGGTCTGCAGGTGCGGCTCGACGGAAGCCAACCTATCACCCTGCGGGATAGGTATGTTCCTACAACCCCAACCTCAAACCGCTTCTCAGTTTTGCGGCGGTTTCAAGGAGAATCAGGAGATCCCAAGAAGGAAGCCGATGTCAAGCAAAAGACCCAGCACTCTCCCAGGTTCAAACAAATCTGGGTTCCCAAAAAAAAGGAAGGAAGCCCATAAACTCAAGAAGACTCAAGCAAATATATCAAAGGTGTTTAGTAAGAGAAGCAACGCCAATATGCTTCCCTTCAACATATTGAGCTCAAGCACCATCATGGGTAAAAAGAAAAAGAAATATACAAGAAGTCAATCTATACTTCTCAAGGTTCGGAGAATACCCGAATAGTCAAAGAAAATCCAACTCAGTAATTCAAATCTCGCATATCGGCCTTCAACCGTATACGGCGAGTTTCAATATTTGATGGGCTGGGGGCAATTCCTAACGCCAGTACCCGTCGGTCAAAAAGACGACGTGTTACTTGGGCAGCTGAGGAAAAACCCAAGCTTATAATCTTCTCATGCTATGCCGCCGGGAATGACTCTGGCGAACCAACTGAACACATCGCTGAAGCCACTTCAATCCTGCTGAAGCCATCAGGTAATTTGCCAGAAGAAACCGCCAGCCCGGCGGACAAGCTAAAGCACCTGGTCAAGTTCTCCCTCGTATTGATATTTAACATGAGGGAATTCAAATCCCCTTCTTCGAAGAAACAAATATTCAAGTCGAAGAAGGTGGGCCTTCAACTTCAAACATCAATCCCGTCATCGACTTGCCGACAAAGGAAAATTTCCAGGCTATGTCAGATGACGACAAATATCAAGTGATGCAGCAATGCCAATCTCAAATGGTTGTGCTTCTAAATGAAATGAGGCAACTGGTAACTACAAACCTCCCCATTCTGTGGAGCCAGTCTCTGCTCAAAATCAACATCCAGATGGGGCTGCCCGACAAATTATCCGGCAGCTTCTACGACTGGTCTTCTTCCTCAAACTACGGTTCAAGACATCATTGATCCGTCCAATATTATGACCCCTCAAGGTGTTGCCATACAAAGGCATGAGATACTGAAGATTATTCAAGATATGTTCGCTCAACAGAGCGAAGGTATTCAGGTGGCAGATTTATATTCTGTCTCATATCCAGTACATCATCAATTCAAGAAGCTACTAGAAACATGCCCTAAAGTCCCAAAACTATCAAAGTTTAATAGGCATGGGTCACCACTCGAATATGGCACATTATGTTATTGCCTTGCGCAAGCTCGCCATCGGCAAATCTTATCTCCTCAGATATTTTGCAACTTCCTTGATTGAAGTCGCATTTCAATGGTATTCAAAATTCAAGCCCAACTCAGTTAACCGATCGGGCAGATATGCAAAAGAAATTCATGGGCCATTTCCAAACGGCTGAATGGAAGGTATCCCTCTTGCCAAATTATCTTCCCTCAAACAGAAGAAAAGGGGAGTTGGCAATCCACTTCATCAAGGGATGGAGAGAGTTTAGCATGAAATGCAATAACCCTCCTGTTCAAGAAGATACAATCCCTATCTGCCAAAAAGGCCTCATATCAACAATCAATGAGAGACTCTTGGGAGCAAATATCAAGAGCTTCGATCAATTGAATTCCATAGTGGCAGACATTGAGATGTTTCTAGCCGAGCAAATGACACATACATCTCATAAAGGCAAGCTCCCCAAAGAGCGCAATAAGTTAGTAAAAGAAGTCAACATCATTGACTCCTCACCTGATGATGAAGCAAAGGGGGCAACAATCTCTCCTGTCCCAAAGAAGAAATCAGAAGCTAAAGCTCCACTGCCATCATTGATGGGGCGCATGAAGACTCCTTATTCTTTCAAAAAACAAGAAGCATATTAAAGAGGCTCTTTGATCTCTGCCTCGACAACCAATTAATATCACTGCCAAAACCAAAGAAGCAGGCAGATGTCAGCAAAATCAATCAGCTTAATTTGCCCGTATCACCGTATGGTGGGGCATGCAATTGAAGATTGCTACATCTTCAAAAATGAGGCCCAGAAGATCATTCAAATGGCCTCATATCTATGCAAAATGCTCTGGCTGACCCTCCTTAACTTCATGCTTGGGATCGACCAGAGCAATCTGTCAATGTCATTTATATGACGAGACTTCCAACAAATTCAAATCATCCCGAGGACGGTCATTCATGTAATCCTCCTCAAGATAATTCAGGAGCTCATTCTCTACCAAGATCAAGACATGATCCACATAGAATAATGAGGAAAGTCCAAAGGTAAATATACTCTTATGCATACTCAAATATATTCAGAACTGCCTCCTATGTCGCCATATGCAGACTCAATTGGGTGGCTATCCGAAGATCCTTCAACTTCTGTCGAGCCGGCAAGGTTATATTCTTTCCCTCGACATCTCACTTACTCACTTTTCCGGCTATGCCTTCAATCCGGATTAATGGATTACCGAGCTCCGGCAGAAATATTAGCCAATTACTGCCCATATCATCAAGTGATGGGTCATAGTATCAAAGATTGCATAAGATTCAAAAATGATGTTCAAAAGCTAATTGACCTGAGTATTCATCGGGTCAACCAGCCTCATACTCAACAACCACCAAATGGACCAGCCAATCCTGGATCCTATATGGTGAAAGTCATTAGGGCATCATCATCCTTTGGTCTTCCTCAGTTATCAGTGGGGGAGCATTCAAATCCATATTTATCCAGTCAATCGTATACAAATCTGCATCTTCTATAATAAGCTCTCATTTGCAACAAAGAGCACCAAGTTTATACTTGACAATCTCAGAAGACAAAGTCTGGTTTCCATACTTAAACCAGCATCATATATCTTTCAAGAGTGAAAAGAGATGTATAACTATTGTCTGGATCTCCATGATTTAGTTGAAACTCATATCTGGGAAGGAAAATTTGATCAATATGGGAATTCTTTGGCGCCAGCAAATAAGGTGTCACAACGAGCCTATGGTTCAAGTCCAGAATCCCAAGCTCTATATCCAAAGATATGTGAATATTATCATCATCCCCTGGGCTATGGACGATACAAAGTCAAAGCTGAAATGGAGCAATTTAAAATTGATCTTTTTCAATACAGAATGAGAATATCGAAAGAAGTTGCGACAAAGCCAATCTCCCAGCAAGCAGAGGAGTTCGTGGATCATTATCACCAACTCTCATCTTCAATTATTCAAGAAGCAATTAATGCAACCTTTGAGAATGGGTCACTGTCGGCCCTCAAAATCAGCCAGTTCCAAAAGAGTCAACAACTCTACAACTAAGAGGTGGCTCCAACAAGAGAAGCATCTCCAAATCATCTTCAGAGCAGAAAGTCATAAGCTTACTTAAAGCTCTTCAGGTATGAAATCAAAATATATACATATATATATATATAAACAGAACAAAAACAAAACAAAAAAAAAAACAACAAACAACAAAAAAAAACAAAAACAAAAAAAAACAAAGAATAATAATAATAATAATAAAAGAAGAATGAAAAAGAACAAATGTAGCGTGATGCTGCTGCTGAGGTACCTCAAGTATCAACTAAAAAAAAATCATCAATCAATCAAAATTGAAGAATCAAATCACATATTTAACTCACCAATTTACAATATGGTGTCCAAACCTCAACCAAAGAAGCTATAAATCTCTCCAAGTGATAATACCAAACAGGCTGAAGGTAAGCCAACAATGCTGACATATCAGCGTCGGCCAACAAATAATTCAAATCGCTGTCGCAAGAAAGGGCATAGGAAAGAGCAAAAAGTTGCATCTACTATTTTCAAGAAGCCTGATATCACAAAATCAAGCAGAGTCATTCTCATTTAAGGCAAGGAGTCAAAGCCTCTGCCTAAAGCCGAAATACGGGCGGATTCTTATGTCTTCAACCCTTCAGATGAAGAAGAAGAGCTGTCCAATATGCCTCCTCATACAAAAGAAAGAGCCAAAGTCCCCATGCCTCATCAAATAAGCCGGACAGCGCTCCTCTCTTTTCAAATGGAAGGATGTTGATTCCTCTCTCTCAAAAGAAATCTGTCAAGCCAAAGAAGCCATCTGAGTCCTTGTTGACACGGGATGGAAATAGGGTTGGTGAACCACACGCGGGGTGGCATCGGCGCGGGAACACCGACCATTTGATTTTGTTTATTTTATTTCATTTGGATTTGAATTTCGCGGGGCGTGCCAGTTTGTCTAATAGACAGAAAAGAATCCGCGCAATGCGGAAGAGAAAAATTGGGTGTCCATGAAATGGACGGGGGTGTCCGTGTGACGGACGACTGGGTTGTCCATGAAATGGACGGGGATGCCCGTGTGACGGGCGACTAGGGTGCGCCGTTTTTATCTGAACTCCTTGAGTCCCGTATCTATACTCATCAGATGATTGAGGTAGCATGTGCTGGACCTCTGTCTCCATCGATCGAAATCGATGTTACATTTACATCGAGTTAAGACTCTTGATGTTATTTAACATCAGTTTTAACCCGAATACCATTCATAGCAAAAAGGGATGAGAGAATACACATTTTTTTTAGAAAATCCTGGGCATGATGCATCATTTTCTTTTGGTTATTTTTGAAATACTTTTTGCTTTGAGTGTTTCATTTTGAAAAGACTGCCCTTTGTGGAGCTCGAGATATGACTTTTAAGAAGGGAACGGGTATATTTCCGTGAACCCATTTGGGGTCTCCCTCCTCTCTTTTTTTTGAGAAAGATGTTGTTTGAAGGTTTTATTTTGGAAAACCTGAGGATTATTATTGCAGACGGGCATATACCCGTTCATTTGATTCTGAACTTGAGGGAAGTCGTGATTAGAAGTAGCATTTAGAAGAGTTGCTACATCAATCCCCTTTTCTTTTATGACATGATATTCTTTTACAACATCCTTCTTTTTAAAAGAAGTCCGAATTGAGGCAGAATTTCATTTCTCCTTGTTCATCGTTTCATTCATTCATCATTCATTTTTTTTTACTTGTATGAGTATGATTTTCGGAGAACGTATGCACATATCTCCATGGACGTTCTTGTCAATTTGAAGTTCCTTTCTGGAAACTGTCCATATGAACACAATTCTTGTGAGTATGCATTCATGCTGCTCTTGGGAGTATCTGAGCACAGTTCGGGTCCCATCACAGTTCGGGTCCTGTCACAGTTCGGGTCCTGTCACAGTTCGGGTCCTGTCATAGTTCGGGTCCTGTCACAGTTCGGGTCCTGTCATAGTCCGGGTCCTGTCCTCTTTTTCTTTGGATGTGTGTATATTATCACAATTTTCATAAATTTATTTTGGCAGAGTTTCCACTTATGCGGAATGCCCTCACGAAGATATATGCATATGAATATGTACTTATATCCATGTGTCCCCGGAGAACCTTTATCCGGAGGGATTTTGCCCTTAAAAAAAAAAGGTATATGTGTATAATCATAAATTTGCAGTTTACACATATTTTCTCACCGGTATTCCCTTTTGAGTGGAATGTCCGGTAAAAGGTACCATCTGCATATGCAGAATCCCCTTTTAAGAGGTATATGCATATAATTGCGAATTTTATGATTATATAAACATGCCCGTGGGCGGAGACTGCATTTGGGCAGAGTTTCCTCTTGGAAACACATGTATATGAATACAAAGTTTGTGATTATATTGATATGTTTTTAGAGGGAAAACTCTGACATAGGCAGGGCCTCCTCCCAAGAAACATATGTGTATAGGCACAAATTTGAGTTTTATAGGTATGTTCTTAGGCGGAATCTCCACTCGGGCAGAGTTCCTTCTAGGAAACATGCATATAAAAATACCAATTTGTGAATATACAAACATGTTCTTGGGCAGAATCTTCCCTTGGGCAGAACCTCCTCTAAGAAACATATAAATATAAACACAGATTTGAAATTTATAGATATGTTCTTAGGTTGAATCTCTGCTTGGGCAGAGTTTCCTCTAAGAAACACATATATAAAAAGACGAATCTGTGAATATATGAATATGTTCTCGAGTAGAATCTCCATTTGGGCAGAGTCTCCTCTAAGAAACATATGCATATAGCACAAACACACCATCCCGGAGAGTTTAAAACTCGATGGGAGGTGGCATAAATAACAAAGGTATCTAAAATACCATATGTCCGTAATGGACGGTATTTAGAACCTATAGCCCGTGAGGGCCAGTGCCGCTATTGCGGACTTTAGCCGATGAAGTTTGCCGATGCCGTACCTTAGCTCACAAGGAAATGAGATTGAGAATGGATTTGAAAATTTCTATTTCCTTCAATTTTGAAAGAGGAGGGCTAAAGAGCCGGGGGCCTTTTACATGGAGAATGGGGGGATCCGGGAGAATGGAAGCCGGGAGCCAGAGGGACCGGAGGAGAGGACCTTTTTCCATGGGGAATGGGGTGCCTTTTATAGGGGAAGGCACCCCTTACATTGCATGGGTGGGGGGGTTTAAACCGATGGGAGTTCCATCGGTTAGAGGGAAAATTCCCTCTAACCGATGAGACTCTCATCGGTTAAAGAAAAAAAACTCTCTAACCGATGAGACTCCCATCGGTTAGAGGGTTAAAGGCCCTCTAACCGATGGGGGTACCATCGGTTAGGGCTTTTCCCTTTTTTTTTTTTTTCTGTTTCCTATATATTTTTTTGTTTTTTCTGTTTCTCTGTTTTTTCTGTCTTTTTTCTGTTTTCTTTATTTTTTCTGTTTTCTGTTTTTTTTTTTGAAAGGGGAACCCCTTAACCGATGGGGGTTCCATCGGTTTAGGGGGAATCCCCCCTAACCGATGGAACCTCCATCGGTTAGAGGGGAAAACCCCCCCTAACCGATGGAGGTTCCATCGGTTTTGGGGGGAATCCCCCTAGCCGATGGAACATCCATCGGTTTAGGGGAGAACTCCCCTAAACCGATGGAGCTTCCATCGGTTAGAGGGGAATTCCCCTCTAACCGATGGAAGTACCATCGGTTGGAGGGGATTCCCCTTCCAACCGATGGAGCTTCCATCGGTTAAGGGGGAAAACCCCCTTAACCGATGGAGCTACCATCGGTTAGGGGGAAAAAACCCCCTAACCGATGGTATTCACATCGGTTTAGGGGAGGGGCTAAAAAAATCTATAAATAGACCACCCTCCCCTTCGTTTGAAGGGGTCTTGCCCTTTGGAGAAGCCCGTGCCATTCGTCGTGCCATTCCGTACATTTTGTCGGAAGTTCTGCCGTCCCGGACGGAGAATCAATTGCAAGTCTTTGGAGCCTTCGTGGCGGACTTGTTCTTGTACTTATCTTGGTCTTGTAGACCTCGTAATGCCGGAATTCTTCCGTGCCGTATTTTTATCCGGAGATTTATTCTCCTCGGCATCTCCCACTTGCTTGGGGTGCTTGACAATACTTGAGAGTTTGAATGCTCGGATCAAGTTATGACTTTAAGTAACCTTGGGGTCACCCTAATCATAACTGCTTTGACCTCTTAATCAAGCCGTTAAACCGGTTAGGTGGGATTTTAACCGGTTAGATGGGGTCAACATTTTACCGGTAGTTGCCAACTCCCGGTTAAGTAGCCATCTTCTTTTCACAGGCTAGCTAACTGAGTAGTTGCCCACAGGTGAATGTCACCTACTTAACTTGTCGGACCACTATATAAGGGAGTATTGATGCTTCCCTTAACAAGCATCCGACACATCCATCACATTCATATTTGCTTTTTTTTTTGTTCCAACAAATGCCCCCCACGGGGTACGTGTCGGAGTTGGAGTGACGGCACGTAGCCCGTGCGAGCCTCATATAGCAGTCTTCTTCATATCCCGGGCTAGCCAATTTCCGACTTTGTTCTGTTGCCAGGTTAATGCCTTTATTCTTCCTCCTCTTCCTTTGGGGGAAAGAGATGACATATGTCCCATAGCACAACAGTCTGTCTTGTATCTTGGACTGTCCTTCCTTTGTTGATTTCTGATTTCTTCAATATTTCTCTGTTCTTATTTTCTCTTCCCCTTTCATGTATCTTTTTTCAGATTTTCAAAATGCCTCGGGGAGGAGGATATTTGAGCCGTGGTGATTACGCCCAGCGGACTCGGGACAAGGTGATCCTTCTTGATGATGTGATGCCGAGATTTGGAGCACCTCGTACTTCAAGCCGCAACTTGAATAGCGGAAATGATATTGTAGCAGAAGTAAATTCCGGCGGTCTTGCTATCAACGGCGGGGTGGATGTGTCCCGCATTAGCCGCCGGAATGGAGTTTATTATTACTCGCGGGAGGAGGACTACCCGGAGTATCTCCCATCAGATCCAGAGCTATTCACCTTTATTCAGAATTTTATCCCTTCACACATGACCGCAGGTGATCTTTTCTTGAGTGTAGAAAGGCGGTATTTAGAATCGGCCATTTTAAAGTCCCGGGATAGTCTTCTCGGTACCTGCGCCTTTTCATATCCCAGCTTCCCTTTGGGGTTTGCTGTTCAGCACCGACTCCCCCGGGCTGTTGATCTGGGTTCATTTAGCCATGATCTGGAGAGTTATACCCGGTCAAGGAAAATTTCTCCAGCAGTTTGGAACTTGATGAATCGTCACCAAGCGAGGCCGGAGACTAATGGCCTACAATTACTGCCTTGTAACACCAGGTATGTGTCTGGAGATTATGACAATCGGTGCTTACTGAACCGAATTGTCGATCTGACTAGTCCCAGTTGGTATGGGAACTGGTCAGTTTTATCTTCTCACATTTTTCACTTTGGTGCCACTGAATGGTTGATGGGGGTCCTCCACCATTACGGGGAGATCTTGAACTCAGCGGGTATTTATGAGGCCGTTGGGACGGCGTTGTATAATTACCCATGCCATACTGGGCTTCTTCAGGCATTAGTGGAGAGATTCAATCCCCGATGGAACACCTTTGGGACGGCTGAAGGTGAAACTTCCATTGATTTATGGAGCTTCCACCGGATCTCCGGTTGCCAATATCTGGGTATTTTTATGAAGAAATTGTTCTGGATGATTTGCACACCTATCGCAGTAATGGCGCTGGTGAATATATTCTTCCATACAGCCTCCGCTTTCTGACAAAGGTATGGAGAGACTTGGTCCTAGTTGAGAGGACGGAGGATCCGGAGTCCACTGTGGCGAACCCCAGGGTAAGTCAGAATGCTTGGCTTCGTTATTTCTATAACGGGCCATTTTGCTTTTTTGACAACTTTGCGACGGAAGGCCGCCGCCTGGAGGAGTACAACCAGCTCAGTGTAGGGAAGCCCCATCATGGGAGATTCATCTTTGCCCCTGAGAACAAAGGGTGGAATCCTCGCCGGTCTAGATCTTCTCAGATCAAAGAAGCTGAACGGCCGAAGAGGAAGCAGCCTTCCTGCCTCTGTTTTTCATCATAATACTTGTATTTTGAGCTTGTAATCTTAGTCCTCTTTTCATCTTGTATGTAGTATCTGTCACCTTTTATGAACTTGCAACGGTGACTTAGACTTGTAATTTCCATAAATGTACAAATGAAGGATAAAGAAATCTTGCTTTACACTTTCTTTTCCTTATCCTTTCTTTTCTCCTCTTTTTTTTAAAAAACCAGTCCAAGTGCCCTTTTCGGGTTTTCACCGAAACCGGCCCCCTTTAGCTTTTTCCAACGCGCCCTTTCGGGTTTTCACGTTGAGGGGTTATCCATTTTTGCCTGAAGCGCCCTTTCGGGTTTTCACTTCAGCCGGATTTCTTGATCTTTTTACCCTCAAATATACAGTAAGTCGTATACTTGAGTCCATCGGGGTATCTCTATTTTTAACCCCTCCTTTTTTTGTGTTTTTGTTTTTAAACAAAGCTGTTGAAGACTTGACTGACTTGGATGGTTGAATGACTGAAGATTTGGCTGAGGAACGGATGATGGTTTTAGGTATGGTTTGAGACTTAGATTTGGCCAATGATTGGGGATTGGGATTTGGGATTTGAATTTCGGATGTGGATTTGGGTTTGA
Organism: Colocasia esculenta; assembly: GCA_014218235.1. Classification (NCBI taxonomy): domain Eukaryota; kingdom Viridiplantae; phylum Streptophyta; class Magnoliopsida; order Alismatales; family Araceae; genus Colocasia; species Colocasia esculenta. The sequence continues at coordinate 127,350,301 of CM024757.1, forward strand.
ATATGAGTATGTTGGGTTACCTTTGTGGTATTTTGAATTAAGGTTTAGATATGAATATGGATATGAGATTTGGGTATGTTTTAGCCCTGGGCTTGGTTTTGAACGGGCTCTGGAATGGTGTTTGCTATTTTGGCTTTGGGATTAGAATTTCACCCCTCTTTGATGGCTTAGTGCCGGGGCAAGGGGTTTATACTTGAATTTCAATGGCTGGAGAAAAAGGCTTTTTTGCCTGCATATTGGGCTTGTTGTCTTGATCTCCCTTCTGTTCTGCATGTGGTATTTGTCGCCCTTTATGAATTTGTAATATGGTGACTTGTAACTTTGTGAATGCCTGAATGGAGAACTAAAAAGTCCTCGCTTTCATTCTCTCTCTTTTTTTCCTTTCTTTCTTATTTTCTTTTTTCACATTACCGGCCTTAGTGCCCTTTCAGGTTTTCACCAAGACCAGCCCCCTCTAGCTTTTTCCAACGTGCTATTTCGGGTCTTCACGTTGAGGGGTTATCCATTTTTGCCTGAAGCGCCCTTTCGGGTTTTCACCTCAGCTGGATTTTTTGATCTTTTTGCCCTTAAGTATACAAGGGATTGTATACTTAAGTCCATCGGGGCATCTCTATTTTTAACCCCTTTTTTTTATTTCTCCTTCCTTTTTTTTTTGAAGATTTGACTGGCTCAGATACTCAAAAGGGTGAGGGTCTGGTTCTGAAACGGGTGGTGAACTGGGACGGGATGAATGGTGATGGCTTCTGAGCGTGAAGATTTTTTTTTTTGAGTGTTGTTATGGGCTTTGGTATGGAGCTTAGGTTTGGATTTGGGGTTTAAGTTATTTCAGCTTCGGTTTTGGTTTTGAATTTGACATAGCCTACCTTTATGGTTTGTTGGCTATAGTCATGGTACTCTGGACTCAATATAGCCTACCTTTTTGGTTTGCTGGCTAATGTGATGATTTGATTTGGGTTTGACATAGCCTACCTTTGTGGTTTGTTGGCTATGGTTTAGGGTATTTGGATTTAACATAGCCTACCTTTTTGGTTTGCTGACTATGACTGGGATTTGGATTTGATATAGCCTATCTCTTGTGTTTTGCTCGGTTTCGGTATTTTGGATTTGACATAGCCTACCTTTTTGGTTTGTTGGCTATGGTTTTGGTATTTTGGATTTGGCATAGCCTACCTTTTTGGTTTGCTGGCTATGGTTTTGGTATTTTGGATTTGACATAGCCTACCTTTTTAGTTTGCTGGCTATGGTTTTGGATTTGGCATAGCCTACCTTTTTGGTTTGTTGGCTATGGTTTTGGTATTTTGGATTTGACATAGCCTACCTTTTTGGTTTGCTGGCTATGGTTTTGGATTTGGCATAGCCTACCTTTTTGGTTTGTTGGCTATGGTTTTGGTATTTTGGATTTGACATAGCCTACCTTTTTGGTTTGCTGGCTATGGTTTTGGTATTTTGGATTTGGCATAGCCTACCTTTTTGGTTTGTTGGCTATGGTTTTGGTACGGTTTTGACATAGCCTACCTTTTTGGTTTGCTGGCTATGGTTTTGGTATTTAGATTTGACATAGCCTACCTTTTTGGTTTGTTGGCTATGATTTTGGTATTTTGGATTTTGTCATAGCTTACCATTGTAGCTTGGAACCTCATTTGGCGGGATATGCAAAATAAGCCTCCACCTTTCATTGGATCTTCTATTTCCGGGTTTATACATGGAACGCCCTTGGCTTTATGCCGGGTAGGGACTGACAAGTTCGGGGTGTATAACTGGTAGGTGGAAATTTGATTCCTTTGTCCCTATCTGCAGCAAACTTTGTTTCATAATTTTTCACTCTATTTTGGCTTCATGCCTTTTGAGGTGACTGTTTCTTTTTGTTTTGGAGGCTGGCCAGGGAATTCATGTTCTGGCGCGTGGTACAATTTCAGGTGTTTCCCGTTGAGCGGAGGAAAGGGCACAATACCTTTATGGTCCACGAGCCGATATGCGCCTCCTTCATATGCCATAGTGATAATATATGGACCGAGCCAAATAGGCTGCAATTTGCCGCATGATTTCCCAGCCATTGCTTCTCTGCACCTGACCATGACAAGATCCCCTTGTTTGAAAGCTCTGGGTCTTGCTAATTTGTCGAACGCACGAACCATTCTGGCTTGATATACTTGAAGGGATTTGTAGGCTTCAAGGCGCTTCCCTTCTAAATTGGAAAGCTCTTCGAGTCTTCTCTCCATTTGATCTTGATCTTGGCATTGAAATTCATTTTGAATTGCCACCCGATAGGATGTCATTTCAATTTCTATAGGGATCATGGCCTCAGCTCCATAGACTAAGGAGAAGGGTGAACACCCTGTAGGAGTTTTATATGTAGTTCTGTAAGCCCATAAAGCTTCGTGAACTTTTTCTCCCCACTCTCGCTTTCTATTGTCAACTATCTTGGCGAGTAACTTGCAGAGAGTTTTGTTAAAGGCTTCTGCTAACCCATTAGCTTGCGGGTTGTATATTGAGGATGTCCTCCAGTCAATATGGAACTTTGCCGCCAAAGAATATATTGTTTTGTTTCTAAACTGCGACCCATTATCAGATATAATCCTGTGAGGAGTCCCAAATCTGTATACTATATTTTGTTTGACGAATTTGGCGACCGAGTCTCCAGTCACCTCCCTCAATGGGATAGCTTCAGCCCATCGAGAGAAATAATCTGTAGCAGCCAATATAAACTTGTGGCCTTGAGAGGAAGGTGGGAATGGTCCCACAATATCCATACCCCATTCAGCAAAGGGCCATGTTGGCGCTGTGGGATGTAACATATTTGGTGATTTCCTCGGCACAGGACCAAATGCCTGGCATTGATGACATGCACGGGCATATTGGATACAGTCCGCGTATATAGTGGGCCAGTAGAAACCTTTTAGTTTGATATTGATTTTCATCTTTTCCCCTGCCTGGTGTGCACCACACAGCCCAGAGTGAACTTCCTTCATGATGATTTTGGCTTCCTTGAGGGATAAACATCTGAGGAGCACTGGTCCTTTCTTTTCATGAACCAATCTATAGAGCTGACCTGCTACAATCTGATATGATGCAGCCCTTCGCAGGAGTTGGATTTTTTGAGCCCGGTCAGAAGGTAGCCAGCCTTTCTTGATTTTAATGATCGGCTCACGCCAATCCTGAGGTTCATTTGTGACATCTTGCTCTGTAGTGTATACTTCTTCAATCATAATATCAGACTCAGCGTCGAAGACACTCGGCATGAGTCTTCTGTGGCGGACCATTATGTCCACTTCTCCTTCAGGGGGCAATTTTATGGTAGAGGCCAATTTGGCCAGAGCATCAGCCTGGGAATTTTCATTTCTTGGTATATGGGATATATGGAAAAAACTGAATTGTTCTTTGAGTTTCATGGCTGCATTGTAATATGGAAGTAATTGTAGTTTACGGACTTCATACTGGCCCAATATTTGTCGGATGACCAGTTGTGAGTCTCCGTAAACTTGTATACCTCTGATCCCCATTTCGAGAGCTAATCGAAGTCCAATAATTAAGGCTTCATATTCTGCTTCGTTATTTGTAAGTTGCTTCATGAGAGCACATGAATTGTATAAGATTCCTCCATATGGGGTGACAAAAACAATTCCAGCTCCAGTAGAGACAGAGGTGGAACCATCTGTATATTGAAGAATTCGGGAAGCCCCGTCAAAATATAGCTCCCATGAAGGTAAGTCGATTGTGACAACCTCTTTGGAATGTGGGGTTTCCTGAATTTGATCTTCTTTCCCATTTATAGAGGAGAGAGTTTCGTCTTCCGGAAGATCTATAGACAGAGGGGAATTTTCTGTTATTGGATGAGCGGCTAAAAATTCAGCCAGACCCTGTCCTTTGATGGCTTTTTGTGGGATATATGTGATATCAAATTCCATAAGGAGCAGGGCCCATTTCCCGAGCCGTCCTGATAGTACAGGCTGCCTCAACAAGTATTTGAGTGGATCATACTTGGAGATGAGTTTAACTTCATGGGCCAGCAGATAATGTCTCAATTTCTTGACGGCAAATACCAGTGCTAGGCATACTTTCTCCATTGGAGCATATCGGAGCTCTGGACCAATTAGCTTTCTGCTAAGATAGTATAAAGCTTGCTCTTTTTCATCCTCATTTATTTGTGCCAATAAAGCTCCCAGAGAAGCATCCATAGCTGAGATATAAAGTATAAGAGATCTCCCAGCAATTGGTGCCCCCAGAACTGGTGGAGTAAGGAGATACTTTTTGATCTGTTCAAAAGCAATCTGGCATTCTTGATCCCAGATGAAGGGTGCATTCTTCTTCATTAATTTGCCGAACGGCATGCATTTTCCTGAGAGATTGGATATAAATCGCCTGATATAGGCTAGTCTTCCTTGAAATGACCTTAGCTCAGTCAAATTTTGAGGAGGCGGCAATTGCTGGATTGCCTTGATTTTGTCAGGGTCTATTTCTATTCCCCGATATTTGACGATGAAACCCAGGAACTTGCCACTTGAAACCCCAAATGCACATTTCATAGGGTTCATCTTCAATTTGAATTGACGAAGCCTTTCAAAAACACGGCGAAGATCATATAGATGGTCCTCCCGTTTTTTGGTTTTGACGACGAGATCATCGACATAGCATTCGACTACATCATGAATCATTTCGTCAAATATTTTTGTCATGGCTCTTTGATATGTGGCTCCTGCATTCTTCAAGCCAAAGGGCATTCTTTTGTAGTTGAAGATGCCTTTGGGTGATCTGAATGCAGTGTAATCTTTATCTTTGATCGCCATCCGGACTTGATTGTAGCCGGAAGACCCGTCCATGAAAGACAAGGCTTCATAGCCGGTGGTCATATCCACCATTGTTTCAGTAATTGGGACTGGGAAATCATCCTTGGGACATGCTTTATTCAAGTCCCTATAGTCGATACATATCCGGATTTGACCATTCTTTTTCTTCACTGGAACAATATTGGCGAGCCATATTGGATATATGCATGGCTCGATGAAGTCTACTTCAGAAAGCTTGTCGACTTCAGTATTCACTCTCAATTCTAGTTCATGCCGCATACGCCTTTGAGCTTGTTTGACAGGCTTGGCCGTATGCAGTATAGATAATTCATGCTCAGCAACTGATGGCTCTAGTCCCGGCATTTCTTTATAATTCCAAGCGAAACAATCTTGGAATTCTAGCAGAAGAGTTTGATAGGATTGCCTTTCTTGTTCATCAAGAAGGGCGCTGATAAAGATCGGCCGGGGATCTTGTTGACTCCCGAGATTGAGTTCAATTAATTTATCAATAGTGGCTTGTCCACCATCCTCGATTTCTTGGGGAGCTGGTTGTAGACCTATGAAATCTCCTTCATCATCGGAGTTGGTGACGTAGACTTCATAGAGATCCCTATCTTGAAGATTTGTAGATGAAGATTGCTTGCAGAATTCTTCTGATGGCTCTTCATTTAATAATTCATTTGATAGAGCTGGAATAATATCTTGGAAGTTGGAGTCGGAACACTCCTGATTATTCTGGGTGCTGCAGACCTCTGATGATGATTCCACAACATTAACTGTATAAGAGGATTTGGCATCATAACCTAATCCTCTAGTATCTTTTGCAGAGAATGGAGGTTGCCCCCGGACTTGAGAGGGTTCCCATAGTTGCTTGAAGAAATTCCTCCGGGAAACATCTTGTACCTGAGGGATTTTCTGCTTTCTGCACATATCCTTAATCTTTTCTGGCATATCGGCCATTTCTTGTATTGATTCTAGCTGGTTGTTGGAGCTGTCTTCCCAACCAAAATCATCCTCTGTATAAGTTGGGAGTGTCAATTCCCCTTTGTAGAAGAGAATTGGCTTAGCCATTCTTCTTTCTTTTCTTTGATAAGTGACGGCGAAAGTTTTTAATCGTCGAACACTTTGTTCTTGCTTCGGAGAATAAATTTGCATGCAATTGGGTGGTAAAGGAATACCGCCATCAATGACTTGACTTACATGATCAGCTTCATAACTGATATTCCGCCGTTCTGGGCGGATTTCTTTGCTTTGAGAATTCTTTGCAGAAGATTTAGCAAGGCTTTTATTTATCACAAAAAGCTCGCCAGTCTCACTGTCTTCATTTGAGCATTTAATTTGCTTCCCCTTTTCTTTAGACAGGAAGAAGGGTTGAGGATTTGGTCCCCCAAGATATAAGAGGGCATCAGTCAAGTTGCATTCATCCTCCCGAAAGGGGGCTTGATCAGCAAAAACTGTATATTGCTTCCCTTCTTTTGCATATTTGATGCATTGATGGAGAGTTGATGGAATGACCCAGTTTTCATGCAGCCAAGGTCTCCCAAGCAGAACTTTATATGTTGTATTAGCATCAATAATGAAAAAGGTCACCCTAGTGACGAAATCCCCTAGAGCCAAGTTGACGGTGACTCTTCCTACTGCTTTTTCTGAATTTTGATTGAATCCTGTGATCTTCACATCCTGCACCCTTTGCATATAAGGCATAAGATATAAAGATTGAAAGGTCTTGTAGGGCATTAGATTAATGGATGCCCCCGGATCAATCAAGATCCGATTTAATGACCTGTCATTGATGTTTCCTTTCATATATAATGGACGATTATGATATGGGGAAGATAATAGCAAATCTTCATCAGTGAAGGTGACATTTGCCGCCATTGCTTCATATGCCTGAGCTTGGAAATTTGCCATATGGGCTTCATAAATTTCTGGTTCTTGGAGTATTTTGACAAGAGTTTCTCTCAAGTCTTTACTCCAAGCAATTGCCTTCTAGACAGTAAGGTTAACGGGGAGTGATTTGAGTTGCTGAAAGATTTTGTCATCAGCCTTGATGCGTATCTGGTCCGATGAGGGAGATCCCTTTATCGAGGACTCAGATGGCTTCTTTGTCTTGACATATTTCTTTTGAGAGAGAGGAATCAACATCCTTCCATTTGAAAAGAGAGGAGCGTTGTCCGGCTCATTTGATGAGGCATGGGGACTTTGGCTCTTTCTTTTGTATGAGGAGGCATATTGGACAGCTCTTCTTCTTCATCTGAAGGGTTGAAGACATAAGAATCCGCCCGTATTTCGGCTTCAGGCAGAGGCTTTGACTCCTTGCCTTAAATGAGAATGATTCTGCTTGATTTTGTGATATCAGGCTTCTTGAAAATAGTAGATGCAACTTTTTGCTCTTTACCATGCCCTTTCTTGCGACGGCGATTTGAATTATTTGTTGGCCGACGCTGATATGTCAGCATTGTTGGCTTACCTTCAGCCTGTTTGGTATTATCACTTGGAGAGATTTATAGCTTCTTTGGTTGAGGTTTAGACACCATATTGTAAATTGGTGAGTTAAATATGTAATTAGATTCTCCAATTTTGATTGATTGATGATTTTTTTTTAGTTGATACTTGAGGTACCTCAGCAGCAGCATCACGCTACATTTGTTCTTTTTCATTCTTCTTTTATTATTATTATTATTATTCTTTGTTGTTTTGTTTTTGTTTTTTTTTTTTTTTTTTTTGGTTTGTTTGTTGTTTTTTTTTTGTTTTGTTTATATATATATATGTATATATATTTTTTTATTTCATACCTGAAGAGCTTTAAGTAAGCTTATGACTTTCTGCTCTGAAATGATTTGGAGATGCTTCTCTTGTTGGAGCCACCTCTTAGTTGTAGAGTTGTTGACTCTTTTGGAACTGGCTGATTTTGAGGGCCGACAGTGACCCATTCTCAAAGGTTGCATTAATTGCTTCTTGAATAATTGAAGATGGGAGTTGGTGATAATGATCCACGAACTCCTCTGCTTGCTGGGAGATTGGCTTTGTCGCAACTTCTTTCGATATTCTAATTCTGTATTGAAAAAGATCAATTTTAAATTGCTCCATTTCAGCTTTGACTTTGTATCGTCCATAGCCCAGGGGATGATGATAATATTCACATATCTTTGGATATAGAGCTTGGGATTTGGACTTGAACCATAGGCTCGTTGTGACACCTTATTTGCTGGCGCCAAAGAATTCCCATATTGATCAAATTTTCCTTCCCAGATATGAGTTTCGACCAAATCATGGAGATCCAGACAATAGTCATACATCTCCTTTCACTCTGAAAGATATATGATGCTGGTTTAAGTATGGAAACCAGACTTTGTCTTCTGAGATTGTCAAGTATAAACTTGGTGCTCTTTGTTGCAAATGAGAGCTTATTATAGAAGATGCAGATTTGTATACGATTGACTGGATAAATATGGATTTGAATGCTCCCCCACTGATGGCCGAGGAAGACCAAAGGATGATGATGTAGTAATGACTTTCACCACATAGGATCCAGGATTGGCTGGTCCATTTGGTGGTTGTTGAGTATGAGGCTGGTTGACCCGATGAATACTCAGGTCAATTAGCTTTTGAACATCATTTTCTAATCTTATGCAATCTTTGATACTATGACCCATCACTTGATGATATGGGCAGTAATTGGCTAATATTTCTGCCGGAGCTCGGTAATCCATCAATCCGATTGAAGGCATAACCGGAAAAGTGAAAAAGTTTAATGTCGAGGGAAAGAATATAACCTTGCCGGCTCGACAGGAGTTGAAGGATCTTTGGATAGCCACCCAATTGAGTCTGCATATGGCGACATAGGAGGCAGTTCTGAATATATTTGAGTATGCATAAGAGTATATTTACCTTTGGACTTTCCTCATTATTCTATGTGGATCATGTCTTGATTTTGGTAGAGAATGAGCTCCTGAATTATCTTGAGGAGGATTACATGAATGACCGTCCTCGGGATGATTTGAATTTGTTGGAAGTCTCGTCATATAAATGATATCGACAGATTGCTCTGGTCGATCCCAAGCATGAAGTTGAGGAGGGTCAGCCAAAGCATTTTGCATAGAAATGAGGCCATTTGAATGATCTTCTGGGCCTCACTTTTGAAGATGTAGCAATCTTCAATTACATGCCCCACCATACGGTGATACGGGCAAATTAAGCTGATTGGTTTGGCTGACACCTGCCTGCCTCTTTGGTTCTGGCAGTGATATTAACTGATTGTCGAGGCAGAGATCAAAGAGCCTCTATGATTCTTGTTTTTTGAAAGAATAAGGAGTCTTCATGCGCCCCATCAATGATGGCAGTGGAGCTTTAGCTTCTGATTTCTTCTTTGGGGCAGGAGAGATTGTTGCCCCCTTTGCTTCATCATCAGGTGAGGAGTCAATGATGTTGACCTTTTTTTTTTGCTAATTTATTGCGCTCTTTGGGGAGCTTGCCTTTATGAGATGTCTGTGTCATTTGCTCGGCTAGAAACATCTCAGTGTCTGCCACTATGGAATTCAATTAATCGAAGCTCTTGATATTTGCTCCCAAGAGTTTCTCATTGATTGTTGATATGAGGCCTTTTTGGCAGATAGGGATTGTATCTTCTTGAACAGGAGGGTTATTGCATTTCATGCTAAACTCTCTCCATCCCTTGATGAAGTGGATTGCCGACTCCCCTTTTCTTCTGTTTGAGAGAAGATAATTTGGCAAGAGGGATACCTTCCATTCAGCCATTTGGAAATGGCCCATGAATTTCTTTTGCATATCTGCCCGATCGGTAACTGAGTTGGGCTTGAATTTTGAATACCATTGAAATGCGACTTCAATCAAGGAAGTTGCAAAATATCTGAAGAGATAAGATTTGCCGATGGCGAGCTCGACCAAGATAAATAACATAATGTGGCACATATTCCAATGGCGACCCCTGTCCATTAAACTTTGATAGTTTTGTGACTTTAGGGCATATCTCTGGCAGCTTCTTGAATTGATGATGTACTGGATATGGAACAGAATATGGATCTGCCACCTGAATACCTTTGCTCTACTGAGCGAACATATCTCGAATAATCCTTCAGTATCTCATGCCTTTGTATGGCAACACCTTGAGGGGTCATAATATTGGACGGATCAATGATGTCTTGAACCGTAGTTTGAGGAAGAAGACCAGTCGTAGAAGCTGCTGGATAATTTGTCGGGGCAGCCCCATCTGGATGTTGATTTTGTTGATTTTGAGCAGAGACTGGCTCCACAGAATGGGGAGGCTTGTAGTTACCAGTTGCCTCATTTCATTCAGAAGCACAGCCATTTGAGATTGGGATTGCTGCATCACTTGATATTTGTCGTCATCTGACATAGCCTGGAAATTTTCCTTTATCGGCAAGTCGGTGACGGGATTGATGTTTGAAGTTGAAGGCCCACCTTCTTCGACTTGAATATTTGCTTCTTCGAAGAAGGGGATTTGAATTCCCTCATGTTAAATATCAATACGAGGGAGAACTTGACCAGGTGCTTCAGCTTGTCCGCCAGGCTGGCGGTTTCTTCTGGCAAATTACCTGATGGCTTTAGCAGGATTGAAGTGGCTTCAGCGATTTGTTCAGCTGGTTCGCCAGAGTCATTCCCGGCGGCATAGCATGAGAAGATTATAAGCTTGGGTTTTTCCTCAACTGCCCAAGTAACACGTCGTCTTTTTGACGGACGGGTACTGGCGTTAGGAATTGCCCCCAGCCCATCAAATATTGAAACTCGCCGTATACGGTTGAAGGCCGATATGCGAGATTTGAATTACTGAGTTGGATTTTCTTTGACTATTCAGGTATTCTCCGAGCCTTGAGAAGTATAGATTGACTTCTTGTATATTTCTTTTTCTTTTTACCCATGATGGTGCTTGAGCTCAATATGTTGAAGGGAAGCATATTTGGCGTTGCTTCTCTTACTAAACACCTTTGATATATTTGCTTGAGTCTTCTTGAGTTTATGGGCTTCCTTTTTTTTTGGAACCCAGATTTGTTTGAACCTGGGAGAGTGCTGGGCCTTTTGCTTGACATCGGCTTCCTTCTTGGGATCTCCTGATTCTCCTTGAAACCGCCGCAAAACTGAGAAGCGGTTTGAGGTTGGGATTGTAGGAACATACCTATCCCGCAGGGTGATAGGTTGGCTTCCGTCAAGCCATACCTGCAGACCTTTGATCATGATGGATTTGTCGGATCTTGAGGTGGCAGCTGATGCCCTTTTACTTTTTATGATTTTATTTTGTCCTTGTTGTAGAGATGGAAAATATGATTTTGAAGGAGTTCACCCGGATTGAACAAGTCTGGATTTGGGCAGACTTAGTTTTTTTTTTTTTTAATGGCTTTTTTTTTGGGTTAAAGGTATGGTATTGGAATTTAGTGGAGCCTACCATTGAGGTTTGGTGGCTACGATTTTGGAATTTCAATTTGGATTTTGGTTTTGGATTCAGCCTACCTTGATGGTTTGTGGCCATATTTGATGTTTGGTTTTGATGTATTCCGGGATTGCATATGGTTTGGAATTTGAATTTGAGATTGGACATGACCGGCCTTGATGGCTTGCTGGTCATGAACTTGAGTTTGGATATGGTTTTGAATTTGGATTGGACATGACCTGCCTTGATGGCTTGTTGGTCATGAGCTTGAGTTTGGATATGGTTTTGAATTTGGATTGGACATGACCTGCCTTGATGGCTTGCTGGTCATGAGCTTGAGTTTGGATATGGTTTTGAATTTGGATTGGACATGACCTGCCTTGATGGCTTGTTGGTCATGAGCTTGAGTTTGGATATGGTTTTGAATTTGGATTGGACATGACCTACCTTGATGGCTTGGGCATGACCTGCCTTGATGGCTTGTTGGTCATGAGCTTGAGTTTGGATATGGTTTTGAATTTGGATTGGACATGACCTGCCTTGATGGCTTGTTGGTCATGAGCTTGAGTTTGGATATGGTTTTGAATTTGGATTGGACATGACCTGCCTTGATGGCTTGCTGGTCATGAGCTTGAGTTTGGATATGGTTTTGAATTTGGATTGGACATGACCTGCCTTGATGGCTTGCTGGTCATGAGCTTGAGTTTGGATATGGTTTTGAATTTGGATTGGACATGACCTGCCTTGATGGCTTGCTGGTCATGAGCTTGAGTTTGGATATGGTTTTGAATTTGGATTGGACATGACCTGCCTTGATGGCTTGTTGGTCATGAGCTTGAGTTTGGATATGGTTTTGAATTTGGATTGGACATGACCTGCCTTGATGGCTTGGGCATGACCTTGAGTTTGGATATGGTTTTGAATTTGGATTGGACATGACCTGCCTTGATGGCTTGTTGGTCATGAGCTTGAGTTTGGATATGGTTTTGAATTTGGATTGGACATGACCTGCCTTGATGGCTTGGGCATGACCTGCCTTGATGGCTTGTTGGTCATGAGCTTGAGTTTGGATATGGTTTTGAATTTGGATTGGACATGACCTGCCTTGATGGCTTGCTGGTCATGAGCTTGAGTTTGGATATGGTTTTGAATTTGGATTGGGCATGACCCGCCTTGATGGCTTATAGCCAATAAATGTTGTTGGCCAGAGTTAGGCTGATCCCCTCTATTAGTATTACCTTTGGAGAGCATTCGGATGCCCCCTGCTGATAATAACAGGACGAGCTTTGGCTTGCCCACAGCTCTCGTGGATCTTCCTTGTTAACTTGTTGGAGAGAGGCTTTTGAGCAGCATCTTCTTCATAGGCCGGAAGGGATCCGACAATTGTTGGAAAAATCCCCAAATATGATCGGAGTCGCCTGGTAACCGAACCTGGCATGATTGTTGATGGCGAGTGGTCCATAAGTGACGGCCATCTTCAACAGCTTATGATTTGCCTTTTTGTTTGTACCTTCAAGGGAAAATATCAGTATTAGGACTTTCATGAAAAATGTACGTATGTCTCATCCTTTGCTATGAATGGTGAGAAGAGGTCCCACCGGGCGTGCCAGTTGTTGACACGGGATGGAAATAGAGTTAGTGAACCACACGCGGGGTGGCATCGGCGCGGGAACACCGACCATTTGATTTTGTTTATTTTATTTCATTTGGATTTGAATTTCGCGGGGCGTGCCAGTTTGTCTAATAGACAGAAAAGAATCCGCGCAATGCGGAAGAGAAAAATTGGGTGTCCATGAAATGGACGGGGGTGTCCGTGTGACGGACGACTGGGTTGTCCATGAAATGGACGGGGATGCCCGTGTGACGGGCGACTCGGGTGCGCCGTTTTTATCTGAACTCCTTGAGTCCCGTATCTATACTCATCAGATGATTGAGGTAGCATGTGCTGGACCTCTGTCTCCATCGATCGAAATCGATGTTACATTTACATCGAGTTAAGACTCTTGATGTTATTTAACATCAGTTTTAACCCGAATACCATTCATAGCAAAAAGGGATGAGAGAATACACATTTTTTTAGAAAATCCTGGGCATGATGCATCATTTTCTTTTGGTTATTTTTGAAATACTTTTTGCTTTGAGTGTTTCATTTTGAAAAGACTGCCCTTTGTGGAGCTCGAGATATGACTTTTAAGAAGGGAACGGGTATATTTCCGTGAACCCATTTGGGGTCTCCCTCCTCTCTTTTTTTGAGAAAGATGTTGTTTGAAGGTTTTATTTTGGAAAACCTGAGGATTATTATTGCAGACAGGCATATACCCGTTCATTTGATTCTGAACTTGAGGGAAGTCGTGATTAGAAGTAGCATTTAGAAGAGTTGCTACATCAATCCCCTTTTCTTTTATGACATGATATTCTTTTACAACATCCTTCTTTTTAAAAGAAGTCCGAATTGAGGCAGAATTTCATTTCTCCTTGTTCATCGTTTCATTCATTCATCATTCATTTTTTTTTACTTGTATGAGTATGATTTTCGGAGAACGTATGCACATATCTCCATGGACGTTCTTGTCAATTTGAAGTTCCTTTCTGGAAACTGTCCATATGAACACAATTCTTGTGAGTATGCATTCATGCTGCTCTTGGGAGTATCTGAGCACAGTTCGGGTCCCATCACAGTTCGGGTCCTGTCACAGTTCGGGTCCTGTCACAGTTCGGGTCCTGTCATAGTTCGGGTCCTGTCACAGTTCGGGTCCTGTCATAGTCCGGGTCCTGTCCTCTTTTTCTTTGGATGTGTGTATATTATCACAATTTTCATAAATTTATTTTGGCAGAGTTTCCACTTATGCGGAATGCCCTCACGAAGATATATGCATATGAATATGTACTTATATCCATGTGTCCCCGGAGAACCTTTATCCGGAGGGATTTTGCCCTTAAAAAAAAAGGTATATGTGTATAATCATAAATTTGCAGTTTACACATATTTTCTCACCGGTATTCCCTTTTGAGTGGAATGTCCGGTAAAAGGTACCATCTGCATATGCAGAATCCCCTTTTAAGAGGTATATGCATATAATTGCGAATTTTATGATTATATAAACATGCCCGTGGGCGGAGACTGCATTTGGGCAGAGTTTCCTCTTGGAAACACATGTATATGAATACAAAGTTTGTGATTATATTGATATGTTTTTAGAGGGAAAACTCTGACATAGGCAGGGCCTCCTCCCAAGAAACATATGTGTATAGGCACAAATTTGAGTTTTATAGGTATGTTCTTAGGCGGAATCTCCACTCGGGCAGAGTTCCTTCTAGGAAACATGCATATAAAAATACCAATTTCTGAATATACAAACATGTTCTTGGGCAGAATCTTCCCTTGGGCAGAACCTCCTCTAAGAAACATATAAATATAAACACAGATTTGAAATTTATAGATATGTTCTTAGGTTGAATCTATGCTTGGGCAGAGTTTCCTCTAAGAAACACATATATAAAAAGACGAATCTGTGAATATATGAATATGTTCTCGAGTAGAATCTCCATTTGGGCAGAGTCTCCTCTAAGAAACATATGCATATAGCACAAACACACCATCCCGGAGAGTTTAAAACTCGATGGGAGGTGGCATAAATAACAAAGGTATCTAAAATACCATATGTCCGTAATAGACGGTATTTAGAACCTATAGCCCGTGAGGGCCAGTGCCGCTATTGCGGACTTTAGCCGATGAAGTTTGCCGATGCCGTACCTTAGCTCACAAGGAAATGAGATTGAGAATGGATTTGAAAATTTCTATTTCCTTCAATTTTGAAAGAGGAGGGCTAAAGAGCCGGGGGCCTTTTACATGGAGAATGGGGGGATCCGGGAGAATGGAAGCCGGGAGCCAGAGGGACCGGAGGAGAGGACCTTTTTCCATGGGGAATGGGGTGCCTTTTATAGGGGAAGGCACCCCTTACATTGCATGGGTGGGGGGGTTTAAACCGATGGGAGTTCCATCGGTTAGAGGGAATTTCCCTCTAACCGATGAGACTCTCATCGGTTAAAGAAAAAAAACTCTCTAACCGATGAGACTCCCATCGGTTAGAGGGTTAAAGGCCCTCTAACCGATGGGGGTACCATCGGTTAGGGCTTTTCCTTTTTTTTTATTTTCTGTTTCCTATATTTTTTTTTGTTTTTTCTGTTTCTCTGTTTTTTCTGTCTTTTTTCTGTTTTCTTTATTTTTTCTGTTTTCTGTTTTTTTTTTGAAAGGGGAACCCCTTAACCGATGGGGGTTCCATCGGTTTAGGGGGAATCCCCCCTAACCGATGGAACCTCCATCGGTTAGAGGGGAAAACCCCCCCTAACCGATGGAGGTTCCATCGGTTTTGGGGGGAATCCCCCTAGCCGATGGAACATCCATCGGTTTAGGGGAGAACTCCCCTAAACCGATGGAGCTTCCATCGGTTAGAGGGGAATTCCCCTCTAACCGATGGAAGTACCATCGGTTGGAGGGGATTCCCCTTCCAACCGATGGAGCTTCCATCGGTTAAGGGGGAAAACCCCCCTTAACCGATGGAGCTACCATCGGTTAGGGGGAAAAAACCCCCTAACCGATGGTATTCACATCAGTTTAGGGGAGGGGCTAAAAAAATCTATAAATAGACCACCCTCCCCTTCGTTTGAAGGGGTCTTGCCCTTTGGAGAAGCCCGTGCCATTCCGTCGTGCCATTCCGTACATTTTGTCGGAAGTTCTGCCGTCCCGGACGGAGAATCAATTGCAAGTCTTTGGAGCCTTCGTGGCGGACTTGTTCTTGTACTTATCTTGGTCTTGTAGACCTCGTAATGCCGGAATTCTTCCGTGCCGTATTTTTATCCGGAGATTTATTCTCCTCGGCATCTCCCACTTGCTTGGGGTGCTTGACAATACTTGAGAGTTTGAATGCTCGGATCAAGTTATGACTTTAAGTAACCTTGGGGTCACCCTAATCATAACTGCTTTGACCTCTTAATCAAGTCGTTAAACCGGTTAGGTGGGATTTTAACTGGTTAGATGGGGTCAACATTTTACCGGTAGTTGCCAACTCCCGGTTAAGTAGCCATCTTCTTTTCACAGGCTAGCTAACTGAGTAGTTGCCCACAGGTGAATGTCACCTACTTAACTTGTCGGACCACTATATAAGGGAGTATTGATGCTTCCCTTAACAAGCATCCGACACATCCATCACATTCATATTTGCTTTTTTTTTTGTTCCAACAGTCCTCGACAAAGGGATCTCCCTCATCGGACCAGATACGCATCAAGGCTGATGACAAAATCTTTCAGCAACTCAAATCACTCCCCGTTAACCTTACTGTCTAGAAGGCAATTGCATGGAGTGAGGACTTGAGGGAAACTCTCGTCAAAATACTCCAAGAAACAGAAATATATGAAGCTCATATGGCTGATTTCCAAGCTCAAATATATGAAGCACTAGCAGCAGATGTCACCTTCACAGATAAAGGAATGCTACTATGTCACAATCGTCCTGAAGGGACAACCCAATGGCAACAAATTGAGTCAGATCCTGGCCGATCTGGGGGCATCTATCAATATAATGCCTTATAAAGCCCTTGAATCTCTACATCTCATGCCTCATGTGCAACAGGTAAAAGATGTACAAGCCACTGATTCTAAAACCAAAATTCAGGAGAAGCCATTGGAAGAGTCACTGTCAACTTAATTCTTAGAAGCTTCACCACCAAGGTAGCCTTCTATATTATTGATGCTGATACAACATACAGAATATTATTTGGAAGACCTTGGCTATAAAAATTTTGGGTCATCCCATCGACACCCCATCAACGCATCAAGTATGCAAAAGAAGGGAAGCAGTATACAGTCTTTGCCAGTTAAGCCCCGTATCGGGAAGATAAATGCAACTTGACTGCTGCTATTTTATATCTTGGAAGGCCAATCCCTCAACCCCTTGCCCGGTCTAAAGGGAAGGGTAAGCAAATTAGATGCCCAGATGAAGACAGTAAGGCTGACGAGCCTTTTGTGGTAAACAAAGGATTTGCCAAATCACTTGAAAAGAATTCTCAAAGCAAAGTAATTCGCCCAGAGCGGCAGAGTGTCAACTATGAAGCTGACCACATAAGGGAGTACTTCTCCACCTCCCAGTTGCATGCAAATTTACTCTCCAAAGCAAGAACAAAGTGTTCGACGATTGAAAAAACATTCGTCGTCAAATATCGGGGAATGGAAATAGACCCCAACAGAATCAAGGCGATCTAGCAATCGCCACCTCCTCAAAATCTGACCGATTTAAGGTCATTTCAAGGGAAGCTAGCCTATATTAGACATTTTATCTCAAATCTTTCAGGAAGATGCATGCCGTTCGGCAAACTAATGAAGAAGAATGCTCCCTTCATCTGGGATCAAGAATGCCAAACTGCCTTCAAGCAGGTCAAGGAATACCTTCTCGCTCCACCAGTGCTGGGGGCACCTATCGCTGGAAAGCATCTTATACTCTATATTTCAGCTATAGATGCTTCTCTGGGAGCTCTATTGGCACAAACAAATGAAGAAGATAAAGAGCAAGCTTTATATTATCTTAGCAGAAAGCTAATTGGTCCAGAACTCCGATATGCTCCAATAGAAAAAGTATGCCTAGCACTGATATTTGCTGCAAAGAAATTGAGACATTATCTTCTTGCTCATGAAATTAAGCTCATCTCCAAGCATGATCCAATCAAACATCTGCTACGGCAACCCATATTGTCAGGAAGACTAGCGAAATGGGCTCTGCTCCTTATGGAGTTTGATATCACATATACCCCACAAAGGGCAATCAAAGGGCAAGGCTTGGCCGAATTTTTGACGGCACATCCAGTGCCAGAGGATTCCCCTTTATCTATAAACCTCCCAGAACAAGAAACTCCTTCTCTTGCAAGTGAAAATTCAATGCTCAAAGAGGTTGCCACAATTGAGCTACCCTCTTGGGAATTATATTCTGATGGAGCTTCCCGAACTCTCCACTATACAGATGGCTCTACCAGCCCCTCTACTGGAGCAGGAATCGAAGGCATACAATTTTATGGTGACTCATAGCTGGTCATCCGACAAATACTGGGCCAGCATGAAGTCCGCAAACCACAATTGCTGCCATACTACACCACGGTCATAAAGCTCAAAGAAAAATTTAACTTCTTCGACATACCTTACGTGCCGAGAAGTGAAAAATTCTCAGGCAGATGCTTTAGCCAAATTGGCCTCTGCTATAAAATTGCCTCCTGAAGGGGAATTGGACATAAGTGTCCGTCACAGAAGGCTCATGCCGAGTATCCTCAATCGAAGAAGTATATACTATAGAGCAAGATACAACAAATGAGTCTGAAGATTGGCGTGAGCCGATTATCAAAATCAAGGGGGGTTGGTTGCCACCTGATCGAGCGCGAAGAATTCAGCTCTTGCGTAAGGCTACATCATATCAAGTAATAGCAGATCAGTTCTATAGGTTGGTCCATAAAAAGAAAGGGTCGGTCCTTCTCAGATGTTTATCTCTCAAGGAGGCCAAAATCATCATGAAAGAAGTTCACTCCGGGCTGTGTGGTGCACACCAGGCAGGAGAAAAGATGAAAGTCAATATCAAGCTAAAAGGCTTCTACTGGCCTACCATATACGCAAACTGCATTCAATAGGCCCGTACATGTTATCAATGTCAAAGGCTCTGTACCGAGGAAATCACCGAATATATTACATCCCACAGCACCAACCTGGCCCTTTGCCGAATGGGGGATGGATATTGTGGGACCATTCCCACCCTTATCTCAAGGCCATAAATTCATATTGGTTGCTATAGATTACTTCTCTCGGTGGGCTGAAGCTATCCCATTTTTGGAACTCCTCACAGAATCATATCCGATAATGGGTCACAATTCCGCAATAAAACAATATATGCTTTAGCAGCCAAGTTTCATATTAATTGGAGGACTTCTTCAGTATATAATCTACAAGCAAATGGATTGGCAGAAGCCTTCCACAAAACCCTCTGCAAGCTGCTTGCCAAAATAGTCGGCAATAGAAAGCGGGAATGAGGAGAGAAAATCCATGAAGCTTTATGGGCTTACTAAACGGTACATAATACCCCTACCGGATGTTGGCCCTTCTCTTTGGTATATGGAGCTAAAGCAATGATACCCATCGAAATTGAAATGGCATCCTGTTGGGTGGCAATCCAAAATGAATCTCAAAGCCAAGATCAAAGTCAGATAGAAAGAAGACTTGAGGAGCTCTCCAACCTGGAAGGAAGGCGACTCGAAGCATATAAGTCTCTCCAAATATATCAAGCCAGAATGGTTCGTGCATTCGACAAATTAGCAAGACCCAGAGCTTTTAAGCAAGGGGATCTTGCCATGGTCAAGTGCAGAGAAGCAATAGCCGGAAAGTCATATGGCAAACTGCAACCCACTTGGCTCGGTCCATATATCGTCACTCTGGCGTATGAAGGAGGAGCATATCGGCTAGTGGACTATAAAGGTAATGTGCCCTTTCCCCCACTCAACGGGAAACACCTGAAATTGTACCACGCGCCAGAACATGAATTCCCTGGCCAGCCACCAAAAAAAAAAACAATCACCCCAAAAGGCATGAAGCCGAAAGAGAATGAAAAACAATGAAATGAAGTTTGCAACAAATAGGGGCAAAGGAATTAAAACTTCCACCTGTCCGTCATATACTCCAAACCTTGCAGTCCCTGCCGAGCATGAAGCCAAGGGCACTCCATGTATAAACCCAAAACAAAAAAAGAGAAAATCCAATGAAAGATGGAGGCATATTTTGCATATCCCGCCAAATGAGGTTCCAAGCTACAATGATAAGCAATGCCAAAACCATACCAAAGTCATAGCCAACAAACCAAAAAGGTAGGCTATGCCAAAACCATACCAAAGTCATAGCCAACAAACCAAAAAGGTAGGCTATGCCAAAACCATACCAAAACCATAGCCAACAAACCAAAAAGGTAGGCTATGTCAAATCCAAAATACCAAAACCATAGCCAACAAACCAAAAAGGTAGGCTATGTCAAATCCAAAATACCAAAACCATAGCCAACAAACCAAAAAGGTAGGCTATGCCAAAACTATACCAAAGTCATAGCCAACAAACCAAAAAGGTAGGCTATGCCAAAACCATACCAAAACCATAGCCAACAAACCAAAAAGGTAGGCTATGTCAAATCCAAAATACCAAAACCATAGCCAACAAACCAAAAAGGTAGGCTATGTCAAATCCAAAATACCAAAACCATAGCCAGCAAACCAAAAAGGTAGGTTATGTCAAATCCAAAATACCAAAACCATAGCCAGCAAACCAAAAAGGTAGGTTATGTCAAATCCAAAATACCAAAACCATAGCCAGCAAACCAAAAAGGTAGGCTATGTCAAATCCAAAATACCAAAATCATAGTCAGCAAACCAAAAAGGCAGGCTATGTCAAATCCAAAATACCAAAACCATAGCCAGCAAACCAAAAAGGTAGGCTATGTCAAATCCAAAATACCAAAACTATAGCCAGCAAACCAAAAAGGTAGGCTATGTCAAATCCAAAATGCCGAAACCTACAATAGGCCATATCCAAAACCATAGCCAGCAAACCATAAAGGTAGGCTACCCTAAAACCAAAGTCCCACCAGCAAACCATCATGGTAGGTGACATCAAGTTCAAGTTCCAAGTTCATATCCCAAGGCCATCAAGGCAACTCATATTCAAATATAATTCCAAATTCATAGTCAGCAAACCATCAAGGTAGATCATATCCAAATTTGATCCAAAACCACATACGCCAAACTATAAATCTCAAAATAAATCAAACCCAGAATACCAAATATGGCCGCAAACCATCAAGGTAGGCTGAACCAAATAGAAGTCCGAAATTCCATAACCAAAAGCAAAAAAAAAAAAAAAACGAAACCAAAACCAAAACTAAAACCAAAACCAAAACCAAAATCAAAATCAAAATCAAAACTAAAACCAAAATCAAAACCAAAACCAAAACTAAAATCAAAGCCAAAAGCAAAATCAAAATCAAAACCAAAATTAAAAGCAAAATCAAAACCAAAATCAAAACCAAAGTCAAAATCAAAATCAAAATCAAAATCAAAACTAAAACCAAAATCAAAACCAAGTCCAGAATTAAATCAACTTAAATCCTACATCCAAAATCCAAAGGCAAAATCATAATCTCATATCCCATCCAGAATATCACAAAGATAAACTGACATGTCTATATCCAAATCCAAAAACAAACCCAATCTCAACTCCAATATAAATCCAAATGTAAATCCCTTGTCCCTGCCCCAAGCCGTCAAGGATGGGCGGAATTCAAACCCAAAACCAAAAATCCAAACCTAAAACCCCATGCCAAAGTCTATATCAATATCCAAAATTAAGCCTGAAACTAAAGTAAACCCAAATCTCATATCCATATTCAAACTCAAATCAAAATACCACAAAGGTAAGTCACCACCCATTCTGCAGCCAGACCAACACCCCTTCCACAATTAGACCATCATCCATTCCGCATCCCAGATCACCATCCGTTTCAAAACCAGACCCTTACCCATTCGACCATCTGAACCAGCCAAATCTTCAATAGTCAAAAGCAAAAAAAAAAAAAAAAAAGAGAAGGGGAAAAAGGGGTTGAAAATAGAGATACCCCGATGGACTTGAGAGTACAATCTCTTGTACTCTTAAGGGTAAAAAGATCAAAAGAATCCGGCTGAGGCGAAAACCCGAAAGGGCGCTTCAGGCAAAAATGGGCAACCCCTCAACGTGAAAACCCGAAAGGGCGCGTTGGAAAAAGCTAAAGGGGGCCAGTCTTGGTGAAAACCCGAAAGGGCGCTAAGGCTGGTAATGTGAAAAAAAAAAAATGAAATGAAAAGGAGGATTTCTCAGTCCTTCATTCATACATCCACAAAGTTACAAGTCACCACATTACAAACTTGCAGAGGGTGACAGATACCACATCCAAAATAAAAAGGAGATCAAGGCAACAAGCCCAATATACAAATGTTATGTTGTGAAACAAACGCAGGAAGGCTCCTTCCTCTCCAGCCGTTCAAATCCAGGTGCAAATCCCTTATCCCGGCACTAAGCCATCAAGGATAGGCGAAATTCAAATCTCAAAGCCAAACAATAAACACCATTCCAGAACCTATTCAAACCCAAGTCCAGGGCCAAATCATACCCGAATCTCATGCTCATATCCAAACCCAAATCCAGAATACCACAAAGGTAACCCGACATATCCACATCCAAACCCAAATCCAAAATACCACAGAAATAAGCCAGTATACTTATGTTCAAACCCAAATCCATATCCAGGTCCAAATTCCAAATCCGAATTTCCAATCATTGGCCAGATTCAAATTTCGCTCCACAGCCAAATCCCTGGCCGTTTAATCATCCAAATCAGTCAAGTACTCAATAGTCAAGTCAAAAAAAAAAAAGGGGGTTAAAAAGTAGAGATACCCCGATGGACTTAAGTATACGGCTCACTGTATGCTTGAGGGTAAAAAGATCAAAAATCCGGCTGAGGTGAAAACCTGAAAAGGCGCTTCAGGCAAAAATGGGTAACCCCTCAACGTGAAAACCCGAAAGGGCACGTTGGAAAAAGCTAAAGGGGGCCAGTCTTAGTGAAAACCCGAGAGGGCACTGGGATTGGTAATGTGAAAAAAAAAAAAAAAAGGGAGAAAGAAAAAGAAAAGAAAAAAAAGGGGATGGAGGAAAATGAAAAGGAGGGTCTTCATTATCCTTCACCTCGTATTTACAAAGTCACAAGTCACTCTCTGTACAAATATACAAAGAGTGGCGATTGCTATGTAAAGGTCAAACAAAGAAAAAAAAAAGCAAGACAATGAGCTCGGCATGCAAATGTTATACTGAAAAGCAAAGGCAGGAAGGCTTTTTCCTCTTCAGCCGTTCAACTGCCTTGGCTTTGGAGGTTGTCAACTGGCAGAGGTTCTTTCCGTCTCTTACATAGGCAGTTTCTTCTTCAGAATCTTTGGCCTCATCTTTGGCCTCTTGATTCAAAGAAGACCTCTCTTCATCAAGCTCGCGTTCCAGCCGGGCAATGTTCTCCTTCCCGACAACCATGCTCAACACCATCGTCACTCGCAGCATCGCCTACTTGAAAGGCAGAATAAGCTTGAAACTCTAAAAATGGGCTCCCTACATCTCCCCAAAAGTGCAAAGAGAGGATTAGCCACAGATACAGAATATGAATCCATCATCCCCCAGAGAAGAGTTGATCACAGAAGATCTGGTCACCTGGATACAAGGAAGGGAAGTCAATATCAGAAAAGAAAACATCATCTTTAAAGACTGTATATGAGCTCAGTAAAGGAAGTCACCTGCAGGAGTTGATTCCATAGCAGAATATTCCTCGGCAGGCATTGGGATATAAGCCCCGACAGGAGCAAAAGAATACTGTTCCGTCGAGACTCTCAACAAATGCGGGGGCACCGTCATCCGTCACGGCTATCTCAAGAAAACAGACAGTCAGACGATGGTTCATCTCAGGCATAAAATCGGCAAGTGCCCGTAAGAAATTCTTACGCTCCACTTCACAAAGGAGAGAAGAACCTTCAGGTAAAGAGGCATTGCCGCCCGAAGCAATCGGACCGGCACCTTGCCTCACATGTCTCGTCATCTGAGGTAAATAAGTCGGAAAGGGAAAAAAGGATAAGTGGTGAATCAAGAAGAAGAGTCATGAATGACAATGATGAGAGAAGAAAAGAAAGAAAAAGAAAGTCACCGCCAGATGTGGTGGGATCCGCCACCCTCCTTTTTCCAGCTCTCTTGGTTTTGGAAGAAGACAAAATATTCAAATGAGCTTCAACACACCTGTCTCCAACAACTTCCGGAGCAAGGATGGTTGAGAATTCAAAACAGAAATAAAAAAAAAATGATGAATGAAGTAGAAGAGAAAGAAACAAAAAGAAAGATAGCCGCAAAACCAAGAAGGTCAACCTCAGTAGCCGAATGCCATGTTAAATCCGAAAAGACAAGATTCAAGAAAAAGATGTCAAATCCAATCCAAGCAAATGCCAAAAAGGCAAAGCTCAGGAAAGTGATATCAGATCCAACTGCGAATCAAGTCAGAATCACAAGTCAAAAAAAAAATCTCTCTCAAATCAAGTTGTTGAGCAAAGTAAGAAAGACGAGTCTCACCAATTGAGCCCTCAATCAATTCAAGTCCACAACAAAGCCAGAAAGGCAGATCTAAAAAAAAATCTCTGAGATGAAATCCAGAAGGCAAAGACCCAGGTGAAGAAAGTCAAAGTCAGTACTGAGTAAATCCAAGAAAGCGGAGCTGATTGCTCAGCACAAGAAGCATGACAAAGTCGATCGTTGCCCGAGGTTGTTGACTTCACAGTGCAAGTGCTGAAGCGTGTCAACTGGGGCTACAACCTTCCGATTCAAGTTCATTGTCAAGTCATGAAGATCAGAAGCAGAGCTCAAAGATTGCACGGGACGTCCTCCTCCGCCTTCGGCGTCGGCACACTTCCCGTGGGGGGCATTTGTTGGCACAAAAAAAATTTTTGGGGCCAATTCTCCATTCTAAAAAAAAAAAGAAATGCCCCCTCCCTTAACCGATGGAAGCACCATCGGTTAACGGGTTTTTTCCCCTTAACCGATGGGGCTACCATCGGTTAGAGGGGAATTCCCCCTCTTCCCCTCTAACCGATGGGAGTTCCATCGGTTGAGGGGAAATTCCCCTCTAACCGATGGAACCACCATCGGTTAAGGGGAATTCCCTTTAAAAAAAAAAAAAAACAAACAAACAAACCCCAAACCGATGGTACTACCATCGGTTAAGGGGATTTTCCCCTTTAACCGATGGGACTACCATCGGTTGAGGGGTTTTTAACCCTCTAACCGATGGTAGCCCCATCGGTTAAAGGGAATTTTCCCTTCAACCGATGGAAGTCCCATCGGTTAAAGGGAGCCCCCACTCCCACGCATGTAAGGGGGGGCCTTCCCCTATAAAAGGCCCCCCATCCCCCCATTTGAAAAGGGTCGGCCGGAGAAGGTGCTACAGCCCCCCCTTTGAAGCAAATTGCTGTCCCCCTTCTCTCCCAAAGCCCGAGCAATAGAAAGTTCTTCAAAGAATTTCCAAAGCTTTCCTTCTCTCAATCCCATTTCTTGTGTGTGAGTGAAGGTATCAAATTTTTTGCATACGGCATCGGCAAACTTCATCGGCTAAAAGTCCGCAATAGCGGCACCGGCCCTCACAGGCTATAGGTTCTAAATACCGTCCATTCCGGACATATGGTATTTTAGATACCTTTGTTATTCATGCCACCTCCCATCGAGTTTTAAACTCTCCGGGATGGTGTGTTTGTGCTATATGCATATGTTTCTTAGAGGAGACTCTGCCCAAGTGGAGATTCTGCTCAAGAACATATTCATATATTCACAGATTCGTATTTTATATATATGCTTCTTAGAGGAAACTCTGCTCAAGTGGAGATTCAACCTAAGAACATATCTATAAATGTCAAATCTGTGTTTATATTGATATGTTTCTTAAAGGAGATTCTGCCCAAGGGGAGATTCTGCCCAAGAACATGTTTGTATATTCACAAATTTGTATTTTTATATGCATGTTTCCTAGAGGAAACTCTGCCCAAGTAGAGATTCCGCCTAAGAACATATCTATAAAATTCAAATTTGTGCCTATACACATGTGTTTCTTGAAAGGAAGCTCTGCCCATGTCAGAGTTTTCCCTCTAAGAACATATCAATATAATCACAAACTTTGTATTCATATACATGTGTTCCCAAGAGGAAACTCTGCCCAAATGGAGTCTCCGCCTACGGACACGTCTATATAATCATAAATTCGCAATTATATGCGTATGCCTCTCAAAAAGGATTCTGCATATGCAGATAGTACCTTTTGCTGGATACTCCATTCAAATAGGAATACCGGTGAGAAAATATGCGTAAACTGCAAATTTATGATCATACACACATACTTTCTTAAGGGCAAAATCCCTCCGGACAAAGATCCTCTGAGGACACATGGATATAAATACATGTTCATATGAATATATCTCCGTGAGGACATTCCGCATAGGCAGAAACTCTGCCAAAATAAATTTATGAAAATTGTGATGATATACACACATCCAAAGAAAAAGGTGACAGGACCCGAACTGTGACAGGACCCAAACTGTGCTCAGCTACTCCAAAGAGCAGCATGAATGCATACTCACAAGAACTGTGTTCGTATGGACAGTTTCCAGAAAGGAACTTCAAATTGACAAGAACGTCCATGGAGATATATGCATACGTTCTTCGAAAATCATACTCATACAAGTAAAAAAATGAATGATGAATGAATGAAATGATGAACGAGGAGGAAGGAAACTCTGCCTCAATTCGGACTTCTTTTTTAAAAAAAAAAAGAGATGTTGTAAAAGAATATCACGTCATAAAAAAAAGGGGGGGTTGATGCAGCAACTCTTCTAAATGCTACTTCTAATCACGACTTCCCCCAAGTTCGGAATCAAATGCACGGGTGTATGCCCGTCTGCAATAATAATCCTCAGGTTTTCCAAAATAAAACCTTCAAACAACATCTTTCTCAAAAAAGGAGAGGAGGGAGACCCCAAATGGGTTCACGGAAATATATCTGTTCCCTTCTTAAAAGTCATATCTCGGACTCCGCAAAGGGCAGTCTTTTCAAAAATGAAACACTCAAAGCAAAAGTATTTCAAAAATAACCAAAAGAAAAATGATACATCACGACCAGGATTTTCTAAAAAAGTGTGTATTTTCTCATCCCCTTTGCTATGAATGGTATTCGGGTTAAAACTGGTGTTAAATAACACCAAGAGTCTTAACTCGATGTAAATGTAACATCGACTCCGGTCGATGGAGACAGAGGTCCAGCACACGCTACCTCAATCACCTGATGAGTATAGATACGGGACTCAAGGAGTTCAGATTAAAATACGGCGCACCCGTCCGTCCCTCGGACATCATACCCGTCCGTTCCACGGACATCATACCCGTCCGTTCCACGGGCACCATACCCGTCCGTTCACGGACACCATACCCGTCCGTTCACGGACACCACACCCGTCCGTTCCATGGACACCCAAAAATACCTTCTCCGCATTGCGCGGACTCTTTCTTCTGTCTGTTAGACAGACTGGCACGCCCCGCAAATCACGATACACAAATCAAAGCATGTGAAATAAATGAATACCCAAATGAAATGGATACATGAACCAGATAAAATGAAATGAGCAAACAAAACCAAACGATATGTTAAAGTGATATAAATCCCGTGTCAACAGCCACCCAGCGCCTCGGTCAAGGATATTGTGGGGCAGGATAACCATCCTCTTCGTCAGTATGCTTTGGTTCAAAATGTGGTGCAGAAAATAAAGCTTTCGGACATGCCTGATATATGTGTTTGGACAGGGGCTGAAGACGGAATGTTTACTACTAAATCTGCCTTTTAAAATATCAGACAGCGGGGAGTCCATCGCCCTCATTTGAAGAAGCTGTGGCTGCCGTCTTTTCACCCGAGGGCAGCTTTATTCTGCTGGAGATTGCTTTACCGAGCAGTTGCAACTGATGACAGATTATTGGAATGTGGTATTCACTTAGCATCTTCTTGTTCCTGCTGCATTTCGCCATCCATGGAAGATCTGGACCATCTATTTATCTATGGGGAGCTTGCGTCTTCGCTCTGTAAATGGGTTGCTCCTATTCTGGGGGATAAAATGTTCCTGCATGGCCACATTACGACTAGGTGTTGGTGTGTTATCTCTGAAGCCAACCAGCAATCTCTGTCTGGATTTATCTCTTTGTATGTGGTTCAGTTATCGCTGTGGGAAGTGTGGAAAGCTAGATGTGCACAACACTTTGAAGGTAGGAAAACATCTTTCAATCAGATCTGTCATGATATCTCTTTCTATGTCAAGGTGGCCAAAAACTTTAAAGATGATATATCAGCTAGTCAAATGAGGATTTTAAACTCGTTTGGTTTCAAGCCTTCTGTGAAGTTAAAGAAGCCTTTGCTAGTTAGATGGGTTGCACCTAAATTTAATTTTTGCCTTAATGTGGATGGTGCTTGCAAGGGGAATCCTGGTGTCTCTCTCTCTCTCTCTCTCTCTCTCTCTCTGTTGGGGGGGGGGGGGGGGGGGGGGGGGGGGGGTATTAGAAATGCAACTGGGGATGTACAGCTGGCTTTCTCCTTTCATTATGGTACTGGAAATAGCTTACTGGCGGAGGTCAGAGCTTTGTGTGATGGGCTGAGACTAGCTGATCTTTATGGTTATCGGTTGCATGTTATATATTCAGACTCTAAGGCACTTGTTCAATCTCTCATAAGAGGGTATGCCCAGTGTGGAAGTGCTTATGGTGGTGGAGGAAAGCCAAAGATCATATTGCTAAGGCAAGGGCAGAAATTATTCATGTCTACAGGGAATCCAATAAAGTGGCGGACAGCCTTGCTACCTATGCTTGTATGGGAGGTATCAATAATGTTTTCCACACTTTTATTTCCCTTCCTCCTCCCTGTAAAGGCCCGGTCATTCTTGATAAGACTGGTATGCCTTCTGTTCGGCTAGTTTAACTGGCTCCTCCAGGGGTATGCCCCGATGTTTCTGTAATACCCCATAATTTTATATAATACCTTAGGCATCAGGATTGCTGGTACGTTTCCCCAATGACCTTCTTACCTTAAAAAAAAAAAAAGGATTAACAGTATTTAGATGCCATTTTTCATGAAAAAGTCCCACTTTATCCATTTTAGTTTGACTCAAGCAATTACAATATTTGGGTATATCATCTCAACAACTAATGAGAGCCTTTACCAAACTGCCAGAGATATCTGATTAGACAGGGATTTCAATCATTTATGCTAATTCAGATGACCATGGCTGTCACCTTATGGAGCAACCAACAAATGTATGTGCATTACATCTCAAGCAAGGATTATGTACTGTACAATATAATGTAAGTGTAACACCTGGAAATTTTATAAATAAAGAATTTTAAGATAAATTGAAAATAGGGTAAATAAAAAACCAAAAGAAATTAGTTGGAACTTCACACATTATCATATGTGGAAGATTCTAGTACCAATCATTGTCCTACAAACTTCTGTCAAGATCTGTCGACACATACAAACTTGTATGTCAACAGATTGCTTCATCCATCGACACATACAAACTTGTCCGTCGACACATAGCCCCATGTGTTGACACATACAAACTTGCCTATCGACACATAACTTTATCTGTCGACAACCAATCATGGATCTGTCGACAGACACAAAGTTATTTTTACAGAAACACATGTATTAATGCATGAATTCAACCCAATGATAGTTATTACCAACAGTAATAATATGATTAGTGGAAATAATGCTTTATTAAGTCATCCTCAAATCACCAAGTTACACAGGAACAATTATAACACCAATCGCAAAGGTTTTGAACCCTTTCTTCAATAGTCGGAGCAATTATAATGCCAATCGGAAGATTTCTTCACCAATCAGAAGATTGTAACACCGATCGGAAGGTTACTGGAGTTTTGTTCAATAATTGGTACGATTACATCACCAATTGAAAGATTTTAACACCAATCGGAAGGTTAATGAAGTTTGTTCAATAATCGGTACAATTTTAACGCCAATCGAAAAGTTATTAAAGCTTTGTTCAATAATCAGAAGATTTCTACACCAATCGGAACATTTCTGAACGCTTGTTCAGTAATCGGTACGATTATTCAATAATCGGAATCGTTGATCCGTAATCGATATGTCACTAGTCGAAATGTTGTTCAGCAATCGATATGACACCAGTCAAAATGTTGCTCAACAATCGATAGGACCTTTAAGTTATCAGAAGTCGAAATACCCTTAAACACCAATCGATTGGGGACATTGTTCTCCAATCGCAGTAATTATAACACCAACCGATTGGAGACCTGTTCTCCAATCATAGTAAGTTTTAAACATCAATCGATTGGAGACTTATGTCTTCAAGTCGCAGTAGGATTATTTAAACACCAGTTCATTGGAAACTTATGTTTCCCAAACATAATGAAACTGCTTTGAGATCCCAAATTCCCTAGAATCTTGGGATGAAAATAGGAAACTCTTAAATTAGAATAATAAGACTCTAATAATCCTAAACCAAATTAAAGAGTATAAACTTGCTCCCTAATACCTTTCCGTTAAAGTTGTGATAGACTTATGGAAATTCCAAGTGCAGAAAGACCTTGCCTTAGGATCCTAAACCAAATTAAAGAGTATAAACTTGCTCCCTAATACCTTTCCGTTAAAGTTGTGATAGACTTATGGAAATTCCAAGTGCAGAAAGACCTTGCCTTAGGATTCGGAAACTAACAGTCCTAAACCCATTAGGAGAACACGAACATGTTCTCTACTACCTTCTCATTGAAGTAGACAAACTTAGGAAATACCTAGCAAGCTAGGGTTTCTGCCTTGAAAATAGGAATCCCGAACTAGGATTCTATGAACCCTAGCCTTATATAAACCCTTGTGTGGCCTCTTTGGCCGACTTCATACATCCTTCTTAGTTGCTGGATATGAAAAGAACCTTCAGGAGCAAGAAGGAAGAACCTGAAGCTTGGATTGCAAGGAGTTCATAACCTTCTCGTCCCCGCTACGACTTCTGGAACCAGGAACTAGGAAACGATCAAAGGTAAGTGTTCTCGGGCATAAACTTAACCAGTCTTATACCATCCAAAAGCTCATCAATTCCTGATTGTCTGGTTCTATTCCCATGTCTGGTGAAAACTTGCGATTGTGGTTTTACACTTAGACGTTTTTACCGTAACTGATCGACCTAACTCTAGATTTCGGTCAACCGATCATTCATCCCTTTTGATTCTCGTAGTGTCTTTGGAGAGTACAAGGTGTTTTTAACTATCGTGTAGTATTCAAGTTTTTCCTCCTCTCTCCCTCTTGTTTTCACGCATCCCTAGGGTGTTATAATCGTGACTAGGTCTTAGCACCACTTTACTTTAGATCTTTACCAAGCCTGATGGTTTGTCTTATTCTGCTAATTCAACTTTCACCTTGCGAGTCGACTTCCTATTTTGTGCATCGATTGGATTTCATAAGTCTGCCTAGTCATCGTTTGTACGTACATGCATATAGACCTTAAAACTAGCTAACTATACATGAAGCTGTAAATACATGAAAGCTACTCTAAAAGACTCGTAAATCTCTTGACTTGTTTCTTATCACTTGATTATTGAAACTCGCTCATGATAACTGAAAATCCATGCCTTAAAATATGGATTAACGCACGTGAACATCATCTTGTTTTACCGTGACACCGTCACTGTCATGTTTTCCGTAAAGATTTATCTTAAGTTTTTCACTAATTCTCATGGGACATTCCTTTCCCATCTACTACTTATAGTGAGATCCTTACACCAAATCAATCCATTAAAGTGATAGAAAACTAAAGGATATTGTATTATCTGATTTCAAAAATCTCTCTTGACTTTACATATCCATATAATCACAATCTCGTGCTCATGTGTATATGTTTTCTTAAGGAAACTCTGTCTAAGCGGAGGTTCTGCCTGAAAATATACTCATATGTCCACAACTATGTGCTTATATGTATATATTTTCTAAAGGAAACTCTGCCCAAGCGGAGGTTCTGCCGAAATTATATCCATATATTCACGAATACTGTGCTTATATGTATATATTTCCTTAAGGAAACTCTGCCTAAGCAGAGGTTCTGTCCGGAAACATATCCATGTATTCACAAGAAAAGTTGTGTTCATATGTGTGCTTTTTGAGAAGAACTCTGCCTATACGGAGGTTCTGCCGAAAATATATCCATATGTTCACGAATATATGTTCATGTGAATATGTCTTTTAAATGAAACTCCGCCTAAGCAGAGATTCTGCCCAAAAGCATATTCATATGTCCATAAATATATATGTACATATGTGCGTATTTTATGGGGACACTCTGTCTATACAGGGACTCTCCCCTAAAAGTCAATACCATCATATGTGCATCAAATTCATACTCATATATTCGTGCGATAACCTTGCCTATGCGGGAGCGCTGCCCAAATTCACAATACGCTCAAACTACCAAATGAATTCGCGGGTATACACCCGTTCACTTTCGAAATCATATATCAAATCCTCATAAGGGAAACCCATTCTCCTTTTCAGAAAATGAAATTCTAAAGTGAGCAACATATCCGAACACTAAATAAAATCACGGGTATATGCCCGCATACTCCTCAAATTATATTGCGAAACTCAAAAGGAATCCATACTCCCTTTTAAAAATGAAATCTTCTTCTCAAGACAAATACCCTTCTTTGCAAAATGAAATATCTTCTTCGAAGAAACAGATTCGTTCTTTCAAACCATTTTGTCCGACAATAAGGGAAAACATCGTATTATAATTTTCTGAAAATGCATATTTCCTCGACTTTGCTATCAATGGTATTCAGGTTTGTTGACACGGGGGAAAAATTTCCTATGAAAATATCGCGGTGGATTGCGTTCATTCGTTTTATTTGGCGTATGTATTTATTGTTTTATATTTTGATGTTTGCGGGGGCGTGCCAGCCTGTCTAACAGACAGAAAAAGAGTCCGCGCAATGCGGGAGAAGAATTTTGGTGTCCGGGGAATGGACAGGTATGGTGTCCGTGGAACGGACGGGTATGTCCGCGAACGGACGGGTGTGTCCGTGGAACGGACGGGTTTGTCCGTGAAAGGACGGGTGTGTCCGCGAACGGACGAGTGCGCCGTTTTTTATATGAACTTCTTGAGTCCCATGTCTATTCTCATCAGGTGATTAGGGTAGCATGTGCTGGACCTCTGTCTCCATCGACCGGAATCGATGTTACATTTACATCGAGTTAGGACACTTGGTATTATTTGATACGGTCTAAACCCGAATACCATTTCATAGTAAAGGACGAGAAAAATATACATGCTTTTTCTTAGAAAACCCTGATTATGACATGTTTTTCCTTTCTTTTGGTTGTTTTGGAATGTTTTTATTTTGGATGTTTTATTTTTGAAATGACTGCCTTTTTGGGAGTCCAAAGTTTGATTTCTTTTGAAAAGGGGAGCGGGTATATACCCGTGGACCGATTTGAGGTCTTTTTTTTCTCCTTTTTACAAAAGGTTGGTTATGGGTTTACATTTGGGAAAACATGGAGATTATTATTGTGAATGGGTGTATACCCGAAGATTTTGATTCTGAACTTGGGGGTGTTATAACCCAGAGTAACACTTCCATATTAGAAGGGTGATTGTGCAAATTTTTATATGAGGTTCTTTTGCAATGCCATTTCTGAGCAGAGTTCGAGTTCGAGGTAGAGTTTCTTTTCTCCTCATTTCGTACTTGTGCGGGTCCAATTTCCGAAGATCATATGGATGTATCTCCACGGAAGTCCTTGTCCCATTTGTGATTTTTCTCCGAAGTCCATTTCCACGGGTATATTTCTCGTGGAGGTGCATATGTGCTCCCATTTAGGGTATCTGAGCACAGTTCCTGTCTCACTTCCCTTTTTCTTTGGATGTGTGTATATTATCACAATCCCTTTTTTTATTTTTTGAATATGTGGATATGTCTTGGTGAGTCCCTACTTAGGCAGGGTGTCCTTGTAGAGATATTTTCATATTGGCATATGCTTATATCCATGTATTCTCGGGAGAAACTTTACCCGGAGGGACTTTGCCTAAGAGGGATATATGTGTATAAACACAAATTTGCACTTTGTAAATATATTCTCGCACGGTATCTCCACTTGAGCAGAGTATCCGATAAGAAGGAGCCCCCCGTATGAACGGAGTCCTCTTTTTTTTGAGAAACATATACAAACGGGGCATATTTGTGATTATATAGATATATTCTCGAACAGAGTCTCTATTTGGGCAGAGATTCCACTAAGAAATACATTTATATAAACATGAAGTTTGTGATTATACGGATATGAATTTAGAGGGAACTTTGTCCGGGCAAGATTCCTCCTAAGAGACATATGCGTATAGGCACAAATTTGTGATTTTATGGATATGTTCTTAGGGGAGTCTCCATTTAGGCAGAGTTTCCTCTAAGGAACATATACATAAGAACATAAATTTGTGAATATACGAATATGTTCTTGGACAGAACCTCCGCTTGGGCAGAGTTTCCTCTAAGAAACATACACATATAACACGAGTTTGTATTTATATGGATACGTCCCTTGAGAGAGATTTTTGCCTGGGCGAGAT
This sequence comes from Colocasia esculenta, assembly GCA_014218235.1. Taxonomy (NCBI): domain Eukaryota; kingdom Viridiplantae; phylum Streptophyta; class Magnoliopsida; order Alismatales; family Araceae; genus Colocasia; species Colocasia esculenta. Next base: position 127,384,783 of record CM024757.1, read on the forward strand.
TCTCCTTAAGGAACATATTTGTATAATTACAAATTTGTGATCTTTATATATGTGTTCATGGACGGAACCTCCGCTTGGGCAGAGTTTCGTCTTAAGAAACATATATATAAGAACACAAATTTGTGAATATACGAATATGTCATTGGGCAGAACCTCCGCTTGGGCAGAGTCTCCTCAAGAAAACATATACATATAAGCACAAAATCCACCATCCCAGAGACTCGCTCGATGGGCGGGGAGAACATGGGTATTTAAATACCATGTGTCCATAGAGACTCGCTCGATATGGACGGCATTTAAACCCCGGGAATATCACCCACAGAGACTTGCTCGATGTGGGGGATGGAGATTAAGAAGGAATGCTGATGACGATTACGCCGACCGCTCTCCTTTCCGCGCCTGGCCTATCGGGCTAAAGAAGGGGATTTTTACCTTCACACACCGGACGGGAGGGATTTGAGAATGAGAGAGGGAATGAGCAAATGCTCTTTTCTATTTTCCTGGGATTTTCCCAACAGGGCTTTGCCGGAGCCAATTCCGAACCCCCTTTCCTTATGGAATGGGGGGGGTATTTATAGGGGATGAACCCCTTTACATTGCGTGGGAGAGGAGAGAGAGGGTGCCCCAACCGATGGTGACCTCATGATGAGGTCACCATCGGTTAGGGGAGATTCCCCTTAACCGATGGTGACCTCATCATGAGGTCACCATCGATTAGGGGCAACCGATGGTGACCTCATGTTGAGGTCACCATCGGTTAGGGGGACCTAACCGATGGAAAGAGAGGGGAGAGAGGGGGGGATTTTGTCTATAAATACCCCCCCTACACCCTCATTTCCAGGACTTGTTGGAGCCCGGAGGTGCTGCTGAAGTCCTGCTTGTTTCTTTGGAGTTTCGCCCGACTTCTCGGAGTTCTGCCCGATCGGAGGGTGCCTTTGCAAGCCTCGGAGTTCTTCCTCGAGCTTGTTCTTTGTGCTTGTTCTTTGTATTCGGTCTATAGACCTTGTGCTGCCGGAGGTGCTGCTGGCGTCCGGTTCCGTTTCCTTGGTGCTTCGCCCCAACTTCTCGGAGTTCTGCCCGATCAGAGGGTGCCTTTGCAAGCCTCGGAGTTCTTCCTCGAGCTTGTTCTTTGTATTCGTCCTTCATACTCGGTCTATAGACCTTGTGCTGCCGGATTTTCCCGTGCTTCGTACTTTGAACGGAGACATGTTCTCCTTGTACTTTCATTTTAACCGGGACTCCGGGCACCATTTTAAGGGCCGGAACTCCCCTGCTGAATTTTGGGGAAGGATCCCGCTAATAAGTTTGTAACTTAAATAACCTTGGGGTCATTTTAAATCACAAACTTTTTGGCCTCTGAGCAGGCTGCTGATAATGTATTGTAACCAGGCCTGCTGATAACCAACATTTAATCTTCGTGGCCCAACGGCCCCTTTCATCATGTCCGCAACTCGAACCGTCGTCCGCCAAAATAGGCTTCAACTAGGCTAGTCGCCGTACCATCATCTGATGGATTTTGTAATTTCTGCTGAAATAAACGTGTCACACTTTTGCCGTTCAACAGGGTTAGAACTGATGTTAAAATGACATCAAGGGCTTTTAATCCGATGTAAACAAAACATCGATTCCGATCGATGGAGACAGGGGTCCAACACACGCTACCCTAATCGCCTGATGAATAAAAAATGCGGAACCAATAGAAGTTCAGATTAAAATCGGTGCACTTGTCCATTCCATGGACATCAAATTTTCTCTCTGCATTGTGCGGATTCTTACTTCTGTCTGTTAGATAGGCTGGCACGCCCCGCAAGGCAAAAGAAATAAAAGAAACAAACAACAAATCAAGTCAAACTCGAATAACAAATCAAGAAAGATAAGAGAGGAAAACGTAAAGATTCTCCGCGTGTCCACAGCTGACACGCATGGTGGGACGCCTTCTCACCATTCATATCAAAAGTCGAGGTATATGCATTTTCTTATGAAAATTCTAATACTAATGTTTTTCCTTGAAGGTACTCGAACGAATCAAAAAGCAAACTTCAAACTGTTGAAGATGGTCGTCACCTATGGACCTCTCGTCGTCAACAACCACGCCAGGTTTGGCTACCTGGCGACTCCGATCATATTCGGAGATTTCCCAGCAATCGTCGGCCCTTACTTTCTGGGAGTGGTCCCAGCCCATCAAGAGGAGGGTGCTGCTAAAAAATCTCCCTCTAACAAATCAACAAAGAAGATCGGCAGGAGCCGTGCCAATATTCAAGCTCGTCCTGCCACCATTAACAGGGGCACCCAAATGCCCTCCAAAGATGATGCTACCAAAGGGGCCAAACCCAGCCCAACTCAAATCCGGACTTATTCAGTCCAGGTAATCTCCTCCAAAGTCATAGCTCCTGTCCCCTCATAACGGGGGCAATACAAAAATCACAAAAGCAAAAGGTCGTTTGCTGCGACCTCAAGATCCAACAAATCCATCATGGTCAGAAGCCTGCAGGTGAGGCTCGACGGAAGCCAGCCTATCATCCCTCGTGATAGGTATATTCCAACAATTCCTACCTCGATCTGCTTCTCAGTCTTGCGGTGGTTTCGAGGAAAACAAGAAGACTTCAAGGTGGAAGCCGACGTCAAGCAAAAGACCCGACGATCTACCAAACTCAAACAAATCTGGGTTCCCAAAAGGAGGTCCAGAAACTCAAGAAAACTCAAAAAATGCACCAAAGTTGGTTGGAAGAAGAAGCAATACAAAACATGCTTCTCTTCAACATGCTGAGTCCAAGCACCTCAATGGACAAAAAAGAAAAGGGGTGTACAAGAAATCAAACTATACTCCTCAATGCCCGAAGAATATCCGGGTAGTCAAAGAAAATCCAACTCAACAATCCAAAGCTCGCATATCGGTCTTCGACCGTATATCGCGAATCTCGGTCTTCGATAGGCTGGGGGCAATTCCTAATGCCAGTACCCGCTCGTCAAAAAGACGACGTGTCACCTGGGCAGCAGAGGAAAAACCCAAGCTCATAATCTTCTCATGCTATGCCTCCGGGAAGGACTCCGGTGAACCGGCAGAACAAATTGCAGAAGCCACTCCAAATATTCCCACTGAGGCTATTCATCCCAACACTAGACAATTTGCCAGAAGAAACCGCCAACTCGGTGGGCAAGCTGGGTCGTCTGGTCAAGCTCCTACTCGTGTTGACTCTTCACATGAGGAAATTCAAATCCCCTTCTTCGAAGAAACAAATATTCAAATTGAAGAAGGTGGACTTCCAACCTCTACTATCAACCCCGTCATCGCCCTGCCCACCAGGGAAAACTTCCAAGCAATGTCGGATGACGATAAATATCAGGTGATGCAGCAGTGTCAATCTCAGATGGCCGCACTCTTAAATGAAATGAGGCGACTGGCAACTTCAAGCCTTCAGCATTCTATGGAGACAGTCTCTACTCAAAATCAACAACAAAATCGGCATCCGGATGGGTCCGCCCCGGCAAATCAGCCGGCGGCTTCTACAAGTGGTCTTCTTCCTCAAGCTACGGGTCAAGATATTACTGATCCGTCCAATATTATACCTCCTCAAACAGGAGCAATCCAAGATGCTGCCATGCAAAGGCATATGATACAAACAATCATTGAAGATATATTCGCTCAACAGGGCGAAGGCATCCAGGTTACGAACTTATATTCTGTTCCGTACCCGATACATCATCAATTCAAGAAGCTGCCATAGGCGTGCCCTAAAATCCCAAAACTATAAAAGTTTGATGGACATGGGTCACCGCTGGAGCTTGTGGCATATTATACCACTGCCATGGGTGAGCTCGCCTTTGATGAATCATATCTTCTCAGATATTTCGCAACTTCCTTGACTGGAGTTGCATTCCAATGGTATTCAAAGCTCAAGTCCAACTCATTTGCTGATTGGGCTGATCTATAAAAGAAATTCATCAACCGTTTCCAAACGGCTGAAAGAAAGGTCTCTCTTGCCGAGCTATGTTCCCTCAAACAAAAGAAAGGGGAATCGGCAATCGACTTCATCAAAAGGTGAAGAGAGTTTAGCATGAAATGCAACAACCCTCCCGCTCAAGAAGATGCAATCACCATCTGCCGAAGAGGCCTCACAGCAACAATCAATGAGAAACTCTTGGGGGCAAATATCAAGAGTTTCGATCAACTAAATTCTATTGTAGCAGAAGTCGAGATGTTTTTAGCCAAACAAATGGCCCATACATCTCATAAAGGCAAGCTCCCTAAAGAACGCAACCTGCCAGCAAAAGAGGTCAATGTCATCGACTTCTTGCCTGGCAATGAAGCAAAGGGGACAGTAATCTCTGCCGCCCCAAAGAAGAAATCAGAATCCAAAGTGTCAGTGCCAACATTGGCGAAGCGCATGAAGGCTCCTTATTCCTTCAAAAAGGAGCATACCAAGAAGCTCTTTGATCTCTGCCTCGACAACCAATTGATATCACTGCCAGAACCAAACAAGCCAGCAGACGTCAGCAAGATCAATCAGCCCAACTATTGCCCGCATCACCGTATGGTAGGGCATTGTGAGAATATTTTTTAAAACATTTTAAAATTTTTAAATTTTATCTTTGAATTTGATTTTGATTTGAGTTTTATTTATTTGGACATGGACATGATCTTATTTAGTTCATTTGACCTCCCCCACTAACTGCGATTAGTGTTAATTATATCAGCGCAAAAGACTGAACACCCTTGATTAACCATCAGACAAACCCTTTGAAATGAAAGAACATAACTCACGTTTGAATGAAATGAATTACACACGAAAGAGAACATGGTTGCAGACATGCAATCTATTTTTTTTTTTTTGGAATTTTATGATATTTATTTCATTTTTATTGATTTTTAAATTCATTTTCTCATTTTTTGGTATTTTAGAATTATTGATTTCATTTATTTAAGCATTTTCGTTATTTATTTATTTACATTATGATTATGTGAATTAAATTAATATTTTTCATTTATTTATTTGATTTAAAAGGTGTTTAACTCAAGGTGGATTAAAATTGATGTGAAACATAATTTGTTTGTTGATTTTATGTTATTGAAAATTAAAGAATAATGTTTGGAAAATATTTCGTTAGCGTTTGTTGAAAACTTGGTTGATTTTGGTTAAGAAATTAAGTAGTGCAGTGTTTTAAATAAACGTGACACTACGTAAAATAATTCATATAATGTAAGATTAAATGGTTAAAAATAGCCCAATGGGCCCATTAAATCACATGAGAGAATTTGTCAAATATCGGCCCAATAAGCACAAAAGATCTCAATTAATTATGTAGAAGTACAAGTCCGGCCCAATAAGCAGTCTCAGGCCCAATAAGAGATTGGCCCAAAAAGGTAAGTCCAATAGACCTTTTTTAACACTTGAGAAAAAACCAATTGTGCCTCGACCCTTCTTCCAGACCGCCTTGCAGTCGTCTCAGAGCCTTGCTCTGATTTTTGGAATTCAGAAATTCTCCCCTTTAAGCCTGGGGCGCCCCATCTCCTTTTATAGAGGGTGGAGAAGACCCCCGTCCCGGCCATAAAAACTCGTCCCGGCCATAAACAGCGTACTTACCATAAGCGCTGTCCCGGCCATTTGGACTTTTACATATCTCCCCCTGATTCTTCATTTCTTTTCCCCCTTTTTAATTTTCATTTTTATTTTTATGCCCCTGGGCCATGGGAAAGCCACGGCGGGACTTGCCATTTTTGGCTCCTTTCCCCTGCTTGGCCTTCGCGCTGAGAGAGGAACAGGGAGGCGGCGGCGGCGATCTCTAGGGGGGCAACGCCGGCCAGTCTCGCCGGCAGTTGCGGCGGCGGCTGCGGAGGCGGACGCCGGCAGCGCCTGAGGGAGCCGCGGGGTCTCCCTGCTGCGGCGTGTTTGGGGGGAGAAGCCCCTGACAGGGGCGACCTGACTGGGGGTTTTTCCCCCTCTCTTGGCAGTGGTGCGGCCGGACAGAAGGGAGGCAGCGGAGGAGGCCGCGCCGGCGCCCCTTTGCTGGGGAGGGTGGCGATGACGGCTGAGGGAGCAGGGGCGGCTCCCTGCCACGGCGCGTCCCAGGGGAGAAACTCCCTGTAGGGGCGACTCGAACAGGGGCCTCCCCTCTTACAGTGATGCGGCCCACAGAGGAGGGCTCTGCGGCGGCTGGGGAAGCCGCAGGTGGAGGCAACGGCGACTGGGAGAGAGGGGCACACCAGCGGCCCTAGGAGAGGGAGGAGACGGTGGCCTGGCCAACAGTAACTGGGTCTCCCAGTGGGGGCGAAGGTACATCCCCTAAAAGGCCCAAGAGGTATTCTTCGCTTCTTTTTCTGTCTCTTCTTCTTCTTATCTTCTACACACAGTAGAGAGATGGAAGCTATTGCCATCTGTATTTTTTTTCTTTCTTCCAGAAACATGATACAACAGTATTTTCCATTCTCAATTTTCTGGACTCTCATCCAGTAGCCAAAGTCTTGGCCTAAGGTGTGCATACTGTTGACATGTTATTTGATGTTTAGTTTGGTTTTGATCATCCAATGTATGTGCTACTATTCCGGTTCAACAGGCATGCAATTGAAGATTGTTATGTCTTCAAAAATGAGGCCCAGAAGATGATCCAAAATGGCCTCATATCTATGCAAAGCGATCTGGTCGACTCTCCTCAACCTCATGCTTGGGATCGGCCAGAGCAATCAGTCAATGTCATACATACGGCAGAGTCCGCCACAAGCTCAAATAATCCTAAAGTCGGTCCTTCATGTGACCCGCCTTAAGATAATTCTGGAGCTCATTCTCCGCCAAGATCCAGGCATCAAGCCATATGGAAAGCAATGAGGAAAGTTCAAAAGCAACTCCAGCAACTACAACAAGGCCAGCAAGAGTTGCGACAAATCATGCAAAGTGTGGACTGTGGAGAGATGTCAGGATACTCCCACTCAGGGACCCTGCGGGCCTGCGCTCCACAAACTACTCCTATTTATACACAAGCACATCCGGAGCTGCCTCCCATGTCGCCATATGCAGACTCAATCGGGTGGCTATCTGAAGATCCTCTAAATCCCGTCGAGCCGACAAGGTTATATTCTTTCCCTCGACATCAAACATTACCACTCTTCCGGCTATGCCTGCGATCCGGATGGATGGATTATCTTGCTCTAGCAGAAGTATTATCCAACTACTGCCCATATCATCAAATGGCCGGCCACGTCATCGAAGACTGCATAAATTTCAAAGATAACGTGGAAAACTTGATCGGACAAGGGATAATTGACCTGGGTAATTCTTTGGTCAACCCTCTACAACCTCATACTCAACAGCCGCCGAACGGGCCATCCAACTCTATGTCCCACTCGGCGAATGTCATCAATGCATCATCATCCTCTGGTCTTCCTCAGTCAGAGGAGGAGCAACCAATTCAACATCCATATCTATCCAGTCGGTGGTATATGAACTGGCATCCTCTACATCAACGCACGTTTGCTGAGGAGAATACCAAGCTAATATTTGATAATCTCATGAGGCAAGAGCTAGTCAAGGTGCAGGAGCCAGCGCCTTATATCTCTGAAAGTGAAAAGAAGATGCCTGACTACTGTGAATTCCATTCCAGAGCCATGCATCCCACCAAAGATTGCTCGGAGCTCCATGACTTGATCAAAACACATATTCGAGAAGGGAAAATTGATCAATATGGAAACTCCTTGGCGTCAACACACTTTGGTGAGGCGTCGCAACAAATATATGATCCAAGTCCAGACTATCAAGCACAATATCAAGATATATGTGAATATTATCACTCTCAACTGGGCTATGGACAAGGCAAACGCAAAACCAAAATGGAAAAGCACAAAGCTGCCATTTTGCGATACAGAAATCAAATACCAGAAGAAGCTGCGGCAGAGCCAATCTCACAGCAAGTTGAGGAGTTTGTGGATGATTTCTACCAACTCCCACCTGAAATTGTTGAAGAAGCCATTAATTCAACCTTCGAAGCACAAGCCTCAGAAGGTGAATGGGTCACTATGGGCCCTCGAAAGTCAACTAACTCCAAAAAGTCCAAGAGATTCATGACAAAAGGTGGCTCTAGCAAAAAGGATGTCTCCAAGCCATCTCTAGAGTAAGAAGTCATAAACTCAATTGAAGCCTTGCAAATGAAAAACAGAGAAAGAAATAGAAGAAGAAATGAAAAAAGAAAGATGAAAAAGCAAATGGAGAATGCTGCTGCTGCAGAAGTCCCTCAAGAACTGACTCCTGTTCAGAAGCTCCAAAAATTGATTGATGAGCTGGAAGAATATATATCTCCAAGGCCTTCCGATAGAGCTACCCTCGATCAATATATCCAATGGGAGGAGATAGAGCGAAAAAACCAGCTCCGGAACTGGCTCTGTCAAATCCAGCAAGAAGCTCTAGAAGGAGAGGAGTTTCCCCTCTCATCACGGTTGATATTCTTCAATGAAGGTGAAGAAATCACCATGGAAAAGTTGGACCATATGTTCAACTCCTTCACCTGCAATATGGTATTTGTACCTCCACTAAAGGAGCTGCAAGTCTCCCCAAGTGATATTACTATACAAGCTGAAGACAAGCCGGCAACGCCGACATATCGGCGTCAGCCTGCAAATAATCTAAATTGCCATCGCAGAAGAGGGCGTGGTAGGTGGCAAAAAGCAACATTTACCACTGTCAAGAAGCCTGATATCACAAATTCAAACAAAGTCATACTCTTCCGTGACGAAGAATCAAGGCCTCTGCCTGAAATTGAAATTCGAGCAGATTCTTATGTCTTCGATCCTTCAGATGAAGAAGAAGGGCTGCCCAATATAGCCTCTCAATCAAAGAATGGGGACCAAAGTCCATATGCTTCGTCAAATGAGCCGAACAATGCTCCTCTCCCTCAAAATGAAAAGCTATCAACTTCCCTCTTTTAAAAGGGTCTATCAAGCCAAAGGAGCCGTCTGAATCATTGATTGGGGGATCTTCCCCACTGGACCAGACACGCACCGAGGCTGATGACAAAATTCTTCAACAACTAAAGTCACTCCCTGTCAATATCACTGTCTGGGAGGCAATTGCTTGGAGCAAAGACTTGAGAGAAACTCTCGTCAAGATACTTCAAGAACCAGAAACCTATGAAGCTCATATGGCTGATTTTCAAGCCCAAGCATATGAAGCACTGGCAGCAAATGTCACCTTCACAGATGAAGATATGATGCTATCCTCTCCATGCCACAACCGTCCTTTATATATAAAGGGGCAGATCAACAGCAATAAGCTAAATCGGATCCTAGTCGATCCGGGGGCATCTATCAATTTAATACCCTACAAAACCTTTGAATCTCTAAATCTCATACCTTACATGCAGCAAGTAAGGAATGTAAGGATCACTAGTTTCAATCAAAATTCTGAAGAAGCCATCGGAAGAGTCACTGTCGACCTAACTCTGGGTAACTTCATCACAAAGGTGACCTTCTATATCATTGATGTTGATACAACATACAAAATATTGTTCGGAAGACCCTGGCTACATGAAAATTGGGTCATCACGTCAACACTCCATCAATGCATCAAATATGCCAAAGAAGGAAAGCAACATACAGTCTTTGCTGATCAAGCCTCGTTTCGGGAAGATGAGTGCAACCTGACTGATGCTCTGCTATATCTTGGAGGACCAATCTTTCAACCCTCTACCCAATCAAAAGGGAAGTGTAAACAAACTGGATACTCAGATGAAGATAGCGAGACCGGTGAGCTTTTTGTAATAAACAAAGGCCTTGCCGAGCTCCACACAAAGAATGCCCAAAGCAAATCAACCCGCCCAGAAAGGCGAATCATCAATTATGAGGTTGATCATGTAAGCCGAGCTATCAACAGGAGCATTCCTCTGCCTCATAACTGCATGCAAATCTACTCCCCAAAGCAAAATCAAAGTGTTCGGCGATTGAAAACATTCATCGTCACTTATCAAAGAAAAGAAGAGAAGAAGAATGCCAGAAAGGCAACAAAGTCAATTCTCTTTTACAAAGGGGAGTCAATACCTCAAGTATCTCCAGAAGATGATTTCAATTGGGAAAACAAACCCAATAATCATCTTGAGCCAATACAAGAAATGGTCGATATGCCGGAAAGCATCAAAGAAATGTGCAAGAAGCAAAATATCCCTTAGGTGCAAAATGCTTCCCAACGGGAGTTCTTCAAGCAAATATGGGAACCTTCCCAAGTGCAAGGACAACCTCCATTCTCCAGGAAAGATACAAGAGGGCTAGGTTATGATACTGAGCATGGTTTGTCATGGCGGGGCGAATCGGCCCGATTCCCCCGAATCGGAGCGGATCAGGGGAAACCCGATCCCTGATTCGCTTGATTCGCCCCGATTCCCTTTATATATAATATAAATATATATATAATATTATATCATATATGTAATACATATAATATATCTGCAATATATATATCATATTATATATATTATATATAATATACCCATGCGAATCGGTCCGATTCGGACCGATTCGGGGGGAATCGGAGCGAATCAGGAGCAACCCGATTCGCCTTCCGATTCCGACTCGGCAAACCATGATACTGAGTCCTTCTTTACAGTCAATGTTGTTGGGCTATTACCGAAGACTTGCAATGCAGAAAGCAGTCAAGAATCTTCCAACTCCAACTCTCAAGAAGATATTTTCTCTCCCACAAAGGGACTATCAAATGAAGAATCACCGGAAGAATCTGACGAGCAATCTTCACCAATAGATTGTGAAGATATAAATTTCTATGAGGTCTACGTCGCCAATTCTGACGACGAAGAAGACTTCGTGGATCTGCAACCAGCTCCTCAAGAAATTGAAGATGGCGGACAAGCCACTATTGATGAATTAATCGAGCTCAATCTCGGGAATCAAGAAAACCCTCGACCAATCTTCATCAGCGCCCTTCTTGGCGAACAAGAAAGGGAATCTTATCAAACTCTCTTGCTAGAATTCCAAGATTACTTTGCTAGGAATTACAAAGAAATGCCTGGGCTGGAGTCATCAATTGTCGAGCATGAATTATCCATACTCCATACAACCAAGCTTATCAAACAGCCTCAAAGGCGCATGCGACACGAGCTCGAGCTTAAAGTAAATGCTGAAGTCGACAAACTCTCTGAAGTAGACTTCATCGAGCCATGCATATATCCAATCTGGCTCGCCAATATTGTGCCAGTGAAAAAGAAGAATGGTCAAGTCCGAATATGCATTGATTATAGGGACTTGAACAAAGCTTGTCCCAAAGATGATTTCCCAGTTCCAATCACAGAAACCATGGTGGACATGACCACCGACTATGAAGCTTTATCCTTTATCGATGGGTCTTCAGGTTATAACTAGATCCGGATGGCAATCAAAGACAAAGATCATACTGCCTTCAGGTCACCCAAAGGTATCTTCTACTACAAAAGGATGCCCTTTGGTCTAAAGAATGCAGGAGCCACATATCAAAGGGCCATGACCAAGATATTCAATGAAATGATCCATGACGTGGTCGAATGCTACGTTGATGACTTAGTCGTCAAAACCAAAAAACGGGAAGACCATCTATCTGATCTTCGTCGTGTTTTTGAAAGACTTCGTCAATACAAATTGAAAATGAACCCCATGAAGTGTGCATTCGGGGTTTCAAGCGGCAAATTCCTGGGATTCGTCGTCAAATATCGGGGAATAGAAATAGACCTCGATAGAATCAAGGCGATCCAACAATTGCCACCTCCTCAAAATCTGACCGAGTTAAGGTCATTCTAAGGAAAATTAGCCTATATCAAGCGATTCATCTCTAATCTCTCAGGAAGGAGTATGCCCTTCAGCAAACTGATGAAGAAAGATGCTCCCTTCATCTAGGATCAGGAATGCCAAGCTGCCTTCGAGCAAATAAAAGAATATCTCCTCACTCCACCAGTTTTGGGAGCCACAATCGGTGGAAAGCCTCTCATACACTATATTGCAGCTATGGACACCTCTTTGGGAGCTCTATTAGCACAAACAAATGAAGAAGGCAAGGAGCAGCCCCTATACTATCTCAACAAAAAGCTGATCAGTCTAGAACTCCGATATACTCCAATGGAGAAAGTCTGCCTAGCATTGGTATTTGCCGTCAAGAAATTAAGGCATTATCTGCTGGCTCATGAAGTCAAACTCATCTCCAAGTATGATCCTCTCAAATATCTGCTAAAGCAACCTGTATTGTCAAGAAGACTCGGGAAATGGGCCTTGCTCCTTATGGAGTTTGATATCATTTATGTCCCACAAAGGGCAATCAAAGGACAAGGCTTAGCTGAATTCTTGGTTGCACATCTAGTGCCAGAAGATTCACCCTTGTCTACTGATCTTCCAGAAGAAGAAACTCTCTCTTATACAAATAAGAGAGAAAATCAAGTTCAAGAAAATCCAAATCCCGAAGAGGTCATCACAATTGAATTACCCTCCTGGGAATTATATTTTGATGGAGCTTCTCGGACTCTTCATCTCACAGACAGTTCTGTCAACCTCACTACTGGAGCAGGTATCGTCTTAGTCACTCCACAAGGAGGAATATTACATAATTCCTATGCACTTATGAAACTATTGACAAATAATGAAGCTGAATACGAAGCTCTAATTATTGGGCTTCGGCTAGCTCTTGAAATGGGGGTCAAAGATATATAAATTTATGGTGACTCACAGCTAGTCATCCGACAAGTGTTGGGCCAGTATGAAGTCCAAAAACAACAACTGCTTCCATATTATACTACAGTCATGAAGCTCAAAGAAAAGTTCAACTTCTTCGACATATCTCATGCACCAAGAAGTGAAAATTCCCAGGCAGATGCTTTAGCCAAATTGGCCTCTGCCATAAAACTGCCTCCCGAAGGAGAATTGAACATAATTGTCCATCATAGGAGACTCATGCCAAGTGTCCTTGACGGTGAGTCCAATATTGCAATTAAGGAAGTATATACAACAGAAGAAAATGCAGCAACTCAATATGAAGATTGGCGTGAGCCGATTATCCAAATCAAAAAAGGTTGGCTACCTCCTAATCGAGCTCAGCAAATTCAGCTCTTACGTAGGGCTGCATCATATTAACTGATAGGAAATCAATTATATAGATTGGTCCATGAAAGGAAAGGACCAGTCCTTCTCAGATGCTTATCTCCCAAAGAAGCCAAAATCATCATGAAAGAAGTTCACTCTGAACTGTGTGGTGCACACTAGGCAGGTGAGAAGATGAAAATTAATATCAAATTAAAAGGCTTCTACTGGCCCACCATGTACGCGGATTGCATCCAATATGCCCGTACATGTCATTAATGCCAAGCATTCGGCCATGTGCCGAGGAAATCACCAAACATACTGCATCCCACAGCGCCAACCTGGCCGTTTGCAGAATGGGGAATGGATATTGTGGGACCATTCCCACCCTCATCTCAAGGTTACAAATTCATATTGACTGCTACAGATTACTTATCTCGATGGGCTGAAGCTATTCCATTAAGGGAGGTAACGGGAGAAGCAGTCGCCAGATTTGTCAAGCAAAACATAATATACAGATTTGGTACCCCTCACAGGATCATGTCCGATAATGGGTCACAATTCCGAAACAAAACAATATATGCCTTGGCAGCCAAATTTCATATCGATTGGAGGACATCGTCAGTATACAATCCACAAGGAAATGGTTTAGCAGAAGCCTTCAATAAAACCCTTTGCAAGCTGCTCGCCAAAATAGTCGCCAGTCGAAAGCGGGAATGGGGGAAAAAAGTTCATGAAGCTCTATGGGCATATCGAACAGTATACAAATCTCCTACCGGATGTTCAACTTTCTCCTTGGGATATGGAGCTGAGGCAATGATACCCATAGAAATTGAAATGGCATCCTATCGGGTGGCAATACAAAATGAACTCCAAAGTCAAGATCAAAGTCAAATAGAAAGAAGACTCGAGGAGCTCTCCAATCTGGAAGGAAGGCGACTCGAAGCATATAAATACCTCCAAGCATATCAAGCCAGAATGGCTCGTGCATTCGACAAATTGGCAAGACCTAGAGCATTCAAGCAGGGAGATCTCGTCATGGTCAAATGCAAAGAAGCAATGGCAGGAAAGTCAAGTGGCAAATTGCAACCCATTTGGCTTGGCCCATACATTGTCACCTTGGCATATGAAGGAGGTGCATACAGATTGGTAGACCATAAAGGTACTGTGCCCTTTCCTCCACTCAATGGCAAACACCTGAAACTATACCATGCACCAGAACATGAGTTCTCTGACCAATCATCAAAGCAAAAATCCAATCATCCAGATAGGCATGAAGCCAAAGGAGAATGAAAAGTATCCTCTTCAAGGATTGATACTGAAATAAAGGTTTGCCATAGATAGGGGTAAAGGAATCAAACCTCCATATGTCCATCATACAACCCAAATCTTCAAATTTCTCAATTCCCGCCAGAGCATGAAGCCAAGGGCATTTCATGTACAAATCCAGAAAGTAAGTGAATAGGTGAAAGTCGGGGAGTTATCTTACATCTCTCGCTTCCCACCAAATCCAAATCTCAAACCATAGCCGGCAAACCACAATGGTAGGCCATATCAAATCCAAAATTCCAAGTCTTCAGCCAGCAAACCACAGTGGTAGGCTATATCAAATCCAAATCCCAAATTCATAGCCAGTAAGCCATCAAGGCAGGCCATACCCAAGTCCAATTCCAAATTCATAGCCAGTAAACCATAACAGTACACTATATTAAATCCAAACTCTAATTATAGCCAGTAAGCCATCAAGTCAGGCCATATCCAAATCCAATTCACAACCATACTCAACAAACTACAATGCCAGAATATGTCAAATCCAAATACCAAATACAACCATAAACCATCAAGGTAGGCTGAACTAAATGTAAACCCAAACCCGAAAACCAAAATCCAACTCCAAAACTTTAGCCAGTAAACCATAATAGTAGGCTATACCCAATCCAAATGCCAAACTCTTAGCCAAAAGCCATCAAGGAAGGCTAAGTCAATCCAAAACACAAAAGTCCCACCTGCAAATCGCAAAAGCTGGCTAAACCAAATCCAAACTTCAAACTATAGCC
This sequence comes from Colocasia esculenta, assembly GCA_014218235.1. NCBI lineage: Eukaryota > Viridiplantae > Streptophyta > Magnoliopsida > Alismatales > Araceae > Colocasia > Colocasia esculenta. Next base: position 127,399,867 of record CM024757.1, read on the forward strand.
AGAAAACCATCAAGGTAGGTTGTACCAAAATCAAACCCAAAGTCTATATCCTAGCCAGAAAACCACAAGGGTAGGCTAAGTTCACACTCAAACCCAAAATCCAAATTCCAAACTCAAATTCCATATCCCTACTCCAGATCCAAATTCAAATCCAAATCCCAAGTGCTGGCCAAAAAACCATTAAGGTGGGCATATAAATTCAAATCCAAAACTAAAACCAAAACCAAAACCAAAGCTACAACCAAAATGCCAAATCCAATACAAATACAAATCCAAATGCATATCCAAATTCCATATTCCAACCACAAACCATCAAGATCGGCAAAACTCAAACCCAAATCCCAAATCCACATCTAAATACCATTCCAAAATTCCATACCAATACCCAAAAACCCAAATCCAAAGTTTCATATTAATACCCAAAACCAAATCCAAGGCCAAATTAAACCCAAATCCCAAACCTAAATCTAAATACAAATCCAAAATTCCATATCTTAGCCAGAAAACCTCGAAGGTAGGCTAAACTTATTCAAATCCAAATACAAAACCAAATCCTAAATACAAAACCAATTTCCAATCATAGTCAGCAAACCATATAGATAAGCCAAATCATATCCAAGTCCAAACCCAAATTCAAACCAGTCATCCAAAATCAGCCACATCAAAACCAAACCCTTATCCCTCCAACTATCAATATAAGTCAAATACCTCAAATGCCAAGTCTCAAGAAAAAAGGGGGGTTAAGAATAGAGATACCCCGATGGACTTAAGCATACAGTTCATTGTATTCTTAAGGGTAAAAAGATCAAAAAATCCGACTGAGGTGAAAACCCGATAGGGCGCTTCAGGCAAAAATGGATAACCCATCAACGTGAAAACCCGAAAGGGCGCGTTGGAAAAAGCTAAAGGGGGCCAGTTTCAGTGAAAACCCGAACGGGCGCAGAGGCTGGTAATGTAAAAAAAAAATCAATCAAAAAAAAAGAAGAAAAAAAAAGAAGAAAAGAAAAAGAAAAAGGAGTGACCCTTTTGTCCTCCATTTTATATTCACAAAGTTACAAGCCACTCTGTTACAAATACATAAAGAGTGGTGGTTACCATGTACAAGTCAGGTAGAAAGCTAAAACAACAAAGCTCAGTATACAAATACTATACTGTAAAGCAAAGACAAGAAGGCTTCTTCCTCTTCAACCGTTCAACTTTCTTGGCTTTGGAAGATACAGATTAGCGAAGTTTGCCTCCATCCCTAGCAAGAGTGGCCTCCTCCTCGGATTCCTCAGCGGCTTCCCTGGCCTCTTGATCTAAAGAAGACCTCGCCTCATCAAGCTCACGCTGCAGTCTGGCGACTCTCTCCCTCTCTGCAGCAATCTTCGATGTCCGTGTCTTCCGGCGTTTACGCACTTCAGTAGCCCAGGAGTCACGTTCATCAGCATCACTGGTCAGAGAGCATATATCGCTCTCCAAGGCCTGGATCCGTTGATCATAAGGAGCCCAGGCCACCTTAGCATGATGGCGATATACTTCGACCCAAATGTCTTCAACGAAGCCCATCCAACGATCCCAGGAGATGCCCGTATTGAAGGCAATTATAGTGTTCTCCTCCAATGCCAGCCTGACAGCCTCAGTCGGCAGAGGATTTTCCGCATCCATCACTGCTCTTACTCTGTTGAGAAGAAAGTTCCAAAAGTCATCGCCCACAGAATATGGACCTGGCTGGTTCCCTGCGGGCCATTCTATGTCGTGTCCAGATAAGTCATCAATCTCCAATGGCGGGGACCCACCATCATCAAGAGGTAGTGGATTACCTGCTGAAAATACCAACAATCAACAAACAAGGAGACAATCAGCAAAGAAAAAAAAAAGGAACGAATGAAATTCAATCCAAGAGGAGAAGGAATGAAATCTGCTCCTTTTTCACCTGGCGAAGAATGTCTCTCCTCCGTCTCGGGACTTGAAGGTCGAATAAAATCCGACTGCTCAGCATGAAGTCCTTGAGAAGAGGAGGGATGATCAGCCAAATATGGGTCGAAGTTTCTTCCATCGAATGGCAAGGCGGACGGCTCAAGATTATAATCCGGCTGCCGAAGATCTCCATCACTGCCTGCAGTATCCCCTACTTGAAATGCAGAATGAGCCTGCGGCTCCAAAAATGGGCTCCTTATGTTTTCCCAAGGGGGGAAAGGAGAACTGGTCGCAAGTGTAAAATATGGACCCGCTATTCCCCATGAGAAAAGCTGGTCGCAAAAATTCGGGTCCTCTGAACACGAAAAGAAAAGAGGAAGTTACCTTCAGGGGCTGCTCCTATAACAGAACGTCCCTCGACAGGCATCAGAATATAAGCCTCGACAGGAGCAGAAGAATATTGTCCCGTCGAGACTCCCAACTCGGAAAATGTAAAAGTGGTATTACCACCATCCATCGCCGCTGTCCCAGAAAATAGATAGTGGGTTGACGGTTCATTGCTATCATCCTCCGGCAAAAAGTCCGCAGCTACTTGTAAGGAACTCCCATGTTCCCCTCCATGAAGGGGAGAAGAACCCCCAGGCTAGGGATTATCATCATCCGGAGCAACTGGATCGACGGTTTCTTCATCTGTCTCATCGCCTGAAGCGAAAGAGTCTACAAAAAAAAAGGGGAATCAAGAAATAAAGATGATGAATCAGTAAAAAAAAAGGAAGACAAAAGAAAAAAGGAGAGAAGAAAGAAAGAAAAGGAAGAAAAGAAAAAGAAAAGCGATAAAAAATATATATATGAATGACAATGATGAGAGAAGAAAAGAAAAGAAAAGGAGGGGCTTACTGCCGGAGGAGGTGTAGTCCACCACCTTGTCCTTACCAGCCCTCCTATCTCTGGAAGAGGAAGGGGCGTCCGAACGGGCTTCATTGTCCCTATCTTTGTTAATTCTTAGAGCAGGGATGACTGAAAACCCGGAATGGATATGTAAGAAGAAAGAAAAGAAAAGAAAAAACAAAGAAGGAAAAAAAAGAGGGCGAAATCAACTCATCAATACCTGCTGGCCTAAATGGAGGTGTCGGCACTAGCTGAGCAAAACCGGCTTTGCAAGCTTCGCTCACCTTCTCCATAACAGTCCAAATACCTTGAAATGTCGAGGCATTCTCAAGGCAAGGCAGATATTCCAAAGGCCTGGCATGGCCAATGGCGGTAACAAGGTGCCTCTCCCAGAGCGCCCATGCCTGATTTCCGACGCACTCCGGAGGTAGCCTCGCTGATAGAGGGGCATCAAGAGCATAGCCACAATCGGACAAAAAGTTATCCCACCAATAATATTCTAAGAGGTCATTGTTGTCGTCCGGAGCCTTCTTTGAAAAATGCTCTACAGGCTCTAGGCGCAACATCACCCCTTGATAATAATGTTTGTCGGTGGCGGAGCTAGCATCCTTTGTCACTTTAGAATTATAATATTTGATGTACGAGCTTGCTAAGCTCGAGAAGTGGTCGCGAAGGAATCTCTCATCGATAAAGATCGGCATCAGGCTTTTCTTCTTAAGGCGAGACTCTTCGGCCTCCCTCAGCTTGCGAGGGGATACCCGGAAGTGATTACTCTGGTCAAACCACCATCGGGCGTAAAAAATATCTATACGCCCCGTGGCTTCGAGAGCTGGAAGAGTGCATACAGAGCCGGCCTCCTCTCGGCGAAAATAATTCCACCAACCCGCCGCGTTCATATGAAGACGGCGACTGCGGCTAAGGCGGACAGCCAATGGAAACTCTGCGTTTGGCAAAGTTGATTGATCATAGTCGAGGTTTCTGGCAAACCGTGAGGGATAGTAAGGCTCCAATATGAGAATTCTTCCCCCGAGATACACCAACACACCTGGCCGAATACAGCATAGCCAGTCTTGATATAAGGACTGGTCAGAGTCACCACCATGGGGCAGATGATATGTCACCCCACTCGAGTCCCTGGTACTATATGGCTGGGCACCTCGGGATGTACTATCAAATTGAAAGAGACCTTGCTCACCATTCGGAAGAAAAGATAAATTGGAGCGGGCATCAATAAGCTGCTTCAATGACTCCCCAGAAGGTCGGTTCCTGAACAACAAAATCAGCGGAGCCGTCAGGCGAGGCGAATCAACAGTCTGGCATAAACTGGGCAGCAAAAGACTAGCCCAGACACTCAAATAATGGGTGGGCGGCTGCATCTTTTTATCCCAGGGAGAGGGGTGCGAACTTAAGGCCCCCAATCCGTGAAATATACTCGCCAGAGCAACAGGAGCAATAGCAAGCTTATGGCCCTCGGCTAGAAGACAGGCGGGATATATCAAACCCGGCCTAATTGATTCTTCTTCGCCATGTGGAATTGCAAAGCTCGATAGCCAATATACCAAATACGCAGCAAGATAAGTGCGATCTGGTAAATGGCGTGGGTTCCACCCCCCATCTTTTGGAGTATATATATACCGTCCACGTGGAGCCTTCCTCGACTCCAGTTGTTGGTATTGCTCCAGAGGACGGTCTTCTACTGCAAAATTATCAAAGAAGCAAAATGGCCCATTGTAGAAATAACAGAGCCAGGCATTTTGACTCACCCTCATATTGTTGGGAGAAGACCGTGACCCGTCTTTCCTCCCAGTGCGAGCCAAATCTCGCCATACCTTCGTTAGGAAGCAGAGACTGTAAGGAAGAACATACCACCCGGAGCCGTCGCTGCGATGACTGTGTAAGTCATTAAGAACGACTTCTTCATAAGGGCGTCCAGATATCGGCAGCCCAGAAATCCGGTGGAAGCTCCATAAATCTATAGAAGTTTCCCCCTCGGCTGTCCCAAAGGTGTTCCAGCGAGCATTGAACCGCTCCACCAAGGCTTGAAGAATCCTCGTATAACAGGGGTAATCATACAAGGCCGCCTCCACAGCTCCATAAATGCCAGATAATTTGAGGAGTTCACCGTAATGGTGCAGGAATCCTATCAGCCACTCCGTGGCCCCATAATAAAAGACGTGAGAAGACAAGACCGACCATCTCCCGTACCAACTTGGGGCAGTATGGTCAATAATCCGGTCAAGAAGGCAGCGGTTGTCATAGCCTCCAGCAGCATATAGGGAGTCTCAAGGCATCAATAATAGACCATCAGTCTGCATTATGGCCTTGTGGCGACCCTTCAAACTCCAGGTCACCGGAGAAGTCCTCCGCGATCGAGTATAACAGTCAAGATCCTGACTGAAAGAGCCCAGATCAGTGACAGAAGGAAGCCAGTTTTAAGCAGCAAAACCCAAAGGGAAACTGGGATAAGAGAAAGCACATGTGCCGAGAAAGCAATCCCGAAATTTCAGGATTCTAATTCCAAATACCGCCTTTCTGCGACCAGGCAGGGATCGTCGGCAGTCGTATGAGGTGGAATAAACCTCTAAATAAAGGAAAACAGCTCCTTATCCAACGGGAAATGCCTAAGATAGCCCCGTTTCCGCAAATATTGATAAACACCTCTCCGTAGGCTGATGCGCGAGTAATCAACTTGGCCGTCAGATGAAAGGTCTTCGGTGCAGTGTGGACACACAAAAAAAATTTGTTGTGCCAATTCCCCATTCCCAGAAATTCCCCCTCCCTTAACCGATGGAAGCACCATCGGTTAGGGGGTTTTTTCCCCTTAACCGATGGTAGCATAGGGGGTTTTTTCCCCTTAACCGATGGGGCTACCATCGGTTAAGGGGGTTCTCTCCCCCAACCGATGGTACTACCATCGGTTAGAGGGGAATTCCCCTCTAACCGATGGGAGTCCCATCGGTTAAGGGGATCTCCCCTTGAGAGTACCCTAACCGATGGGACTACCATCGGTTAAGGGGATTTTCCCCTTTAACCGATGGGAGTTCCATCAGTTGAGGGGAAATTCCCCTCTAACCGATGGAACCTCCATCGGTTAAGGGGATGGCCCCTAACCGATGGTACCCCCATCGGTTAGAGGGGCTTTAACCCTCTAACCGATAGTAGTCCCATCGGTTAGAGGGAATTTTCCCTCTAACCGATGGAACTCCCATCGGTTAGAGGTCCCCCATCCCACCATTATAAGGGGGGCCTTCCCCTATCAAAGGCACCCCCATCCCCCATTTGAAAGGGGTGTGCCCCAAGGGAGCTACAGCCCTCTCCCCTTAGCAAAGTGTTGTCCCACTGTTTTCTGAAAATACTCAAAAATAGAAAAGTTCCCAAATTTCCAAAGTCCCCATCTCTTCCTCAACCTCCTCTCTTGTGTGTGAAGGTATCAAACTCCCTTCCCTACTCGGAGCAGAGTGAGAAATCGAGAGATCGTCTCCATACGGCATCGGCAATTCTCTCTTCTTAAGTCCGCAATAACGGCATCGGCCCCCATGGGCTATAGGGTTTAAATACCGTCCATACATGGACATATGGTATTTAAATACCTTTGTAATTCGTGCTCTGAATGCTACGCATCCAGACGCATATGTGCCACCTCCCATCGAGTGCTAAGTCTCTGGGATGGTGTGTTTGTGTTTATATGTATGTGTTTCTTAGGGGAGATTCTGCCCAAGTGGAGATTCTATCCGAGAACATATTCGTATATTCGCAAATTTGTGTTTTTATGTATATGTTTCCTAGGGGAAACTCTGCCCAAGTGGAGATTCCGACTAAGGACATATCCATAAACCTCAAATTTGCACTTATACATATATGCTTTCTCGGGAGGAAACTCTGCCCATGACAAAGTTCCTTCTGAAGAAACATGTCCATGTAACCACAGACTCGTATTTATATGCATATGTTTCTTAGAGGAGACTCTGCCCAAGCGGAGATTCTGCCCAAGAACATACCCGTATATTCGCAAATTTGCATTCATATGTATATGTTCCCTAAAGGAAACTCTGCCCGAGCAGAAACCCCTTTTCCCAGAATAAACTCTGGGGAGCTCCCGCCCAAGCGGGGTTATAGCTCGGGAATATATCCATAAAAATGGCAATTTTGCGCCTATACATATATGTTCCTTAGCAGAACTTCCATTTGAATAGAATCTCTATTCAAGAACATATTCATATAATTACGAATCCGTGCTTATGTGCATATGTTTCCTAGGGGAAACTCTGCCTAAGCAGGAATTCTGCCCAAGAACACTTTTGTACAACCATAAATTTGGATTCATATGAGTATATTTCTCGAAGGAGACTCTGTTTCTACAGAGATACCTTTCGTGGTGGAAACTCCGCCTAAATGGAGATACCGCTCGAGAGGATATTCATAAAATTACAAATTCATGACTATACACATGTGTTCTGCGGGAAGAATCTTGCCTAAGTAGAGACTCTCCCTAAAAACATATTCATATAAACACCATTTCATACGCATACGTCTCTTGAGGACATCTTGTCTAAAGCGGAAGTTCTGCCCGAAAACGGACTCAGATGTCTACAACTCCATATTTGTATGCAAAGAGGGAACTCAACCTAAGTGAAAGTTCTGCAAATATATATATATATATATATATATATATATATATATATGCATACATCCATGAAAAAAAAAATAATGATTATATGAGGATATTTCTAAAAGAAAAGAGAAAAGAGAAACTCTGGCCGAGCCGAAATTCTGCCAGAAATATATCCATATATTCACAGAAGAGTTGTACCCATGTGGGTAGTTTCTCGGGGAGAAACTCCGCTTTGACAAGGACCCTCACAAGAAATATATCCATATGTCTGCAAGATCATGTCCATGCAAACAAAAGAAGAAAAGAAGCTCTATTCAAAGAGAGCTTTGCCCCAAAAAAAAATATATGCCATGAAACTTCATAATCTATAATCAAAGTCATACTATAAATTTGCACAACAACTCTGCCCATGTGGAAGTGCTGCCCAAGTTCTCAATACACACAAAGCCCAAAAATAATCTGCGGGTGTATACCCATTCCAAACGAAAGTTCAAATCATACATTTTAAACCTCAAACGGGTCCATGAATATATACCCGTTCCATTTTCAAAATCATATTTCACACCCAAAGAAAATAGGCAATCATACCATTTCATACCATTCAAAATGAAACAAACTCGAACATTTTCAAAGAGTAAAATGCATTTTCAATAAAAAAGGGGAAAATATCATATTAGGACTCTCTAAATTCTTTACATATATATGTTCTCATCCTTGCTATGAATGGTATTCGGGTTAAAGCTGGTATTAAATAATACCAAGGGCTTTTAACTCGATGTAAATGTAACATCGATTCCGATCGATGGAGGCAGAGGTTCAGCACACGCTACCCTGATCGCCTGTTGATGAAAAGACACGGAATCAAAGAAGTTCAGATTAAAATTAGCGCACCCGTCCGTTCCTCGGACACCAATACCTGTCCATTCCTCGGACACCAATACCCGTCCGTTCCTCAGACACCAATACCCGTCCGTTCCTCGGACACCAATACCCGTCCGTTCCTCGGACACCAATACCTGTCCGTTCCTCAGACACCAACACCCGTCCGTTCCTCGGACACCAAAACCCTTCCTCCGCATCGCGCGGACTTTTTCTCCTGTCTACTAGACAGATTGGCACGCCCCGCAAATACCAAAATCCAAAATATGTGAAATGAATGAATACCTTGAACCAAAAATGAAATGAAATGAATGAATAAAATTGAGTGAAGAAAAATCCCGTGTCCACATGCAGCCGTTGGCAACAACACTATAGCCGCTACCCAATGAGGACACATTATCCCTCGTGACGCAGGGTTCCTCCAAGGCAGGCATCATATCATCCAGCAGAATGACTCCATCGCGGGTACTCTGGGCATAGTCATCACGGCTCAAGAATCTTCTTCCGTGAGACATGATGAAAGCCTGGAAAGGAATAAAAAAAATACAGGAATAAGAAGAGGAAAGTCAAAGGGCAGCAAGTCCAGCTAAGCAAGAAATCAAGAGGCAGAGAGTCGGTAAAAGGACGTCTCAGGATACAAGGTGGGACCTATGCAAAGGATCTACACGGGCCATGTGTCGTCACATGCAAATTCCGCAACGTATCCCGTAGGGGGCATTTGTTGAACCCTAAAAAGTTGTGGTGGATATCTACCAAAAGAAGTGCCAGGATCCATTTATAGTGCTCCAACAGTTACTTAAGTAGCCCATTTTTGGTTGCTTAAGTAATAAGGATGAAGTCCCCTTTAAGGGGTGCCTTAGAGGCAAAGTAAAATTATTACTTAAGGTAACCCCATAGTTGCTTAGGTAATGTTGGATCCAAGTGCCCCCCAAGTTAAAGTTGGCAATAAGCCCTCCGGAGGAGTAGGAGTTCAAGAAAGAACAATGCTTCGAGGAAGATACAAGCACGGAGGAAATCCGGCAGCACAAAGTCTATAAGACTAAGTACGAAGAACAAGTACAAAGAACGCTCGCAGCGGAAGCTCCAAGGATGTGCAAATCAAATTCTTCGCCGAGCAAAACTCCGAGGAAAAGAAGCAAAACTCCAGCAGCCCAACACCCCTATAATGGGGCATGTGGGGGCCTATTTCTAGGCAAAACCCCCAAGCCTTCCCCAACCGATGGAAGTCCCATCGGTTGGAGGGGCATCTCCCCCCAACCGATGGTACTGTCCATCGGTTGGAGGGGTAAAACCCCCCTAACCGATGGGGGGTACCATCGGTTGAGGGGTTAAGGGGATCTCCCCCCTAACCGATGGGGGGTACCATCGGTTATGGGGGGCCCACCTCCCATGCACATGTAAGGGGGCCAACCCCTATAACACCCCTTGCACCCCCAAGGGGCAAGGGGTGCTCCTTAGGTCCTCCTTGGGTCCCCTTTTTAGCACCCCCACTCCAAAAAAGGGTGTTGTCCCCCTCAAAAATTCAGAAAAAAAAAAGGGAAAAGGCATTTTCTTCCAAAATCCCCTCACTTGTTCTTCAAGTTCTCCACTCAGTGTGAAGGGATCGGCTCTTCCCCCGCTCGGTGCGGAACACCCTACAAGCGCAAAGAGAAGGGAGATCACCCCATACGACATCGACATCTCCTTCATCCCCCTCCATGCTGAGCTAGTCTCCATGGAGGGCTTCTCGAAGAAATCATAATACGGTCCATGCCCCCACATCGAGCAAAACTCTGTGGGGGTAATATCCTTCAGGGTTTAAATACCTTCCATATCGAGCAAGACTCTATGGATATATGGTATTTAAATACCCTTGTTCTCATGCTCTAAATACCTCCATATCGAGCAAGACTCTATGGGTATGCGCATTTAGATGCACATGTTTTCCCTGCCCATCAAGCGACTCCGGGATGGGTGAGTGTTGTGCTCGTATGGGTATGCGTCTTATATAAAGACATACCCATATGCTCACAACGTTGTGCTTATATATATATATAATGTTTCTTAGAGGAGACTTTGCCCAAGCGGAGGTTCTGTCCAAGAACATATCCATATAATCACAATCTCATGCTCATGTGTATATGTTTTCATAAGGAAACTCTGTCTAAGCGGAGGTTCTACTTGAAAACATACTCATATGTCCACAACTCTGTGCTTATATGTATATTTTTTCTAAAGGAAACTTTGCCCAAGCGGAGGTTCTGCCGAAATTACATCCATATATTCACGAATATTGTGCTTATATGTATATATTTCCTTAAGGAAACTCTGCCTAAGCAGAGGTTCTGTCCGGAAACATATCCATGTATTCACAAGAAAAGTTGTGTTCATATGTGTGTGCTTTTTGAGAGAAACTCTGCCTAAACGGAGGTTCTGCCGAAAATATATCCATATGTTCACAAATATATGTTCATGTGAATATGTCTTTTAAATGAAACTCCGCCTGAGCAAGGATTCTGCCCAAAAGCATATTCATATGTCCATAAATATATATGTACATATGTGTGTATTTCATGAGGACACTGTCTATACAATAGGGCTGCCAACGGGTCGGAGTCGGAATCGGAAATGGGCGTTTCCGCTTCTGCTTCCTATAAGAAATTTCGAAGTCAGAAACGGAAACGGAAAAGGGTGTTTCCGCTTCCGCATCCATTTCCGCTTTCTATCGGAAAATCGAAAACGAAAACGGAAACAAAACGGAAACTTCGGATATAACAACATTTGTACAATTAGAATTAATTTATAAATTTACAAGTAAATTAATTATTAAATTTATGAATAGTTTCAAATGTAAATTTAATAAGCTTTTCTACCATATCTTCGTCATCATGTACATTATAATGACCCTTACTAAATGAAGTATAAAAAGATCAAATTAATATGGTAAAATCATATAGTGATATATAATGATTGAGTAATAGATAATCTATATATGTAGATATAAATATCATTAGAGAAAAAAGCTGCCAATAATTGGGACTAGAATAGATGACATTTACATATAGATGGGAGGTGAGAGACAATGAGTTAAAAATTTAAGAGCCAAAGTTTCGAGTTTGAAGAGATTTTATTATAAAAATATTATATAATATATATTAAAAGTTATCGGAAACGAAAATGGAAAAGCGGATGTGGAATTGGGTGTTTCCGCTTCCGCATCCTATAAGAATTCGGATATCCATTTCCACTTCCGCTAAGCTATCGGAAAGTTATTTTCGGAGTTCCGCATCCTATAAAAAATGCGGAAACGGGTCGGCTAAACGGAATTCGAAGGTCCATTGGCAGCCCTACTATACAGGGACTCTCCCCTAAAAGTCAATACAATCATATGTGCATCAAACTCATACTCATATATTCGCGCGATAACCTTGCCTATGCGGGAGCGCTGCCCAAATTCACAATACACTCAAACTATCAAATGAATTCGGGGGTATACACCCATTCACTTTCGAAATCATATATCAAATCCTCAAAAGGGAAACTCATTCTCCTTTTCAGAAAATGAAATGCTAAAGTGAGCAATATATCCGGACACCAAATAAAATCACAGGTATATGCCCGCAAACTCCTCAAATTATATTTCGAAACTCAAGAGGAATCCATAATCCCTTTCAAAAATGAAATCTTCTTCTCAAGAAAAATACCCTTCTTTGCAAAATGAAATCTCTTCTTCGAAGAAACAGATTCGTTCTTTCAAATCAAAATCCATTTTGTCCGAAAATAAGGGAAAACATCGTATTATAATTTTCTGAAAATGCATATTTCCTCGACTTTGCTATCAATGGTATTCGGGTTAGAACTGATGTTAAAATGACATCAAGGGCTTTTAACCCGATGTAAACAAAACATCAATTCCGATCGATGGAGACAGGGGTTCAGCACACGCTACCCTAATCACCTGATGAATAAAAAATGCGGAACCAATAGAAGTTCAGATTAAAATCGGCACACTTGTCCATTTCATGGACATCAAATTTTCTCACCGCTTTGTGCGGATTCTCACTTCTGTCTGTTAGACAGCTGGCACGCCCCGCAAGGCAAAAGAAATAAAAGAAACAAACAACAAATCAAGTCAAACTCGAATAACAAATCAAGAAAGATAAGAGAGGAAAACGTAAAGATTCTCCGCGTGTCCACAAGCACTTAGTCTACTTAAGACCTCTCAGGATTTGGTCAAACTTAAACGATCATCACCCAAACTCATGAGAATTCACTCTTTCTAATTGAAAAGAAACTAGAAAGTGAATTCTCATGAGTTTAGGTGATGATAGTTTAGGTTTGACCAAATTCTGAGAGATCTCAAGCAGACTAAGTGTTGTCAGTAGGAGAGTGGCTCCGAGAAGTCACATGCACATTTGACTTTTTTTATCGGACTTTAGATTTTTAGTGTTCCATGTGGTTTATTTGAATTATCAAATTTTTAGATAGGCTAAATTATGAGAGATTAGAAAGTTAGCATTTCGCTAAAATCACCGAAATTACGATTTTCTTCTTCGATGGGAGAGTTGACTTTTTATTGGTAAGAGATATGATTTTTTTGATATTTTTACTAGATTCAAATAGGGGATACTTCCTTATTTACATGTAATATCTTAAGTAATAACATTTACTTAAATGATATTCAGGTAAATAAGTATGAAGAAGAAACCGTGTTTCCCATGGGTAATATACACATATCTATATATATACATACATTATATGTGTTATATTAAATATATATATAATAATCCTATGCGAATCGGACAGATTCGCTCCGATTCCATGCGAATCGGATCGAATCAGGGCGAACCCGATTCGGTCCGAATCACCGCTCCAGCAAACCATGGTACTAACACTATTTGGATATGGTATGTAATTTTGCGCCATATACACCAAGGCAGCCAGAGTCAAATCTTTCTGGGGGATATCAGCTTTACAGCCAGTCTTAAAACATTGGAGCAATATAGTCATTAAGCCAACCTCACATTCTACTTACAATCGCTTCATGACAAAATTGATGACATTAAATAGCTTACTCCAGATTCACAGATAAGGAGTTGACAATAGTGTTCATGTAACTATCTGAAAACATACCCAGGACACCCTTAGATTCCAACTGCATTTAGTTATTTTACAAGTAGTCCTACTCCACGTAAAATCAAATGAAAACTCCACTCAACTCTGACTCTCTGGATAAAAGTTACTCACACAATGTTCCTTAGGCGCTTCAGCAGCTTTAGTGTTGTTTCTTCTCTTGTAGCTTGAGTTACACTCCCTACTCTCAGACCAACTTGTGTACTGAAAGTATTGAGCTGCAAAGGACATAAGAAGTACTCAATGCAATATACACAACATACCAAAAAAAGTCTAAGTGCATTCCACCAATAATAGAAACAAGGTAAACATACCAATTCTCGTATCCAATTGATAGCGTAGTAAAGAGACAGGCCTATAACCCTCTTCTGCTTTTCTGTCAGAGACTTCCACAATGACCCATCAAAGTACTGGTGTTCAGCAGACCCAAGAAGTTTAACACAATGTGTGAGTAACCTTACATATTTTGTCATGTCAATTCAAGTATAAAACATTCCAAGTACCAATCAACAAAAAAAACCCAATCATAGTAAAATCTTAGTGCAAGAAAATAAACAAGAAAAACAATAATATATATAGACCTGTAAGGCTGTAACAGAGAGTTTTTCTGCCTTTCAAATTGCTTTAGTTTTTTTTAGGTTTGTGGTGTCGGACCAAGTTGGTCCTGCACCCACTTGGAATTTAGAGTTTAAAGAATGGGCAGAGAAGTCAAATAAGATTTTAGGGACTTAGGATGAACCCCTATATCTCAATCCGACATTGGGATTTGTGCAGTGGACCTCTCTGTACCAGCCTCAACCAGTGTTAGTTATATCAGAGAAATAACTGAGTACCTTGATTAATTGTCCTCAAAATAGAATGACTCATGAATTAAAGTGCAGGTTCAAACATAGCCATGTCATTTTAATTTGTGCACAAAAGATATCATGCGGACGATTGACCAAATTAAGGTTTTGGATCAGGTATGGAGATCAGTTCTGGAGAGATTTAAGGCATTAGAATTTAGAAGTGATTGTCCCCAGATTAACCACATATACCAGGTAACCAGGGTGCCTAGGTGACAGCAGGAAGGTCTTGATCAATTGTGCAAGATTCAGAGCTACTACCCCATAAAATTGTTGCACACCCTCCTACAGTTTTAAGTGATTAACAAAACATTTATCTGCATTCACATGTAGCAAAACACTTGTATGCACTCACATGAATCTATTTAATTAATGTCTAAAATACTTGAACTCCTACGAAGTACTTGCACATTATCACAATGATCGCATAATAGCAAAGTACTTACATAAGTCACCCTAAGTATTTGCATACTACTTTTATTACTCGAATAAACCTTTAAGTACTCAAATACTTCCATCAACTTCCCTGAATATTATTGTTATTCCATACTCTGGCAATTACTTGAAAACTTTTCCTGTTATTCAAATACTTTTCAGAGTTACTCAATAACTGTCTGTTATAACACTCATACCAGAATATTTTATTACAATACTTAAATTCAATCATTAATGTCATATCAATGCTTTGGCACAAACTGGGCAGCAGAAGACCCGCCCAGGCACTCAGATAATGGGTGGCTAACTGCGTTTTCCGGTCCCGAGGAGAGGGATGTGAAGTCAAAGATCCCAGTCCGTGAAATATATTTGCCAGGGCAGCTGGGGCTATGGCAAGCCTATAACCCTCGGCTAGAAGGCAGGCGGGATATATTAATCCCGGCCTAATCGACTCTTCCTCTCCATGCGGATTTGCAAAAGTGGCGAGCCAGTATACTAGATACGCAGCAAGATACGTACGATTCGATAATTGACAGGGGTTCCACCCTTGCTTTTCTGGAGCATACAAGTAGCGCCCAAGTCGTCATTTCTTTGACTCCAACTGTCGGTACTGCTCCAAAGGAACACTCTCTATTGCAAAACTGCTAAAGAAACAAAATGGCCCGTTGTAGAAAAAATGGAGCCAAGCATTCTGGCTCACTCTCATGGTGCTAGAAAAATGGGAGTGATCGTCTTTCCTTTCGGTACGGGCCAAATCTCACCATACCTTCGTCAAGTATCGGAGGCTATAAGGAAGAATATATTGCCCTGAGTCAATACTCCGATGACAGTGCAAGTCATTTAGAGTAACTTCTTCATAGAGAAGTCCAGATATGGGCAGACCAGAAATCCGGTGAAAACTCCATAAATCAATAGAGGTTTCACCTTCGGCTGTCCCAAAGGTATTCCAACGAGCGTTGAACCGCTCTGTAAATGCCTGAAGTAGCCCCGTATGACAAGGGTAATCATTTAAAGCAGCTGATACAACATCTCAAATTCCCGATAAATTCAAGAGTTCGCCATAATGGTGCAGGACACCCATCAACCACTCCGTGTCCCCGGAGTGAAAAATGTGAGAAGGCAACACCGACCACTTGCTATACCAACTTGGTGTGGTGTCGTCGGTAATCTTGTCAAGAAGGCAGCATTTGTCATATCCACCGACAGCATACTGAGGATCACAGGGCATTAATAACAAGCCATCTGTCTGCGCCAGGGCCCTGTGATGACCTTTTAAATTCTAGGTCACAAGAGTAACTCTCCGCGATCGCACACAATGATCAGGACTTCGGTTAAAAAAACCCAGTACAACGGCAGGAGGAAGTCGGTTCTAAAAAGTGAAGCCCAAAGGAAAGCTGGGAAGAGAAAAGGCACAAGTCCCGAGAAGACTATCCCGAGATTCCAAGATAGCTGCCTCTAAATAGCGCGGCTCTGCAGATATACAAGGATCGTCAGTAAACATGCACGGCGAAATAAACCTCTGGATGAAGGGAAACAGATGCTTGTCCAGCGGGAAATGTTCGAGATAATCCGATTCCCGTTGGTATGAGTAAATCCCCTTCCGTCGCTTGATGAGAGAGGTGTTGACTTCGCCATCATCTAAAAGCTCTTGAACGGATCCATTGGCGACAATATTGTGGCCACAATCCAGCAAAAGTACATTGTCCCTCATGACACGAGGTGGCCCCAGGGCAAGCATTAAGGCAGTCGATAAGAAGACGTCATCACGAGTGCTCTGAGCATAGTCATCACGGCACAAAAATTCTTTTCCGCAAGACATGATGAATGCCTGAAAAGAGGAAAAGAACTATAAGGATGAAAGCAAGAGGAAGTCAAAAGCAACAAAGTCCAACCAAATGACGAAAATCAAAATGACAGACCGCCAGCTGAGGAGGTTGTCAGAATAAAGTACGAAGGGCTATTCAAAAAATCTACACGGGTCACACGCCGTCATTCGTAAATTCTGGAGTGTATCCCGTGAGGGGCATTTGTTGAACTTTGAAAAGTTCGCAGCGGATATCCACAAAGGGAATGCCATAAGTTATTTATAATGGTCCGATGGTTACTTAGGTAATGTCATGGTTACTTAAGTAATATTGGTTCCGAGTCCCTTTCAAATTAAAGAGGGGAACTTATTAATGAAGTCAGCACCAAACTCCTTCAGTGAAGCCAAAGTTCAAAAAGAACAACACTTCGAAGAAAATATGTCGCGGAAGAAATTTGGCAGGACAAGGTCAATAAGACCAAGCTCAAAGAACATTACAACTCCAGGACCACGTGCAAGAAGAAGCGTCAAGCACTTGCAAAATGCAAATACAACTCCTCATCGGAAGATCTCTAAGGAAGGCACAAAGATCTCACGGCATCAACACCTCTCGTAAGAAAACACGAGGGTGTATTTATAGAGAAAACACCCATGTAAAACCCCTTTTAACCAATGGAAAACTCCCATCGGTTAAGGGTTCCCATCGGTTAAGGGATTTCCCCCCTAACAGATGGAAACCCCCCAATCGGTTAAGGGATCCCCTAACCGATGGAACCCCTCCATCGGTTAAGGGAGTCGTTCCGTCGGTTAAGGAGACCCTCCTTAACCGATGGAAGGCTCCATCGGTTAAGGAAGACCCCCTTAACCGGTGGAAGGCTCCCATCGGTTAAGGGAAAGCTCCCTAACCGATGGGACTGTCCCATCAGTTAAGGGAGAAATCCCTAACCGATGGAATGGTTTCATCGGTTAAATGTAAATGGGCAAAACCCCTATAAATAGCCCATGTAGCCTGATGGAAACGGGGCGGAACTTTTGGAGGTCGAAAATTTGAAAAAAGGTAACTCTTGCTTGCTTGTGAAAGAAGTTCTGCTCGGCGTGAAGGTATTCGCCCTCGGCAAAGCAAAAAGGTCATCCCCTCCGGCTACGAAATCTCCATAATCCCCCCTCCATGTCGAGTTAGTCTCCATGGGGGGGATTCTAAAATCCAAATATATATTCATATCTCCGCATCGAGTTAGTCTCTGTGGAGATAAAATTAAATCGTGCTTGTGTGCTTTGATGTTTAAATACCTTCCATGTTGAGTTAGTCTCCATGGACATAAGTTATTTAACATCTATGTGTTTTTGTGTTCTAAATGTTTCCATGTCGAGTTAGTCTCCATGGATATAAGCTTTTAAACACACATGTTCTTCCCTCACGTTGAGCGAGTCTCCGTAAGGGTAAGTCCTTATGCTCATATGTGTATGTCTATTAAAGGAAACTCTGCCCAAGCAGAGGTTCTGCCCAAAAGCATACTCGTATGTTCACAAAAATATATGTTCATATGTACATATTTTCCGGGGAGACTCTGTCGATACAGAGACTCTACCCTAAATAAATAAGGCCATATGTTCATCAAATATATATATGTTCGTGTGTTTACACAGTAACTCTGTCTATGCGGAAGCTCTGCTCAAATACACAACATATTCAAATTTCAAAGAAAACCTCAAGTACACACCTACTCATTCCTCAAATTGCAAATGGAGTTCATGCTCTTTTTAAAACAAAATCTCTTTTCAAAGTAAAATCTCTTTTCAAAACAAATCCACTTTGTCTGATCAAAAAAATAAAACACCACATTATTATTTTCTAGGAAAATGTAAACCTCTCGACTTTTGCTATCAATGGTGTTCGGGTTAAAATTGATGTAAATCAACATCAAAAGGTTTTTAATCCGATGTAAATAAACATCGATTCCGATCGATGGAGAAAGGGGTCCAGCACACGCTACCCTAATCGCCTGATGAAATAAAATCGCGGAACAAATAAGTTCAAAATAAAATTGGCGCACTTGTCCATTCCTTGGACATAAACTTTCTCCACATTGCGCGGATCTCAAACTCTGTCTGTTAGATAGGCTGGCACGCCCCGCAAAGTAAAATAAATAAAAATCAAATCAAATTCAAACCCCATAAAAAAATTCTCACGAAACTTTCCGCGCCCGACAGCGGCCTCATGACTTTTTGTATTTTTAGCTGACATATGTGCCTTCTTAGCTACCTCGAGGGCTTATCTCGGGCTCCAACACATTTGAGAGACAATAGACTTGAATTGTTGGCCGCATTATCTGACACCGGTGCAATTCTTGTCTGCACCTTTTTTTTTTACTTTGTCTTTTGTTGTTGTTGTCGCCTTTTCCTTTTTCTTTCTTTTGTTCTTTCCCATATTGGGTTTCAAACATCTTCGCGCCTCATCATAGTGGGAGAGCATGATCATTGTCGTCTCGACTAGCGCCCCTTATATTGGCCACTTATCAGTAGTGAGTACAAGGGTTATCTCGTCATTGACGACTCATATGCTTCCCCAATGGCGAGGGTAGGGGATGAACCCAAGGGACATCTCTTTCCCATTTAGAGATTTATTATTATCATTATTATTATTTTCACATTACCACCTCCAGCGCCCTTTCGGATTTTCGCCAAAGATGGCCTTCTCTAGCTTTTTCTAGTGCGCCTTTTCGGGTTTTCGCACTGAGGGGTTACCCTTTTTTGCCCGAGGCACCCTTTCGGGTTTTCACCTCAGCTGGGTTACAATTTTTTTACCCTTAAGCACACGAAGAACCGCATACTTAAATCCGTTAAGGCACCTCTTTTTTAAGCCCCACTTTTTTTCATTCATTTTTTTTTAAAGTTTGGTATCCAGGACTAAATTCCAGGACATTTGGTTATGGGGTTTGGAGTTTAGGCTTAGCCTACCATTGAGGTTGTTGGCTAAGGTGGATATGTCTCAACCTACCATTATGGTTTGTTGGCTAAGGGGGGATATACTTCAACCTACCATTTTGGTTTGTTGGCTGAGGGGGATGTAACTCAGCCTACCATTTTGGTTTGTTAGCTAAGAAGAATATAACTAAGCCTACCATTTTGGTTTGTTGGCTAAGGAGGGATATGACTCAGCGTACCATTTTGGTTTGTTGGCTAAGGAGGGTATATAACTCAACCTACCATCTTAGTTTGTTGGCTGAGGGGGGATATAACCCAGCCGACCATTGTGGTTTGTTGACTAAGGAAAATGTATGACTCGGTCTACCCTTTTGGTTTGTTGACTAAGAAAGAGATATGACTCAGCCTACCATTTTGGTTTGTTGGCTAAGGGAGATATGACTCGGTCTACCATCTTAATTTGTTGACCAAGAAGAGTATGACTCAACCTACCATTTTTGTTTTTTAGCTAAGGGAGAATATAACTCAGCCTACCATCTTAGTTGGTTGGCTGAGGGGGGATATAACCCAAGCCTACCATTGTGGTTTGTTGGCTAAAGAAAATGTATGACTCGGTCTACCCTTTTGGTTCGTTGACCAAGGAAGAGATATGACTCAGCCTACCATTTTGGTTTGTTGGCTAAGGGAGATATGACATGGTCTACCATTTTGGTTTGTTGACCAAGAAGAGTATGACTCAGCCGACCATTTTGGTTTGTTGGTTAAGGGGAGATATGACTCTTTCTACCATTTTCGTTTGTTGACCAAGAAGAATATGGTTTGTAAATGAGATTTTTTTTCTCTCTTTTTCTTATTATTACCAACCCCCGCGCCCTTTCGGATTTTCACGTTGAGGGATTATCCATTTTTACCTGAGAGGCCCTTTTGGGTTTTCACCAATCGATTTTCAGGCCTTTTTACCCTTGGACACTCCTTTTGGAGAGTAACCAAGTCTACCGAAACATCTCTATTTTTAGTCCAATTTTTCCCTTTTCTTTTTGCATACATAGGCACATGTGCCCAAATTCAGCCTGGTTCAAGCATAGGGACTTCGAAGGGTGGTTACCCTCGGAATTAGTGTTCAAAGGCATAATAGAGTTTCAAATGTCTACCATTTAGCGGCGGGAAGGGGCACACGCCAGTATGTGTCGCCAGCGTGTATCCTCCTCTTTCATAGACTCCAACGACCACATACGGTCTGCGCTAGTTAGGCTGGAGCTTGCTGCTTGATTTGCCTGCCATGACTTTTCTTTGTCTAACCATGACAAGGTCGCCTTTCTTGAATGCACAAGGCCTGACCAGCTTATCATAAGCTCGAGTCATGCGGGCTTGATAAGATTGGAGATGTTTGTAGGCTTCTAACCTTTTGCCTTCTAAGTTGGACAATTCCTCCATCCTTCTTTCCAATTCTTGTCACTCCTCGGGCTCATAGTTGTCAAGGCGTCAAGGCGACCAAGGCGTAGGTGGGGTCTCGGATCGCCTAAGCGCTTAGGCACTCGCCTAAGCGGAGCCTAGGCACTTAGGACGGAACCAAATATGAGTTGTTTTCAAGTGTCCCTCTTACATGATATTTATGTATCTATAAATATATATAATGATGAAAATTCAATAAAAAATATCATAATATGACAGACATAAAGACAATGAAAGCAACAAAAATTAAACTCCAAATAAATAAACTCACATTATATATCATAAAGTCATAAAAATTCTAAATTGACATCTTCAAATAAATAAGCACACTAAATAAGAACAAGAAGTGCAAATATCATTCTATCATCAGAAAACTAATTTTCAACTTTTAAAATAAACCATGAATACACATACATGTAAATATGTTAAATAAAAATAAGAAGTGCAATATCTTAACACACTTAAAACAAGTAAAAACTAAATGAGTCCATTACATAATCCCACAATATGTCTAAAATTGAAAAGAAACTAGAAAATGGCAAGTTTCATGTGTTTGGGTGATGATAGTTTAAGTTTGACCAAATCCTAAGAGATCTCAAACAGACAAGTATTGTCAGTAGGAGAGCGGCACCCTTGTAGAAGTCATATGCACGTTTGACTTTTTTTACCGGACTTTGGATTTTTAGTGTTCCATATGGTTTATTTGAATTATCAAATTTTTAGATAGATCAAATTACGAGAGATTAGAAAGTTAGCATTTCACTAAAATCATCGAAATCGTGATTTTCTTCTTCGATGGGAGAGTTGACTTTTTTTGGTAAGAGATATGATTTTTTTGATATTTTTATTGGATTCAAATGGGGGGTACTTCCTTATTTACATGTAATATCTTAAGTAAATGAAACAACAAATTATAACATTTACTTAAATGATATTCAGTAAATGGAATCGGGCTGGACTCAGCCCTGAAAACCGACTTGAATCTGCTGTCTAAGTGGGATATTGCGGACCCCTAAAGGGTCTAGGAGCGCCCAGGCGCCCCTGGCGTGCGCCTTGGCCGCCTTAGCGGCACCTTGGGGCGCCTTTTCTACTCTTAGAAATGCGAGGTGTTTTAAGGCGACTAAGGAAGCGCCTTGGCGCTTAAGCGGCTCCTAGGCGCCGCCTAGGCGTCTGCCTTGACAACTATGCTCGGGCTGGAAGCCAGTATGGACGGCTATCCTGTAGGATGACATTTCAATTTTGATGGGAAGCATGGCTTCAACTCTGTATACCAAGGAGCAAGGAGATCACCCAGTGGGGGTTCTATAGACCGTCCGGTATGCCCAAGTGCTTCATGTATTTTCTCCCCCCAGTCGCGTTTGTGATTGCCGACTATCTTGGGAAGTAGCTTGCAGAGGACTTTTTTGAAGGTTTCCACCAGACCGTTGGCTTGAGGATTATAGACTATTGATGTCCTCCAATCTATGTGGAATTTGACCGCCAATGCATATATTGTTTTATTTTTAAACGGTGTACTATTATCTGATACGATCGGTGAGGGATACCAAACTTATAAATTAAGTGTTGCTTGACAAATTTTGGCAACAGCTACCCCGATCACCTCCTGTAGAGGGATTGCTTCTGCCCATCGAGAGAAATAGTCAGTGGCTGCCAGGATGAATTTGTGGCCGCCGGAGGAAGGTGGGAAAGGTCCCACAATTTCCATTCCCCATTCAGCGAAGGGCCATGTGGGGGTTGTAGGATGCAATTTGTTCGGAGGCTTTCTTAGCACCGAACTGAAGGCCTGGCACAGATGGCATGAGCGGGCATATCGGACATAATCTATGTACATAGTTGGCCAGAAGAAACCTTTTAACTTGATATTGATTTTCATTTTGTCTCCCGCCTGACGCGCCCCACACAGTCCCGAGTGGACTTCGTGCATGATAATTTTGGCTTCCTTGGGGAGAGACATCTTAAGAGGACGAACTTGTCCTTTTCATAGACAAGTAGTTGGTTGCCAACCAATCAGTAGGACATGGTCCGTCGCAGCAACTGGATTCTTTCAGCCCGATTTGGGGGCAGCTAATCGTTCTTTATTTGATGATCGGTTGGCGCCAGTCTTCTTCTTGGGCAGTTTCTTCTTCGAGGGTATCAATCTCAAGAAGTAGTTAGAACAATTCTTAGATCTCTAACTCAACCATGAACTCCGAAGACAACAATAATAGAGGAAGCTAATGATCTAACTGAACTTCCACTAGATAAATTAATCGAATCTCTTATGGCTCATGAAATAAATATGAAAATATTTTTTAAAAGTTCATCGAAAATAAAATGGCTAACGCTTTGAAAATTGTAGCTTCTCCTTCCTCCTCTTCTGAAGATAAAAAAGAGACTCTGAAGACAATGATGAAGATGAAGCACTGCTATCTAGAAAGCTTCAAAAAATATTAGCCAAGAAAAGAGATTCGGGTCAAACGATACTTCAAAAAGGAAAAGAAAAAGCAAGGAGCCAACATACTATGAATGCAAGTAGTCAAGGCACCTCAGATCAGAATGTCCTAAACTCATGAAGAAAGATCAAGTTGAAAAATATGAGAAAAAGAAAAAAAAAAAGTATGAAAAGTACAAAAAGAAGGCTATGGCAACTACATGGGAAAAGGAAGATGTGTCAAGCTCAAGTTCTTCGAGTTCAAAATTAGAAAAGGAACAAGCAAATCTAGCCCTCATGGCAAGACTGGAATAGGACCACCTAAAGGCATCCAAATGGTATCTAGATAGTGGATACTCGAAGCACATGACAGGGGATAAAAGACTATTTACAAGTTTTAGAAATGAAGATGGTCAAGTAACATATGGAGATAAAAGTAATTGGATGTGGAATAGTAGGAACCAAGTTCAAGAATTTAATAAAAGATGTATTATGTGTTGAAGGTCTCAAGCACAATCTAATAAATATAAGTCAATTGTGTGATAAAGGTCATTTAGTACAATTTCGAAATGATAAGTGCAATATACTCAAAGCTAAGCAAGTGATTTTTGAAGCGCACGAAGTAAAGAACCTGTATACACTCTAATTTGCAAAACTAAAGGAAGTAGACTTATGCCTTGCAACCGACAAGGAAGATGAATTTGATTTATGGCACAAAAGACTAGGACATGCAAGCACTTCAGTGATTAAGAAATTAATCGAGTTGAAAGCCTTCCAAAACTTAAATTGAAGAAATCTAAAATTTGTACAACTTGTACCAAAGGAAAACAAACCAAGACATCATTTCAATCCAAGACAATAGTTACAACTTCAAAACCATTAGAGCTTATTCATATAGATTTATGTGGACCTATGAGAACTGCAAGTTTTAGAGGAAAATATTATGTTGACGATTTGGACCTATGTAATTGTTGACGATTACACAAGGTTTACATGGGTATCATTCTTAGAAGTCAAATCAAAAACATTTTCTACTTTCCTCAAGTTTAATAAAGTAGTACAGAAAAATCAGAAACATAAAATCATAAATATATAATCAGATCATGGTGGAGAATTCAAGAACAAAGACTTTCTTAAATTTTGTGAAGAAAATAGTATTGAACACAACTTTCTACACCAAGAACTCCTCAGCAAGATGATGTAGCAGAAAGAAAAACAGAACTTTGCTAGATATGGTCAGAACTATGCTTTCAGATTATAATGTACCAAGATACTTATGGGTTGAAGCAGTTAGTACAGCTTGTTACATTATCAACAGATGCATGATCAGACCAATACTAAAGAAGACTCCTTAAGAGCTATACAAGGACAAGAAGTCAAACATCAGTCATCTTCGACCGTTAGTTATAAGTGTTTTATTTTAAATAATGGAAAAGATAATTTAGAAAAACTAGGTGCTAAAAGCAATGAAAAACTTCTATTAGGATGTGTTTCAAAGCCTAGAGGTTATAAAGTATTCAACAGAAAAACATTGCAAATTGAACAAACTGTATATGTTTTATTTGATGAAACTAACCCCTCTCTAAAAAGAAAGGAAGAAGATGTTCTTGAAGATTTGAGCAGGGATTTAAATCAAATCATTCTGGAAGAAGACAAAGAGGAAGACCCTCTTTCAGAAGAACTGCAACAGGAAGATGAAAACACATGATGAATTACCAAAAGAGTAGAGGTATCATAAAGAAAAATATCATAAGAACTCGAGGTATGCCAATCCCATGTCTATCTTGAATTTATGTCTCAAATTGAGCCTTAGTCAATGATGCACTGGAAGATGAATCTTAAATCCTAGTTATGTGGGAGGAACTTAATTAGTTCCAATGCAATCAAGTTTGAACTCTTGTACTTAGACTTTCTGATCATCCAGTCATTGAAAGTAAATGGGTTTTCAAAAACAAAATAGATGAATCAGAATAATTACTAAAAATAAAGCCAGACTGGTAGCACAAGGATATTCCTAAGAGGAAGACAATACTTTGATGAAACATATGCTCTAATTGCTAGACTAGAGGCAATGAGGATTTTGCTAGCTTATGTATGCTCATTAAATATAAATTTATATCAAATAGATGTAAAAAGTACTTTTCTGAATAGTTTTATTAAAGAAGAGTTTATGTTGAACAACTGCCTAGTTTGAAGATATTAAATATCAAACCCATGTTTTTTCTAAGGGAGAGACGCCATATGACTTGAAACAAGCTCCAAAAGCTTGGTATGAAAGACTAAGTGCTTATCTATTATCACATAGATTTTCAAGAGGTAAAGTAGATAGTATTTTATTTATCAAAGAATTCTCAAAATAGATCTTGATTGTAAATATATGTTGATGATTTATCTTGATGCTACCTGTGAGTCATTTTGTACCTATTTGAGAATCTAATACAAAGTGAATTTAAAAATAAGCATGATTGTGAGTTTAATTATTTCCTTGGCTTACAAATCAAGCAGACCAATGAAGGGACTCAAATTGTCAAACCAAATAATATTAGATTGCTCAAGAAATTTGGTTTGACAATTGTAAGTCATTAGAAACTCCCATGAGCTCAGGCATAAAGCTAAATAGGGATCCAACTGGTAAAAGGTTGATCAAAAGATCTATAGAGGAATGATTGGTTCACTACTCTATCTGACTGCAAGTAGACTAGACAAAATGTTCAGTGTATGTTTGTGCGCCAGGTTTCAGACTAATCCAAAAAATCTCATGTGAATAATGTTAAAAGAATTTTCAGATATCTTATAATACAAGTAAACTGGGTTTATGGTATGCTAGATGTTCTAAATTAATTGCTTGGATATAGTGATGCTGACTATGTTGGATGCAAAATAGACAGAAAAGTTCCAATGGTACATGTCAATTTCTTACAGGTTGCTTGATTTCTTAGTCATCTAGAAAGCAAAATTCAGTAGCACTATCCATAACAAAAGTAGAATACATTACAGCTGAAGTTGTTGTACTAAACTACTATAGATTAAGCATCAACTTGAAGATTATGGTCACAAGTTGAATGAAATTCCCATACTATGTGACAATACAAGTGTAATCAATCTGACTAGAATCCAATCCAACACTTAAGAACCAAGCACATTGAGGTCAGACATCATTTTATTCGGGATCATGTAAATAATAGACATCTTACTTGAATTTGTTGATACTAGTCACCAACTAGCTGCTATATTTACCAAACCATTCTCAGAAGATAGAATTATTATGATAAAAAGAGAAATAGGCATGTGTAATTCTGAATAAAACACATCAATCTATCGCTAAAATGACTAAGTGTTGAAAACCTTTATAAGCTATCATCACTTCGACTAATGCTAAACGTAGTCAAACTTCTCACGAATCGCAATTGATAACTATAGCTGAAGTGGGAGTCGAAGTCACTCCACTTGAGTCAAAGTTGTACGTTCAGTCGAAGTTGTGTAACTAGAGTCGAAGTTTGTGAAGTCGAAGTCATGACAAGTTACAGTCGAATCTTAATTGTTTAAATTAAAAAAAAATGAGCTTAATAAATAATTTAATAGAATAGAAAAAAAAAAAATTCTCTCTCAATTGTCCTTTCCAAAATCGAAGTTTTCATCTCAATCGTTGATCTTAGTCGCCTTCAATTACCGACCATTGATCTTCTGCGAACCATCTGTCAAGAAATTTCTCATTATAAAGACGATTCGTTCTCCTTTACCGCTACCTACCACCATTTACGAACCCATAAACTTTTTGTCATCGTGCTTCTTCCTGCGCTCGTCCTCAACTCTAAAGATTTCTCACTGTTCTCTTCTTCCTCATCTTTAAAATCTTAAGAAGGTAGAATCTTTATCATTGCTACTAATATTTCATCCATCTTTCTCGTTCTCCTCAAAATCATTCCTGTCAATTTTTTATTTAGATGGCTTTGCCTAGAGTTTTGGATGCCTCCTTTTTCCCTGAGCAGTTCAAAAGACTTTCTGAAACTAAGGCGTCAATATGCTCTGGAAAATCTGTAGAGTTTTCTCAACAAACAGGGAGGTTAGCATTAGTCGCTAACATTGTTGAGGTCATGGATGGAAAAAGCTATGTGAAATCCAAGAGCCGATTTATGAAGATGTCGTCAAAGCCTTCTATGTTACCCTGAAAGTACAAAGGATAGGTTACTAGAAGCAAGTGTAGAGGAAAGAAAATAAAAGTGTATGAGGAAACGCTTGTAGAAATTCTGGAATGTCTGAAGAAGGGACATCAGTCTAATGAAGTGGTTAATTTGGAAAGACAGAGGCTTGGAATCATTGGAACAAAAGGTGATATTCACAAGAAGGGGGTTATTGATCAACCAACTGTCTTCCGAAAAGAGATTGTTGCATGCTATCATCACCAACATTATCACACCAAAGGCAGGTACACACTCCTCCATATCCACCAGGGATGGCAACCTGTTGTTTTGGGCCATTCAAAGACATCATGTAAATTTAGCATCTATAATAGTAGACAAGATGATTGGGTCCATGAATTTAAATGAATCTTTGCTTTATGGACCACTGCTGACAATTTTGTTCAAGATGAACAATATATATCTGAGCAATGAGATTGCCACTCAGATGAAAGAGAGCATTAGACTGCCACAGTTAGAAGAAGTCACTATATCTTGGTGGACAAAGCTCAAAACCTCTGGACCAAAAATTTTGTGCCAGATTGTTCATATGAAATATTTGTTGACATAGTATTGAATGCTCCATCAGTTGCTTCACAAGTTCCAGCAACTAAAGTCGAAGTTGAGTCAGTTGAAATGGCACCCCCAGCAGCAAATGAACAGAAGCAAATTCCAGAAGACACAATTGCCCAGGTTTTAAGTAACATCAAGGGCAAATTTCCTATTGTTAAGAAGATGTGCCAGCAGCATAGACCAACATGCCGATTGATTAAAATATTGAAGCGCAACCACAGCAACATCATGACATGTCTCCTACACCTGTTGAGACCTCTAGACATTCTCAACAGCAATGGACTTAGCGGGAGACTAGTGAAAGCAAGACAATTAATAATGTATATAATTTGATTCTCAAGCAACAAGAAATGATCAACATCATTCAGATGCAATTTCATCAAATTGACATCAAATCCGACTTAATGTCTGATGAATTGCAACAGCTGAAAAACATGTTTTTCCAATTTGTAAGTAGTCAAAATAAGGGCTGCACTCTTGTACAGAGTAATGCAATGCCCACAGCAACACCAACAGCAGCAAAGCTACCAACAGCAGCAGCAGTAGTGGAAAAAACAGTAACAACAGAAACAACAGCAAAAGTAGCAACAACAACAAAACCGACATCAGCAGCAGCAGAAGCAGAAATAGCCGAGTTGAACCAACTAAAAAAAGAAAAGGGTAAGAGGCAATTGAGAAAGAAGCAGCAACAGCAGAAGAAGGGAAGCTGACTCTCACTCAGGTATTTTAGCGAAAATTTAAAAGAAAAGTGGTGAGATACAACTCTAAGGTTTCTCCTTCCAACCTTCTTCCAATTTCCAAAACTTCTCAGAATCCTCCTTCTACTCCTCCTGTACACCCAGAAACCACTACACCTACACCAACCACTCTACAAGAACCATCTCAAAATCCTCCTCCTACTCCTCCAGCTCAACCTGAAGCCTCCTCTTCTACACCTTCTCAAACCAAACTTAGCGCTACAGCTATCCCATCACTATCCTCCATAAAAGAAGAACATTATGAACCTTCTCCTCCAGAACCATAAGTAAACAACCAGTAGAACCCATACAATCTAGTGAAGAATTTGAAGATAGGGATTATAGCCAGACACAACTTGAAATCCAGTTCTGTTCACCTACGTCCTTCTCCTCTCTTCCAAGGATCTCTAAGCCTAACCAAGACAAGAATGCACCACTCATTGCAAAGCTGGTACCCAGAGAAGAGATCCCAAGTCAGCTATGACAGAGAAAAAGGATTGTCAGAGAAAGAGATTTTCCTACATTTTAATATGCTTTCATCATCATTCAAGAAGTACCTTGATTTGTTTAAAGAATTCTTGAAGATAAAGGTCTTCTGGAGATTCATGATATGTCTGGATACAAGCTTGAAGACTGGCTTCCTATCCTACTAAGAATTAAGGAGTTTCCAATGGCTACACTCAATGCTATCATCAATGCCAGTCTATGCATGTTAGCTGAAGAGTTCCTTAGAGCTTATCCAGGTGAAGTTACAAAGTTCAGAGAAGCTAACAAGGATAGACCAATACCTCTCAGTATCAAGAATCATCTGAATCTCAGATTTTATGAACTATTTAGTCAATCTCTCAAGAAATATCAGAGTATCTTTACCAGAATATGGACATTCAATAAGAAAGGTTTAAGTTGAACTTACCAGATGTCAGCATGGATCAATGGTTTATGATTATTATGGGCAGAGAACTATCACTCCATCTATGACTATCAGGTTGCCCTCTAATCTATACCTACGTCTTATAGAGGTAGTAACACTCAGACCAGATTTATCAGGACAGTATTCAACAAACATATGAGACTGGCAGTCAGATATCAAGTAAAGCATGCAAAGCATCTAACCTTTCGAAAGTTTGCCCTGCTCCAAATTGCAAAGTCCAAGCAATTTCTCACTCAGTTTCAAGATTGTTTTGCAGAATCTGAGCGATTGACAGCAAAGCAATAGGTTCAGAGATATCCTAATGAAGCCAAGGAATGCAAGAAGGGTAAACTTCATCCATATAAGTTCATGCGTGTTGAACCCGAAAAATATCAGGATTTAAACAAGTCCGGGTGGCAAACTCGTCCGGAAATCCACGAAAGGCTGGGAAGAAACCCCCGGCCTCCCTCACTCGAACACCTGAGATAAATGGGTTTGAGTCCGGACGTCCACCAGAATGAGCCGAAGGATGACGCTTAAAAAGGCCCGTCAACAGCGGAAACGCGCGCCCCGGGCAGCCGAGACTCAATGTCCGGACTCGCGCTAAAGATCGCGTACGACTCGGATGGGTCCGAAAAGGTGAAATGCACATGCCCTCCGAAAATGGGGTCAAACGCACGTGAAGCGGGCAAAAACGCACGTCGAATGCACGTCAAATACATGCAGGCATGTGTGCGTACGTGTGCGGCACGTGCCATGACAAACCAGCAAAGCCCCCAGAAATCCTCCTGGAATGGCCAAGGAGGTGGAGGCCCACCCTATTTATAAAGAGGGGCGGGCGGTGGCACCCCAGCCAGTCGACAGGGGGTGCACCCCCGCCGGTTAGGCGGGGTGCACACCCCCGCCGGTTCGGCAGGGGGCGGCACCCCCGCCGGTTAGGCGGGGTACACACCCCGCCGGTTCGGCGGGGGATGCACCCCCGCCGGTTCGGCAGGGGGTGGCACCCCCGCCGGTTCGGCGGGGGCTGCACCCCCGCCGGTTCGGCGGGGTGGCACCCCCGCCGATTAGGCGGGGTGCACACCCCCGCCGGTTCGGCCGGGGGTTGCACCCCCGCCGGTTCGGCAGGGGGTCGCACCCCCGCGATTCGGTGGGGTGCAGGGATGCACCCCCGCCGGTCAGCCCCCTGACTGGCGGCACCCCCCCAGTCCGCCCGCTCGCGTGGGCACCCCCGCCGCACCCGGTGCTGCCTCGACGCTCGCGCCCGTCCTCTATGCTCGAGCCCGAACACCCCCGCCGGGCCGCGCACCTCCGCCGGTTCGACCCTCCGAAACCCTATAAATAGGGAGGCATACCCCCATTGCAAAACCCCCGGCTTCCAGAGGGGCGAGGCTCTCGCGCGGAGACACCCGCCTGAGAGATTCTTCCTCCCCCACGCTGGCGAGATGCTTTGCTGTCCCAGCGAAACCTGAGGCCGTCTGGCGCTCGAGAATTCTCTCGCGCAGACCCTCAGGGGATGTCCCCCTCCTTTGGGAGGGAGAGGACCCGTTTGTTCTCCGTATGAAGACCCTGTGCGCGGACCCTATTTGTGTAAAATTACACAGAGGTCCTCCTGGGGGGAGAAGATTGTGCATGCATGCGAAATTGCACATATGTCCGTACACGGGTCCAAGCTTCTGTGAAAATGCACAAAACCCCCGGGGATATAAAATTGTGTATGTATATATCAAAAGTACACATATAGTCATGTCAGCCAGAAATGTTGCAGGGACACCCCTGCTTCTGAGAAAATCAGAAGTATCCCATGAGGGATAAAATTGCAAAAGTACCCCTCGCTGCCCGGAAAGTTGCAAATATGTCCTTACGGCGCGGGAAATGGCAAAGACAACCTGACGGTTCGCGCCTCTTGTCCAACCCGGTGGAGTGGGACCCACGTCACTTCCCTGAAGCGGCGTGCGCTCTCCTGTGTGTGACTTGAAGCTGGACTCGAGGGGAGTTCCCGAGAAAGTCAACCAGAATTCTGAAAACGCCCGGAAAGGTCAGAAATCAACCGGGACGTCCGGAAAAGCCAGAAACTGGCCGAAACGCCCGGGACAGTCAGAAATCGACAGAGATGTCCCGGAAAGTCAGAAATCGACAGAGATGTCCCGGAAATCCAGAAATCGACAGAGATGTCCCGGAAATCAGAAGACAGCAGTGATGTCCCAGAAAGCCAGAAAACGGTCGGGATGTCCAAGCATATCAAGATGCGGCTCATGCATCTAGAAAGCACGCCATTCGGCCTAGACGCTTCCAACACCATTCAGTCTACGCCATTCGGCCAAAAGATCCCGAGCGACGCCTGCAAACGCTTCAACTGGTCCGTGCGTGAGCTTATATAGGCCGCACGTGTCGGGAAAGGTCTTCGACACCGTTGGTGCTTGTCTCCGTGGCCGGGCCCTTCTGCGCTCGCCCGCATAGAGACGCCACAGGTTGTTACAAGACCCCAGTTGGCCATGTTTAAAGTCCGTCGATAAAAACGGCACACGTCGAGGCGTCACGGTTCAGTCGCCATGTTTAAGTCCTCCGGTGTCATAAAACGGCACACGTCGAGGCGCATGTTTAAGTCCTCCGGTGTCATAAAACGACACACGTCGAGGCGCATGTTTAAGTCCTCCGGTGTCATAAAACGACACACGTCGAGGCGCATGTTTAAGTCTCCGGTGTCATAAAACGACACACGTCGAGGCGCATATTCAAGTCCTCCGGTGTCACAAAATGACATACGAGGCTCCTGTTTAAGTCCTCCGGTGTTACGAAAGACACACGTAGAGGCATGTTACCTGTGGAGGCACAAACACCCCATTAGTAACAAAAATGTACTCTTTACCATGTAAACGTCCGACGGAGGCACAAACACCCCGTCGTCGACACTCATGTACACGAAATACTTGTAATTGCCCAGTGGAGGTACAAAACCCCACTAAAGGCACCAATGTAAATGTCATGGATATAAATGACATGAGCTTGAATAAAACTGTGGAAATTTGCTTGTCATCTGCCTTTTCTTCTTTAAATTTCGGCATACGTTCTTTTAATAAACATTACGCATTCGAAGGTATTCGAGTGTATACTCGATGTAAATGAAACATCGACTTCGGTCGGTGGGGAACGGTCCAGTACACGACCACTCCAATCGCCCTGAACGCGAGCGCACGCGAAAATAAATGAAATGAAATTCGAGGGTATCAGGGTTCGCACCCAATACTCCTCGCAAAATAAATCTTTGTCTGTTTCCCGTAAACAGTCTGGCACGCCAAAATTCTTCATTTCAGAAAAGAGATGAGAAAATAAATCTGAAAAATTCTGCGTTCCAACAATGCGCAAGGACTATGATGCCCTTAGCAAATCTCTGGAGCTGAAATGGGTCAAACAATATGGAGTTTACTACAAAGCAAAGGCAGAGGCACACTCCAAAGGGTTACATTGGAATATTACAGTGTGACTTTTTGAAGAAGGCAGCTCACAGACAGTTCACTCCACTCAGACTCTACTGACTGAAGGCTATCATGAGAAGCTCAATTAGTATCATCGTCGGCACATCAAGTCTTACAGGAAGCTACCCTCCATTGGATCCTCCAACAATATTGACGACTCTCTCTTCAACAACTTCGAAGCAAATGAAAAGAAACTCTGGGAACTTCCCAACCTTTCTTTGATCAAATCCCTCCTGCTCTTTATCTTCCTAGCTCCTCTTAAACAATCATTTACTCTATCTTCCTTCAATACATTGTTGTTCTATATCATCTTCTTTTCTTCTTTCGATTGATGACAAAAAAGGAGAGAAAATATTAGAATTAGACCAAAATTAGAGGAATCATGCACTCAGGGGGAGAATTGAGTAATTCAAGTGGGGTAAACAAATGAAAGATATGCGGAATTATCTTAAACAGTAATCTAGAAGGGGGGTTGAATAGATTACTAACAATTAGAAACACTATGACCTTCTTTTTGATCCAACACTGACTTATCAAAAACTTAAACAGATATGTATAGAATTCGAACTATGATGTGTGTGCTTATTGTGAGTAGAACGAACAACAACCTATCTAGCGTGTGAGTAATCAACGTGCCTACCAAACATCTATCGTGGAAACGTTCAAACCACAAGACACGAAGATTTAAGGTGGTCGGAGTACACAACTTGTGTATCCTACGTCCACCGTCCACACACACACGCAGAACAACTGCTTATGAGCGAGTTCAACTCTACAAACACACACACTCACGTTGTCTGATGCAAACACACAATCAGAACAACAATCCACACGTGGATCAAGCACAAGGAACGCTTGAACCACTACTACACACACAAAGTAGTGAAGAGTGGAAGAAAAGAAGAGTTTAGAGATGTAGAAACAAATCCTAATGTAGAACTCTTCGTAGTGGTTGTCCAGAGAAACTTCAAGCTTCGTCTTGATGATTATCAGATGGTGGAGAAGCTTGAACCGTGGACGAATCGACTTCAATCCTGCTCGAAGAATAGATCTTCCTTGTTCTGAACAGAGAGTTGAATCGGAGCAACAGGGAGAAGCTCTTCTCTTGGGTTTTGCTTAGGGTTTTGATATGGTAGCTTCTTGCTGCGAAAATACCTTCATATGATCTATTATATGGGTGTCCAAGTATGGAGAGTCGTGCTTGAAAGGATCCCCAATACAGATCATATCCTGACCATTAGATCTGAGTTTCTCTTCGTCTGTCGACAGGCACTTCATGGCTATCGACAGTTATTGCAAACTTTTGGTTTCCAGAATCATGATGTTGCTGGAAGTCCTTAGCTGTCAACAGGTGATGGTGGCTGTCGACAGGCAGCATGTATCTGTCGACAGGTACATTGCATCTGTCGACAACTACTGCTCCAATTGAGCTTCCAGTAGCTTGATTGTTCTGGATAGGTCTATCTATCGACAGGTACATTCCTGGTTGTCGACAGGTAGTCACTTGAAGTTCATTTCTGTTCTTTTTCACTTGGTTCTTGTTGCTTGACTTGTATGCATTCACACCTACATTGAGAAACATTCTAAGTGAGATAAAATGAATGCATAGGTGATCAATAAAAGCATGTTATCATGTGATTGTTTCTTTCATGTCTTTGTCATTGTCATCATGTTTCAACCATTCACACAACATCAATTAACATTACTCATCATCAAAAACATTTAAGCACATGTCGTAACCCAACAACAAATAGGAATTAGGTATATATTTGCATAACATAATTCCTTGTTGACATGTTGTTTTTAACTTTTCATGAATTCATTGGTATTACTAAGTCATCATGAAATACTACGTATTTCTGAATCATTGATATAAGATTTTGTCATCAACAAAAAGGAGGAGCATTGTTGAGCACATATACAATCATGCAAGGAATTACACAACGTTTTGATTATGATAAAATTTATTAAATTAACAATTTTTTATTATGATAAAATTTATTAAATTAACAAATCCATCTGAATATGCATTATTAGAATTACTTGCAATCATAATTATTCTCTATATTAGATGCATCATATTCTTCTCTATAAAAGTCTTAAGAAGTCGAATAATTGGTCAAGGATAAAATTGACTCTCACTAAGAAGTTGAAGTATAACATCGACTACAGTGTAAGGCTCTCAACAGTCAAAGTCCAACTCCGACTAAAGGAAGACTTATATGTAAGTCGAAGTCTTACTTTAACTCATGACCAGTCGAAGTGTACATCGATTAATGTATAAAGGTCTCAACAGTCGAAGTCCAACTCCGACTAACAATAGACTTTTATATAAGTCAAAATCTTACTCTGACTACAATCAACATTTAAGAGTCGAAGTCAAATATTTCGTTATTTTATTTTCGACTCGCACTAATGATGTCTTCAATCTTAAACTTATTATTTATAAAAGTTAGGTATTTAGTGCATACTTTTTAATCAAATCCATCTAGACACGTTATCCTTTGTGAAATACTATTGTAAACCACAAACCCATAAATTAAGAACCTGAAGAGACGTTTTTTATTTATTACATTCAAATAATCTTGTCATTTTAGAATCCTGGTCATTTAAACCAAAAGAAATCTGCAAACGCCTTTTTAACCTAGCAAACTTTTAATGTTTTAAGAAAGACTTATGTAGCTAGCCTCTGTGCCAAACCAACGTCCATTCCATTTAAAAATGTGTATCAACTCTTGTACGAGTTAGGATATGTACCTTCTCTGGGACAGAAAGAATTTATTAATGCTTTACCTTTTATTCCTTTTGTCCAATGTGTTATCTGTTGTTATCCTAACCCACGATATCCTCCTGGAAGAAAGAAAGTGTCTTTGTACATTTTTGTACATGTAGGTATTTAATGTGACTTGCTGCAAAAGCATGCAAGCTATCTTTGAATAGTAATCCAGCTGATCGTTAGACAGCACAGAACATTTGAAGACATTACATTCAAAAATAATTTCTTCTAGTCTAAACGTTCATATTCAAATAGTCAAATTCAAACAGATAGTCGAAGAAGACTCTAAATGTTCTATATAAAGAAGTCGAAGCTTTTACAGAAAAAAAAGAAGATAGAGAGACGAAAAAGAGAGTCATACACATACGGAGTTATAGAAGACAAAAAGGCAACTCTTCTTCATCTACGCACTCAAGCTTTCAAGTTCTTAAGTCTTTTTCATTTGAGTGGACAATCCTCATTAGATCATTCTTAACCAGTCCACTTAGAAGTCAGAAAGAGAAGAGTGCATCTAGCTTTTATTATTATAGCTCTTTTCTGTCTGTGTTTGCTCATC
Organism: Colocasia esculenta; assembly: GCA_014218235.1. Taxonomy (NCBI): domain Eukaryota; kingdom Viridiplantae; phylum Streptophyta; class Magnoliopsida; order Alismatales; family Araceae; genus Colocasia; species Colocasia esculenta. The sequence continues at coordinate 127,436,331 of CM024757.1, forward strand.
ATATGAGCAACACCTGTTTAAGCATCCTCAGTTCTTGTAAACGGGCAGGGAGCTTGTTCCCTATGTGTTTCCCTTTTTGCAAAAGGGAGAGCCTACTTGGGTAGGTGTGTTACCCCTTGTGAAGGGAGGACTTGCTTAGAAGCAAGTGGTGTATACCCCTCGTTGAAGAGAAGACCAAGATTTCTTGTGGGTAGTGGAAAATCCCAAGAGTTGATTGGGGACTGGACCTAGGACTCCTGTTGAGAGGAGATCCGAACCTGGATAAATCGCTTGTCCTTTTGAGTGTGTTTGCTTCCGCTTATTCATGCTCATACCACACTCTACACTAACCTCTAACAACATTTTGATTAGTGATTTTCATATTTAACTATTCTCTATAGATATTCTAAAAGGAAGTCATATTCACCCCCCTCTAAGACATCTTAGCTCCATTTCGATCCAACAAGTAGTGCTATCTTTCCAAGTTCATCTAATTTAGAATATGATTTAGAAGAAAATGAAGAAGTTGAGGAGCAAGAAGAGAGGGTGGATGCTAAAGTAGACACTAAAGATGATGTTGACTGCCTTGAAGATGATAATAATAAAGAAGAAGATGGCATTGACAAAAGAGAGAGAGCTTTTGGGGATCCAATTTTTGGGGCTTCTCTAGACAAGGACACATGTTTTGGCATAAAGATTCAGACATTGTTTACTACACATTCTAAGACTAGTTTTGTTTTCAATGTTGGGTTTTATTTGGACTATGTTTACTTTCATTTGGTACATGTGTTAGATTTTATTTGGCAACTATGTTAGTTTCATTTCATGACTATCTTTCTTTCATTAGCATTTTGGTTGCTACAAGTAAATATTATATTGGCATGTAGCATGCTTACTATTTGCTTAGAATTTTTTCCTTTTTTTTTAGGAAGCATGGATTATACAACAATTTCATAAATAATTTGCTTGGACATTTCAGGTTAACTTTTCACCTTAAATAAAAGTAACTGCAGATTCTCCTTCCTTATCTCGTTATTATTTTTGTTAATGTTTTCAATTCTCATTCATTCATTTTTTTGCATTTCATTATACAGATGATGAATTATACATGTGATGACTTGTGCATATATGTTTGTCTTATGTGAAAATAGGATTTATATGTTGGGGAAATGTAGACTGGCGGGGTTCTTGGTTATGTGAACGGAATAGAAAAGCAATGGCACTGTGCGAGTCGTGTGCTTAGGGGAGCCAATAGGGAGCATAAACAGTTGAGCACAGCATCAGGCCCCTGGGCAACAGATGGCAGATTCTGCTGTGTCCAATATGGTCATACATAATGGAAGAGATAATTACAGTGCGGGGTCGCTAAGTGAATGTCAATGTCACACATTCCACCTGGATACAATAGTGGTGCTCAAAGTGGAATAGTGGCAGCGCGGCGTGGCACTAGTAGAAGAGGATGGGAAAAAGATATGTCTGAAGGAGCACCCTTCCAGCGGTCTTTTCTCCCTCTATCTATCTATCTGTCTGTCTGTCCATCTGTTCTGTCTGCCGGTCTATCTATCTATCCTTCTCTCCAGACCTATCCCCCCCCCAACACCAACCAGTGGGTTAAAGTGCCAGCATCAGAGATTCAGAAAGGAGATATTCCCTTCAGCCCCCTTCTAATATGTGTTTATTTACATTCCAAACAAGTGGACTGAGGATAGCAGTGCTGGTGGAGCAGGATCTCTCCCTCCACCCTCCTGGCTACTACTTCCTCAGCTAGCGAAAGATTCCACCAGGAGCAGCAACCAATGCTTATCCCTTGAGCCAGCCACAGAGGGGAGCAGGGGAAAGAGAGAGAGGGAAAGGCTATTAATAACTTTTAAAGGAGAATCCAAGCGGCTAATGAATATTGGGATCAAGGATGATGCCTAAATATGATATATTTTAGGAGGGTGATGTCAAAAAATTTTCAGAAATAAGAAAGAGAACATTTGTGGTATGCTACCAATGTCAAACACTGAATAAGCTTTTAAATCTGATTGTGTGATTATATAGTGCAATGTGCCTTGATGTTTGATGCTTATCATTGTTTTTTCAGCTTTTCTAAGATATCCAAAGACATGCAAATGATCACACACATGGACAGGCCCAACTACCTCATAATAAGTTCAACATTATGATGCACTTTTTCCTCTGGGGAAGATGATGAAATACAAACACTTATGTTCATAATCGCTTAATTTTTTTCTCCATTTGTCCTCTCATTTTGTGTGAATCTGACATCTGACTGAGTTGAATGTTCCCTATCATAGATAAACAAGTTAGGGAAAATGCTAAATTAGAGAAAGAAACAGTTAAAGGCTTTTACTAGAAACAAATCAGGGCATTTCATTTTGGGCCAACCGAAACCATTTAACTTTGATACCACATCTCCTTTGACAGATTTGATGCCATTGTTGACATTCTTTTGTCCTTTTTGAAGTAAGTCCTCAAACCAACCATTCGTGTCCATGTAAGAACTTACAAAAAATAAGCCATATTTGAAGAAGGATAGCTCAATGGAAATGTCACGTCACCTTTGGGGAAGGAATATGCAAGGGACAACCAAGCAGTGCATCAACGCCTCCAAGAGAACCCTGATTTGTTGATCTTTCAACCTTTAAAGTTTAGACAGGAAAAGGAAGATGATCAACATTAATCATGTCAGTTATTACATGTATTTGTTCAAAAGAATGAAAAAAGATCATCCACTCACGACTGATAGTAATAGAAACTGTGCAGGAAGCATTTGCAGGGTAGATGAACCCCTGCAACCAACAAAATAGCAGCAGTGGTCAGTACTCAGTAGGCAACTTGGAAAAAGGCCATGCCCTCAAATAAAAAGGTTCTAAGTTTCTAACATAATGAGAAGAGGAAATTGCATCAAGATATCAGTGCATTACTGTTCTAATGAAGAAGATAACAGTTCTAATATATTCAAGCATATTGGAGATATGTCACCATCCAAATTCATCCATGGTTCCCCTGCAAGAAAGAAGAAGACAAGTTCTCTTTACTCAAAGGTCTCACAGTGGTCACCAATATGTATCATACTCTGCAGTCCATAATTACCTTCTAAACCAAAATACAAGTTCTTGGATAGTAAATGACCACCTTTAAGATCTGTTACAAATACTGATTCAAAATCCCCTAGATGTGTGCCCATCCTACAAATGTTAATAAAGTACTCTCTAAACTTAAGCCATCAGCTGAGTTTCACCAAAAACTTAAAATAAAATAAAATAAAGAAGACAGTGAATAAAAGGTAGTTGGAGCATGTGATTCATCTACCACTCCACAATTGTTGGCGGCAGTCTAGTACAGTCCACCAAAGCAGCCAGTTCATCATATAGCAGTATTAAAGATGAGGTTGCTAGCTTGCATGAGTTGAAAGACACTTTCAGTAGTTCAAGAGCTTCCTCACAATTTGCTTCCTGTAGAAAGGATTATGGAAAAGGTTAGGAATCTAACAGCTAAATTTAACTCATTTATTATTCATGAAATGATGTTGGAGAAAGATTGGAAAAAGAAACTTTGGTTACATTGCCTTAAGCTGGCAAAATTTTAATATTTTAATAATGCCCATACTTTAGATGAATGGATATAAATTAAATTAGGAATCATACTGTCTGATTTCTGCATTAATTGAGCCATTGAGGCAGACACTACTTTCAAGAAACTGTTGCTTCCAGTAGGAACTTCTGGTAGTATCGGATAAGATGTTGACACATCTATTTGAGATAAAGGCAGGTGTCCCAGCATATTGGTTTTGTTATCCAAATTGGAGATCTTACTTTTTGGATGACTTTTGCAATTATAATGATTACTGACTTTGTAGTATCAAAGTGAGTATTTGGAATATGTCTGTTGTTTATCTTTGTAGCTGTAGATTTATCCTACAAGCAACTGCAAGCAGAATTCTTCCTATCTATTGATGTTGGCTTTGTAGTTTTCATTTAGATGTTGAGGAACCTCTCCTTTACTCATCTGATTATATTGCTCATATCTTTGTATGGGACTGCTTTCTTGTTGGCACATGCACAGATGCACATTTTCTGCTTTTCAATGCTGAAGTGTCTTCTTTTCATCACAGTTTGATAGGCTTGTCACCCACAAAATGAGTCAATAATCAATTGTCAATATGTTATATGTGCATCCACTGAGGCATGCCATGGGACAGAACCCAATTTCAAGATGTTGAAAGGACGATGGCAAATTAGAAGGTCACTAATATAGGTAAAAATAGCTGCTGCAATTTGTGATAAGCATTAAAATAAAAATACATAGCAACTCATCGGGCAAATGTCTTCTTACATCACCAATGTTATCAATATGCTAACATATTCATCCTACCTGAGATGATGATGAATTTATAGAAGCATTTATATCCCCAAGAGTCGAAACAATCTTTAAAGTCCCAATTATCCCCATCCTCCTGTACCTCATGTCTGGATTGCCAACCTGTACAACCACAAGATCGGGAGGATCATATAGAAAACAACTAATGTTAACATCAGTACAGCAAGAAAGCATTGGAGAAACCAAGGCCTGAAAACTAGATGGGCATCGAAGAAATTTCAATAGTTCAGGCAGGCTTTTGAAAAGTTAGTATGATCTGCTACCTGTTTGCGAACAAGCATCAAAAGCTCATTTTGCTGAAAGACCCAACAGAGGCAGTATCTGGATGACCACAAAATGCCAAGTGGCAAAAGATTTCATAGACCTGCATCATGAGGAGAACATGAAAATGTTGATGCAAAAAGAATTGTCAAATGTATCAAAGAATATAAGGTATACAGAACCTTTTGCAAATTATCATTGTTAAAACCTTCAAGGTAATCCAGTATACCTGAACATAGAAAACCATGTGAAATGTAAGATGATATGAAATAAGGTTATGCAGCAGGAGAACCATCTGATAAGGATTTATGAGAAAATGTGATTGCATACCATTAACATGAGAAGATAATGGAGCAAATGCATGTGAATATTTGGATGTCAGGAGGAGCATGGCTTCCAGGGCAGAACTGACTTCAAAATTGACTCCAGAACCTATACGTGAAACCAATGCACCTAGAACCTACAGGGATATGTCAGAACTTGATGTTGCATAATAATTAATCAAACATGTAGCCTTATTCAGCACGAACTAACTCCATACCGCACTTTATCTTAGTTTGCAAAATATTAGGAACCCATCGCAGTTGGACCACAGACATAAACTTGTGAACTCTTAATTCCTCCTTCTGTGTCAACTCTCAAACATGTAAATGAAATTGTGACTGTTACTTACCTCTTGTCTTGAATGAGTATCAGTGAATTCCTCAAATAGAGATGTAAACATATGGATTCCGAACTCTCTTGCCTGTGCTTCTATGCATGTCAATAAATACTCAGCGAGAGAGAGAAACGATTGGAAATAATTCTGGAATACAGAGAAACAGAAGGGAAAGCTAAGATTTCAAGACAACCCTTTAATGCTTGGCAGTCCTTCAAGAAACAATGTTCGTTGAATGATGGAAGAAACAGACCTTAACAAGATTCCTTTGCCCTTGAATGCACCGATCAAAAAGACTCTCCTGTAAACAGTGTTCGATGATTTTCTTTTTCATAATTTTCTCAACACTCTTTTGCAAGGAGCCTCCATTCGTGTACACAATCATGAGCAACCACACATCAATGACCTTGTGATCCCGAGGTTGGTTGAGACATTTGAGTTCCTTCAAAATTGCTTCGCAAAGTATCTGAAGCCACAAGAAAATCAGAAATGAAGTGTTTGGAGATTCAATAGCCGGAAAAGCTAGTAATAATTACTAAGTCTATTGATCACCAACATTCTTGAAACGGAGACTGGATCTCAGTGCCTCAAGAATCAGAGCTTCGGTGCCACCCGCAACAGATTTCCCCTTAAGCTGCTTGCTCCTAGATGCACGAGGATCGGCCATACCGACAAATCTCAACTGCTCCCTGATCTGCGAGATTATCCTTCCCACATTCCCCTGATTTGCTGAGACCAACAGGAATCTAAGCAAGTGTGGCATGTACTCTGCGTCCACAGTTCTGATGCAGGACAGAGCTATGGTGACGACCTTTGAGAAAACAAAACATTTGCTCTTATGAGATCATACCTTCATCTACAAGACGAGCGCACTCTGAACAACCATGAAGGCTAATTATCTACCTGTTCCTGGTGCTCTTTATCCAAGTTGAGGCTGGAGAAGGCATCGAGGACGGGCACGACCAGATCCGAGTCCTCCTGCAGCATCCTCTCCAGAGCCTCCACTATCCCGCTGCTACCGTAGTCGCCAATGATTTCCGGCAGAGAGCCGATGATCTCCCGTTTCAGTGGGGGAGGACAGATGGAGAGGACCTCCATAAGCTTCTCCGAGAGCCCAACCGGATCCACCACGAAGTCCAGCCACCTGAACTGGTTAACGATCAGGCGGGCGACGTCGTCATCCAGCGAGGAGGACAGAGAAGGCTGCCCTGCCGCGACCACGGTGTCGAAGTACTCAGGAAGCTTTTCGAGGAGCAGGTGCTGCAGACGCGGCTGGAGGGGCGCCACGAGCAGAAGCACGCGGGCCAGGCTTTCACCTCTGGGCGACACCCCGTTCTTACCCCCACCAACGTCCCGGGAAGCGGGAATGAGGATCCTGACAGCGCGGGAGCAGGAGCAGCACGGTAGAAAAGAATGGAATCACAGAATCCCACAAGTGGTGGTCTGCGGCAGGAGGAGAGCATTACCTGCGGAAGTTCTGAGGTTTTCCGGTGTAGGAAGACAACGCAGAAAGGAACTGATCCAGAACAGGTTCCCCCCGCTCAAAGCGGGACTCGAGGCGGCGGCAGAGCTTGTGGATGTCGCCGGGGAGGGAAAGGGGGCCAGGGCAGCAGAGGGTGCACCCCGCGTCAGCAAGAATGGAGGCCAGCACGCTGAAGTCTTCCCCGGCACCTGCAGCACCGCCATCGCTTCCTTCGCGGGGGACGGCTACGGTTTGGCGGCCGCTGCTGCTGGCGACATTGCTGCTGCTGGGAATTGTTCGCGGCGAGGGGTGAGAGCCCTCTGCGGCAGCGGCAGGAAGGGGGCGGGGAGGTACCGGCAGCAAGCCGGCCGGCCTCTTGCGGCCAATGCCCGAGGCGGAGGTGCGCTGCAGGAAGACCATTGAGAGAGACGAGGCGCCAAATTTTGGTTTCCGCTGCGAAGGATAGAAAAAGGCGCGGAGGGGGGCGGGGAGGATGGTTGACTGGGTTCTGGAAATTTTGATTAAGTCCTCATTTTAGTCTTATTTTGATAAACGGTCTTCCAATTGGCAATATATACATTTTGCAAATCGGCCCTTATTTTTCATGTCTTTTTTTCTCTTTGGTGGACGTACCACGTCGATACGGCAGTACCAAATTTGCATTGGCAGGGTATGAGGGTACGGTCTTCCCTCCACGTGCTGACAGCAATACTGGAAGGGAAATGGATTTGCTGGCATGAGAGGTCATTGTTATAACGGCACTTAATATATATTGTAATACTAATTATAATGAGTTATAATTTTATTAGGGATTAAAAAATAAGTCAAAATAAAAAATTTTAATTAATTTATCTTAAATTAATTATAATTTTTATTGGATAAAGAATTTATTTACAGGTCCCTGCCAGAAAAAGCCCCCAAACAATCCCTCTTTTTTATGAATTTTATCAATCAATTCATATCTTCTACTTTTTTCCCATTTTACCATTCTGTCCGCTTTTGTGTCATCTGATATGTATGATCACTGTGTTCATATTTTAACAGTACTTAAAGTCTAAGTTTTAAGACGTTAAAGTAAGAGCTCGAAGTTGTTAAAGTATGTGTGATAGTGAGTTAAAATATGTGAGATTTAAAGTAACTGTTGATATAATTTAAAGTATAACTATTTGCATGACTTAAAGTCTAAATTTGAATATGTTAAATTAAGAGTTCAAATATGTGTAACAATTAGTTAAAAATTGTGGGACTTGAAGTCACTGTTCATATAACTTGCTTATGTTCTAAGGCAATAAAGTAAGAGTTTGGAGTTGTTAAAATGTGTCATAGTTAAGTTAAAATATTTTTTGACATAAATTAAAGTGCAAGTTTGAAGACATTAAAGTACGTGTTTGAATGTGTTAAAGTAAGAGTTCAAAATCGTTAAAATATGTGTGACGGTGAGTTAAAATATATGAGACTTAAAATCACTGTTGGTATGACTTAAAATTTAAATTTGAAAGTTTTAAAGTAAGAGATGAAACCAATTAAAGTAGAAGAGCAAACCAATTAAAGTAAAAGAGCAAATATGTTAAAGAACAAAAAACCTATTAAAAAGAAGAGGAAATTAGTTAAAATATTTGATCTGTTAAAATAGTAGTTGTAGTGTGTTAAAATAGTAGTTATAGTCTGTTAAAATCGTAGTTGTTATCTGTAAAAGTAATACTTGTAGTATGTTAAAGTAGGTGAAAAAATCAGTTAAATTATAATAAGAAACATGTTAAAGAAGAAGAGAAAATTTGTTAAAGTATGTGAGATTTAAAGTAACTGTTGATATGATTTAAAGTGTAACTTGAAAGACGTTAAAATAATAGTTGAAAGGTTTTAAAATAACAGTTGCCCACATTCATAACATAGAAAACATTAGTCTCTAACTGTCAGTACATATCTCAATAAAGTAGAGATTAGAAATTAACATACCTAAATGTTGCTAGACTTTTTTGTGCAAGCATTTCTGATAGGGACCTGTAGTTAAGGTCCTCTTTTTGATAGGGACCTATAATTAATTTTTCCTAGTTTTAAATATGAGATTGATGCAGAAACTTGTTCCAAGTGGTTAAGAATCATCTGCAACAATTTTTTCTATGGATCTAGTGTTGTTTACAGTGGATCCAAGATGGGATTGAAATAAATTAAAATTTTAAAAATAATTTTAACTTTTTACTAGTATTTTAATTTATTATAATGTCATAGAAACACTACTTAGCTCTACCATTTTCATCTATCACGTTACATGAATCTAGATTTTTAAATTTAATTTAAATTATAGATTATTATTAAAAATGTAACCAAGTCTCTGCCTTGAACTTCTTCTTTTTGCTATGTCTAACATCTGTCTTGACTTCAATTCTCTTTGAACTTTTTAGGTGGCATTTGGTAACACTTGTCTTAAGTTTGAAATCTTATTTCACATCTATTCTCTAAATCTTAAACTTCGAAAGTACTTAATATATATATGACATTCATTAAGAGTTATTTGATAACCAACTTAAGTAACATCTGAATTAATATATAATTTGACAAAATATTATATGTAATTATTTTTTTGAATATTTTAATATATAAAAAGGCAGTTGGTGATCCGAATCTGACTGTAGACCGTCAAAATTCGGTGACCATAGAATTCATAGCTCCAATCATTGGATTTTGATCACCGGTAAAATAGTTGGATTCCGACATCTGATAGGTAAAGACTTGTCGATATCCAGTTTTTGAAATATAGATGTTGACGATCAGATTGAATTGAATAGATAATAAAAATATTTAGTTATGTAATCTTTCATTACAACGTTTGTGGCACAGTTGATTAGCATGTCACATTTCTATTGATAGGTCTTCGGTTCAAAATTTGGAACCACATAAAAAATAAACCCAAATCTAGTGGCGGCCGATAGGAATTTGTCAGCCGCCGGCAATCATCCCTGGATTCCGGCGACAGTCGTCGGGTTCCTACTGACCGTCGGTAGAGTCGCCCGAATTTGGAGATCCGACAGGTCGCCACCGGTAGAGTCGCCAATCACCGACCGGGTTGAGAAAGTTGACGGTATGGGAAAAAAGTTATTTCCCCCAGCTTAAAAATTAAATATTTTTTTATATTTAAGTGATTAAATCAAATATTATTTTAGATATTTTATCAAACAATTTGAAATCTTAAAAATTAATCACTTCATGTATCAGATGCCTATTAAGTACTATCAAATAGGCCCTTAGTTTATATTTCCTCTGTCCTTATGATCATGTCTTCTCTTTTTGAGATGAACAAAGTATTGGCCATGATTCGGCTTTTTAACTTTGAACAATTTGCTTTGTAAGTACTTGGACATAGTTTGGCCCAAAAGATGGGTTGTTAAAATTAAATGATGTAGTTTTTAATCTTGTGCAAATGATTAAAACCATGTAAAAATTTTGCAATATAACTTTGCATAGTTCTTCAATTTTTGTAAAAATTACATTGTTTAATATTACTATTAAAAATAAATGCCATGTTAGATGTTATATAGATTGAAATGCATTAAATAATTGTCATGCAATCATATTTATTGGGTCATGGTCTAGATGGATGACATAAGTTGGCAACACGAAAACATGTTGGATTGTAAAAGGCATTGGTGGCAGTACAATTATTGCATTATGGAGTTTCATAGGGAAGGTGTCTCCTGCTTGAAAAAATATTTAGCAAGTGGCATGGGCGCCAATTACAATGGGGTGTTTGGATGTCCAAGCGTGTCATATGACGTGAAAATTAGAATGGTTAAACACTTAAGACAAGTTAGAGCATAGAAGTAATTGCAAAATGTTTAGGCTAATATAAGCAGAGGGGGGGCACTATGATCATAGTCAGAAAGGCATGTGTCTCAAGAACCTAGTGCCCATGTGATAGTGCAAGAGCCACATGAGTAGGATTTTCAGCAAGTTTTGCATGAGAGTACGACTGAGGCATATATCGAAGCATATCTCCATGACAAGGTCAGCCTTTTCTAGAGTGGTACATCACCGAGGCATCAGTCCACTTCTGTGCCAAGCAGATGGGGCCTTCATTGTTGTTTCACGAGCACCCCTCATTCATCAACCTCCTTGATGTGAAACCATGTCAAAGAAGGCGGATCTATAGCGGCAAGGAAGGCAGCGGAAGTGAGGATGATAGGATAACATGGCCTCACGTTAGAAGGCCTCACACTAGACCTTCTTCATGAAGGGTCACTCTCTCTCACACAAGAGGAAGAGGGAAGTTAACGAAGCTCAAATTGATTCTACCATACCTTCTTCTTAAACAAGGGCTCCCCTTTTATAGCGTCACGCCCTTGATTTTTAGTAGTGGAATAAATCGGGAGACACAACGAACAGACAAGTATTTAGAAGCTATAGATAAATACCTAATACAAATTGAGCCCACAGTTGAATAATTAAATTCTCTTCATTTATTTATCAAAAATAAATATTACAATCTCCGATGTCAAATGAAACATTCCTTGCTCACCAATCTATCTCTCTCTCAAAAGAAAAAAGAAAATTACAATAATGACCATTCTCTCATAAACTAACTTGAAATATGAATGTCTCTCTAAGTGTACTTCATGCCCGGCACACAAGTATCATCATTAAGTTATATTCTTCATCTTCACTACCTAAAAATGTTAAAGAAAATAGGTATGAGCACACTCGCCCAGTAGGATTTACATCATCATGGGCCATTATAAATAGTAAACATTTTCAAGCTATATGCCATGAACAAGATATACAAATGAAATTCCAATATGTCTAACAGGACCATCAAGAGGTGTTCAATCAAAATAAGATATCATGTAAGAAGAATGATTAAGTATGAGAGATTATCACGCTAAAAAATATGTTGCATGTACAAGAAAGTATTCACACTTGAGGGTAATAAACATGAACAATAGTACGAGAAGGACATGACAACAGTCATGGTATTATCACCGAAAACGAAATAGTCAAGAATGTACGAGAAAAATATTTCACGCAAGAAGGTCACTAGAGTATCTTTCAATATATCAAGAAGGCACTAGAACGTACGAGCATGGGAGAACGATCACAAGAATGCACTTTGAGTAACCTGCTCCAGGCACTCCTCAATAATGTACTTTTATTTACCCACTCTAGGGTCATTCACACGATTCACATCACGCAAGGTCTACTCGTGCCTCAAGCAAGTACGTCCCTATACCATTAGGGTTAAGGACCAGCACGCAATAGCGAGTATCAAGTCAAGTCAAGCAGGTGTATTCACATGCAACAAGTATGTGACATGCCAAGCACTAATCATGATTCCATACCTCGCCAAGCAACACGACTTTGCTACGGAGTTAGCCTAACAATCAATGCCTAGGATAATGGTCATCTTTAGGAAACTAGACAATCAACACCTTGTGGTAACACGACTTTGTTGGGAGCTACTCTGACAATCACACCAATAGGTAACACAATTTTTCTAGAATCTCCAGGACTAGATACAAACCCACAATCGAGTTTGTATTGCTCAACACTGGCATATATCCCAATGAGCCTGTCGACTCGTGGGTAACAAGAACATGTTTTGAGTCCATGACTCCAATCTTATTCATGTCATTAGAATATACTTTAAGAACATATCACAAAAAGGTGTATCAACAAGGATGGACTAATCAAGAAAGTATAAGACGATCATGTCAATGGTACAAATTCAATATCATAATAATCAGGAAAGTAATCAAGCATATTTTTCAGTTTAGTTTGACAATCCGTTAATAGCTTGGTTTCGTGTAAAGATCACGGCTTGTCGAGAAAGACAATAGAAGAGAAGGATGTGCTCACTATCTTTAGGAAACTTCACAATACAACCTGCTCATCAGCCGTATGGGAATCCATGATCAGAGGTGTAATGGCCCCGACGCCTAGACCTCGGCTCCCACCGAGAATCCGACCGTCGGCACCGCCGCCCACGGGCCCGAAGATCCGGAAGGGCTAATGGACCAGTCTAACAAGATATGTAACAGGAGTCAGTAACAACAACAACACTAAAATGTACCACCAAGTGAAGGAAAAGCGTCCAACACGAGTACGAGTTTAGTACAGTCCCAAAGTAAACAAAGTACAAGTGTAGAAGGATAGGGAAATAACATATCCCTTAGGGGCATACCCCGAGGCTGACGAAACAAATATGAAGGGAACACTGCTCACGGTAGACGTCGTCTACTACGACCCTGTCTCCTCAGCCTACCTCGGAGGGTACTGTTGTAAAGTCTCATCTGCAAAGGAGGGAATGAGCTTCACGAAGAAGCCCAGTAGGGACTACCAATCTCTCACTGGTTCTACCAGCAATATATATATATTATATATATATATATATATATATATATATATGCTTAACTAAAAATAAAGTAAGTAAATCTATTCTATGAACAGAGTAAGTGTGGAAGCGTAAAGTAAAAAAACGGTCATCGGTCTAACCAAACGTCGGGACCGAAAACCTGTGTAAACCACGGCACTGAGAAGAACCCAAGGCTGCAAACACAAACAGTGAACAACTACCTGGACAAGGACACTAGCCACAGAACAACTACCACTAGTCAGCCAGTCAGGTGCGCCATGCGCCTTACCCTCGACCACCAGTCTATGTCTAGCACCTCCCATCGGAGTGAGACACGGAACTAAAGTAACCACAACCTGTCGTAGTCTGGCCAGACTACGGTCCCACGCCTGGCCCCTCTACATGGTACCGGAACCAAGTAGAGTGAGGCAGTGAGAAGGACTAGCTGATCTGTGCCAGAAGAGCACCAAAACCACCTCCGCGTCCCTGATTCAGCTAAGAGAGCTCTGCAAACGACTCTGCAAACGACTATTAGCTCGAGCTTTTGGTGCAACGGTTGGGGCTTGATCCAACACCACAGCCCATGGGGAAGCCAGGTTAGAAGGCGACGCTCACCCTGTCGCTACCAGAACACGACAGGGTCAACGTAGCTAATTGACCAGAAGGTGACGTGTCGGGCTGTCGCGATCTGGGTCGCGACACTAAACATGTCGCGACCTCATACAGACACACCCGAGAGCCCCAAAACAAGGCAAAACTCCCAAATCCGGTGCATACAAGGGGAGGGGAGCATGTAGGATGATGTAACTGCATTCCATAACCACAAAACACCCTCATTCACACCCATGCATGTCAAGGATATGCATCTACACTCCATAAACCTCACATGCAAGCATGAAACCCTCAACACCCAAACCCCAAATCAAGCACAATGAAGAGCCCCAAACAAGCATGCACAACCTAGCATGAGTTGTAAAGGCTTGGAGAAGGGGTTTGGAAGCCCTAGCATGATAGAACTAGGGGGAAGGCAAGGGTCCCTATCTCAAAATGAAGAGCCATCCCGTTGGCATCTTCTCGTGTGCATGGCCACCTCCTCCTCGCTCCAAGCTACACGGAGACACTATCCACGAGCCACAAACGTCCTACATGCCGAAGGAAAGTCCAACCACGAAGAAGAAGCCAAGCTGGAGAAGAGCACCACGCCGGTAAGAAGAAAACCCCACCTCTCCTCATACACACCCTCACACTCTCCCCAAGGCAGAGAACACACAGAGGGGGTCGGAGGAGAAGAAGCACAGTCAAAAGAGGGGAAGAAGCCAACTATTCTGAGGCCTGAGCACTTATATGCCTCAGAGTTGAGAACGCGACACATTACTTGTCGCGTTCACTTATTGAACGCAACAGCTAACCTGTCGCGATCCCAAGGTCCTATTCAAACCTGACTAACGGAACCGCCACATGTCATCCTCGTAGACCTGACACCATGAACGCGACACCTAACATGTCACCTTCATCTTGTCAGTGGTTGACACTTGTCCCGACAACAAGATGACAAAACTGCATGTTGTGGTTAGAGGGCTTGAACGCAACGACATGCATGTCGCATTCCTAACCAGACGCGACGGCCATCCCGTCACCTTCAGAAGGCGACGTCCCGATACGTCACTACCTTCATCAGAAGGTGGCTGACCAATGAAAGGAGTGTTACAAGAGGAGACTTACAGAGGCCTTGGCAAAGGAGCCCCTTGTCTGGTAGAAGGAATATCTAACAGAAAGTTCATCCAAGGCAAGAAAGGGTTGCCTATACGTGTAAGTGTGTAGGTGTGTGTCATGTCACATGTAACTCTTGTGTACTTCTGTGAGTGTCTTTGCAATTCGATTTCGATCCAGAATAAATGTAGAACTTCAAGAAAGGATAGTGTAACAGAAGTAAACTAAAGTCCAAATATGAAATAAATCCATGCATGAACAAGTTTTAACAAGTTGCAATTCACTATTTTAGCACGTAGGATAACAAGACAAGATAGAGAATAATCGGCAAGTCGAGAGCATGATCAAGTCATTAAGATCAGTTAAAATCATGTTAAATATTTAAATCCATTTTCCATAGGTTGTTTAATGCATGAAAAGAGAGAAATACACTCAAGGGAATCATTTGGAATGAATTTGGTGCGAAAAGATTAGACGAAGGTCTGTCTGCTTGAGACAGGCTTAAGGTGTCCAAGGGGCAAGAAGCCTTAAGAAGGAGTCCAACTGGTAGGACGCCTTAGAAGGTGTCCACCAGAGGTGACGCGTTAATGATAGTGAAGGACGCGACATGGCCATGGCCTTCTGATACGATGCGACTTTAGTCTGACGTCTGCATGATTGCTTAATCTGCTCCAATCTGACTCCAATTCAACTAGGGTTTCAACAAAGGGGATTTAGGAGTTCAATACTCTTTGTAGAGTGCTTGAAAATTTAGGAAACCACTTTTTTCCTGACTAGACTTATGTCTCATCCTATAGACATAGGAAATTAGAAAACTAATTGGTTTAACAAGGTAACTTTACACAGTGAGATAGATGAGCAAAAACTAATATAGTACACTTAACACAACTAATACTCTCTACACATGTTATGAAAATTAGGGCTTTCTGGTTCATTTGGAATTAGAGTCGAAGTAGACTATACAATAAAATGATATCAGATTAAAACCATTTGTAATAGGAGATATAAGCTTCACAAGACAGTTGAGGAAAATATGACACAGTTGGGTTGTTAGGAACAATACTGTACCAATCTGGATTTTTGTAAAAACTTGATAAATTAAGTTAATATCACATGTGCAAAACTTCATTAGAATTAAACAATACTCTATATGTATGAACCAAATAAAATGCTATAACTATGAATAAGGAAATCGTGATAAATTGTACATGATAGACTTAATATAGCGGCAAGAGCCGAGAAACTCGATAAAATAAAAATTGCGTTATTGCATGTACATAACCATAAAGACCATCAAATCAAACACGATAATTGGACTCATAAGAGTTTATTGGGCTTAGTGTGTGGCTTAAATAGTAAAAATAGTATTTAATTCGAAATATCCACTTAATGAGTTAATTAATAGGTTAGTAAGTCCAATTGGGCCATGAACATGGGCTAAAACTAAAGTTAGCCATAATCCATCATGGATGAAAGTCTTCCTAACCAAAAATCCTAAAGAAATTATGAGTTGGAGGCTCCAAGGAAGGAAATAAAATAAAAGGAAACTCGTAACTAAGAAGTTAGAGTCTTAATAGGACTTCTAATGGCCAATTCCCTTAAATACAACCCAATTCTCTTCCTAGGCCGACCTAGCTTGCTACTATGGAGGTTTTGGACGTGGAAAAATGCAGAAGGAAGGTGGAGGATGAGAGGATTGGGAGTTCTTTCTTGTTCTTCCCCAAAGTTTGTGCAAAGGAACCCTAGAAGACTAAAACGACCAAAGATAGGCAATCCCTCGAGCTTAACCTAATTAAATGAACCTTAGGCACTTCTTGATACCAAGAATCTCATGAACTTATTTTTCCCAATTCTTATCATGTGGTTTACTCATATTTCTTGTTACAAAGTTCATGTCATGTTCTACCCGACTTATAATATTCCCCTTAGATCTTTGTTCACACTTTATCTCGTGATGTGAAACTTTTACTATAGATACTACTTGATGTCCTGAAGACATTGGTACCTTTTTCCCCAACTTCTATCATGTGCCTTGTGCGAATTTCTTAATCCATGTTCACTGTGTCATGTATTTAGATCTTCGTGAAAGAACCTGTTCATATCCTATTGAAAGCATAATGAAACCCAAAAATCTCGTTACTATTTGTTCTCCTACAAGTCTAGTTTTGTTCCATCCAAGTTTCATAAATTTTCATCATGTACAAGTTGAGTATTTCCTCGTTTAAGCTTGATGTGTCAAGACCTCTTAGAAAGCAAACTACAATCCAAGAAGGTCTGGTTTTCCTTTTTTGTTCGGACAGAGACCCTAAGATCGCTACGCCTTGATACATCGCGATCTGCTTATGGTCGCGACAAGTAACTTGTCACGTTCTTAACGTGACAGGAACTGTGTCACCTTCTTCTTGTCTGTCCATAAAGACCTTTTCGCGTCCTGTTTAATGTTGTGTCGCATTCTCTGCATACCCTGCCACGTTCTGACTAAGGGTATGTCATGTCATGAACAGTAATATAAAGATGTTACCTTCTAATTACAACTGCTAATGATCAGTAATTGGGTGATAAATAGACTTGATCATGTTAAAAACCTCTTTTAAATGTTAACTTTATTGCACCGTAGTTTTGCACTGTCTTTTGGAGACAGTCATTTTGTGTGACGTATTCTCACTGTGTTGTAGTTAGGAACACCCCTCCATGACTGACGGACTCTCCGTCGGGTATTCCTCCTATCGGACTAGGACGTCTTCATGTGAGACCTCCATAAGTCTTCGCTGGCCTGGATTCCCACAAGGTCACCGAGCCAATTGTACCAAGAAAACCCATGATACCTTTCTGATCATCCTGAGGTACTGTACGACATGTATCAACTAGTTGTGCGCTGATTGTTCTTGCTAATCTCATCTCGTCTCGACCCTATTGTTTCTCGTGGTTTGGTAAACCAGAAGCCAGATTGGTTCTTGGATTACAAGTTCTCATCTCGTTCTCTTACTGAAATCTCATCTTAATTCATAACTTTCTTGTTGCTACAAAGTGATTGTATGGACAAAATCATGTGGATCTTCACTGTTGGACTAACAATGCTAGGCGTTAATAGGGCCTTGGTCGGGTCCTGGGAGGAGTACCCGAATATTGTGTACCTGCAAGGGTTGTTGACCATGGTGTTGGCATTGCACCACCTTCGTGTTAATTGTGTTAAAACTGGTCTAAGATAAAATCGTGTGCTCGTATATCGTGCTTGTAACATTGTGATCGTGATGTGATCAAATTGTGAACTCATTATTTATGACACGTTCTATTGCTTGTTCATACTATACTCGTGTTTATTTTGTCTTCTTACCTGTGAAGTTTCTCTTACTATTCACTTGTTATTGTTATTTGAACTCTCGTTTAACATGCTCGTGCCTTTAGATATCCTACTTACCTTAAAGTGTTAATTCATGTAAAGCCTGTTTGACTCAAGAGATTTAAGACCTACTGAGCGTTCACTCACACAGTTGCTACATCTATTTTCAAGTGATGAAGAGTACGATGAGATACATGAGGACGGGCAAGAGTGATCAAGCGTCTCGAGTGTTTAAGTGCAAGAGCTCCTTTAGTCAGAATTAAGATATCTAGATCTATGTTAGAGTTAATATTTTCTTTTAGCAATGTTTTAGTTTGATGGGCCTATGTTATGGCCGAATTAGTAAGTGATGATCAGTCCATCCCCATATAATTTTATTTAATTATATACAATTTTTATGATTAACAAAACCTTAACAAATATTTTCTAACAATCCTTTGTGAAATTCATTCACAGGAAATAATCCAAGCAAAATCTGTAAGTTATTCTCACACACTGTTATTTAAAGTTCAGAGCATGCATTTCTTCTAAGTCCACAATGATTTCGGTCTCACATCGATTTCATAAGTGAAACAACGATTTCGGTCTCACATCGATTTCATAAGTGAAACAACGATTTCGGTCACACATCGATTTCATAAGTGAAACAACGATTTCGGTCTCACATCGATTTCATAAGTGAAACAACGATTTTGGTCTCACATTGATTTCATAAGTGAAACAACGATTTCGGTCTCACATCGATTTCATAAGATAAACAACGATTTCGGTCTCACATCGATTACATAAGTGAAATAACGATTTCGGTCTCACATCGGTTTTATAAGAGAAACAACGATTTTAGTCTCACATCGATTTCATAAGTGAAACAACGATTTCAGTCTCACATCGATTTCATAAGTGAAACAACAATTTCGGTCTCACATCGATTTCATAAGATAAACAACGATTTTGGTCTCACATCGATTTCATAAGATAAACAACAATTCGATAAGTTACAACATCGATTTGGTCGTTGTAACGATTCAATAAGTGAAACAAGTAACGATTCGATAAGTAAAATAACGATTTGGTCGCTGTAACGATTCGATAAGTGAAACAACTATTTGGTCGCTGTAACGATTTGCTCTTACAACGATTTGCTCTTACTCAAATAACGATTTGCTCTTACAATAATTTACTCTCAGTTGAATAACGATTTGCTCAAACAACAATTTACTCTTACTCAAACAACGATTTACTCAAACAATGATTT
Organism: Colocasia esculenta; assembly: GCA_014218235.1. Lineage (NCBI taxonomy): Eukaryota > Viridiplantae > Streptophyta > Magnoliopsida > Alismatales > Araceae > Colocasia > Colocasia esculenta. The sequence goes on from CM024757.1 coordinate 127,455,725, forward strand.
GCCTTAGTTAAATAATGATTTGCTTGGACAATGATTTCATTATTTTTATCTTCTCAGATATTCCTGATAATGTCCATACTATTCAAATATATTTTCAAAACTCTGTGGAGTTCAAGTCTTCCCGCGCATACTAAGATTTTGACTATCTCACACAGAATCCTCTTGCTTATTTGATATATCACATGGAGTCTTGATTTGTGTGATGACATGATATCCTTTCCAGTTTAAGCATATCATTACTGCACATCTATTAGGGTTGACTGACAACATAGACAAAAAGTTTGTGTCACGTCCCGAGAATTACGCCGCGGATATAAATAATGATGCAGAATATAATTCGAGTCGATATCCCGAGACGTGAACAGTCGGCAAATAAGCCTCCAGCTAGCATGCACTAAATGTATAACAACATACATCATCGTAGGGCCCAAATATTGAACTCAACTAATATTGTATTCAAATCTCAACTCATTATATTCCAAATGGGAACTATTACAGGACTAAGACTCAATGAAAAGAAAAGTACATTTTATTCCTCACTTCCTACTACATGAATCTATCACTCAAAGCAAACTACTATAACTAGACTCATATTTGGAACGCTCATCACTCGGACGCATTCCCATCCTCGACTTGATCTTCCTCTTGAACTTCATAGTCACCTAGATTGGGTAAAAGTAGGGGATGAGAAAACTAGCCCAGTAGGATTTATATCTCAATGTGCGGGCAATGATATAAGTGATTAACAGTTTAGAACTAGGTAAGCACGATGAATGTCATGATATGCATGTGCGAATAAAACTCGTTAAAACATGATACATGAAACAAGCTAGAGAGAGTGATTATGATAGAACAAGATTTGTGAACAAGATGACAAGATAGAACTAGCAATAGATCACTTGGTACAAGCACGCAAGATTTCAATTGATGTCAAGAACGCAAGATATCACTAATTGCATTAAATGCAGGATGGCCATATCACGCAAGCAAGCAAGCACGCACGAGCACGATATTGTAACACTAATCAGGCACGTAGACACTAATGTACACCAAGAAAAGATCCATCAAGAATGTACACTAGGACATGTGTATGTGGTTATTGTATCTATCATTCAACACGCACGCACGACTCCCAGCACAGATGCAATGCCAATAATCATTATACCCCATGGTTAACAGTATATTTATGACTCTCCGTCATTGGGGCTAGACTGGAGCCCTTGGACACTCGCCGTGCCCGGTCAGCATCTCACTTAAATTTTAAATGTAGATACCCACAGTCATTAATAATGGCCAATGAGAGTTTCAATAAGTAAGCATGTGTAATGTCATGTTCATGATGATGATGAGAACTAGTAATAAGTAATTGAACATGATTTCATGATAAATTCGGCAGCATAACGGTACAATTTATAATTTAGTTCAATCTTTACATTAATGGCTTTAGTCTAGATTGTAAATCACACTCACGAGAACAAGAAGAGAAAAGAAGTGCACGCTATCTCCAGGGAACTTCAATGGTACAACCAACTCGTCGGCCATGTGGGAATCCATGGTCAGAGGAGATTTACGGAGGCCTTAGAGAAAAGGTCACTAGTCTACCGATTCGAAATGACCGGTAGAGAGCTTCCAAATCTCCAAGAAAGGGCTGCCTAAAAGTGCAAGTGTGTAGTGATGTACGCGTGTCAATTCACAATCCATCGGTCTCAAACTCGCGGAAAACACTTAACATGATGGCATGCAATGAACAATGCATTTAACTACACATGGGTTTGCAAGATTTTAAGATAATAATTATCATTTTAATCAAGCTAGAATAGTAACAAGAGCAAATCATAAGTTTCATGAATGATCATATCATTAAGAAAGTAATTAGAATAATCTTCATGTAATTAAGGCTTTTTAAATGTGTTAAACACTTTTAAGCCATTAAGTAGACATCATGTGATGATCAGACCTAAGACATGTGAATTACACGCTAAAATATCATATTTAAACAGACCTCAGGTATAGCGGTAAGATTTGCAAGAAAAATAAGTGGGGTTTCAGGCAAAATACTGAGGTCACGACGGACCCTTGTAAGGATCGCGACGGGGTCAGATCAGAACGCGATAGTGCCTTGTAAGGATCGCGACATGCTTGTCTGATCAGGCAGGTAGTTCGCGACGGGTTCATATGAAGAAGGCGACAAGGGTATGTGCAGAACGCAACAAAGGGGGTCAGAACAGGCAGAGAGATAGCGACGGGGCGCTCGTCGCGTTCAGAACGCAACGGGTTTGCTATCACGACAAGACCTCAGAACGCGGCCTATCGGGCCATCGCATTCACAGGGTCTGCACCTGAATCCGACAGAGAAAGGACATGTTCTTGGATTGCGGTCCAGAACTACCTTATATGACATAGGGTGCTTCAAAAATAGAGAACAAATTATACAGTGCATGAAAATAACGAAACCAGTTTTAAACAACCTAGACATGCAAGGGTGCTTCCAGTAAGTCGGAATTAGAAAACAATGATGGTTTTGATAGGCTTTAATCAAGTCAAACACAAATGTAAAAGCCAAGTGCAACACAAAAACGTAGTTTCATGCAGCGACCCTCTTACCATGCTTATAACTCTTTAACTATTGACATTTAGACAAAATGTTCAACACAAGACATGACGAGGACAACTAGTAGAAAAAATGTCATATTGTGGGTTTGCTCTAATTCGATCTTGAATCATGTGCAACATATAAAGAATGGGAAAAGCCCTAACATTGCGCGACTTTGGAAAAACACTTATAATTCAAAATCTACTCATTGAAATTCGATGAAACCAGTGGGAAACAAAAGTTAACTTGATGCTCTACACATTGGTATAGGACATGTTAAGGTTTGGCCCGAGAAAACCTACCTTCTGGGTTGAAGAAGTCCCATTTTTCCAAAAAACCCGTGTTCATACCACTTGCAGGAAAACGCTTAATACTCAGTGTATACTGCATGGAATTGGGCATTCCACTTGGGTTAGAACGTAGACTTGACCCTCTTTTCAGGGGTATAGGGCTTGCAAGGTTTGGTTATGGTTTGACTCACCTCTGGTCGACTTCAAGTGGACAGTTTGTGCAGGTCGTAGCAGAATGAGAAGGGGAAGAAGAACGGCTTGGTGTGGGCGATCTCCTGCTCCCCAGCCACCAAGAACTCCTCCACACGACCCCAACAAGATGTAAACTCATTTCCAAGGGTTTGATGGAGAATATTTAAGCTACCATGGTGTTTAGGAGTCCTATTGAGACAAGGAAACTAGGGTTGCGGTTTTGGCTTATTGGTTTCCTATTTTGAGGATTTCTTCCTCCATTAGAGTGTGTGAGGCTTTAGGAAACCTCCCACCATAGTTAAGCATGAATTTGGGTTGCCAAGAAAGCATGTTCTCATCCCAATTCAACTCTAATTGCCTCTTTCTAATTTAAGCCTATTATGGTTACGAATTTCCATGTATTTTCTAACTTTATTAGATTTTTGGGCCAAATGCGGTCCATTGGCCCAATTAAGATATTGGGTCATTAATATATAATGTTGGAAGTCTCTCCAACACTTTTATTTAATTTTTGGTTGCGTCGTATTTCCATGTTAACGGTTTTCCCACTTGTTTCTTAATTTGGATAATCGGTCCCAATAACTCTTAAACCTAGCCCAATTAATTTTTATTGACTCAAATTTCTTGATGATATAGATTCCTAAAAAAGAAAAATGAGGAAACTAACCAGCAAGGACCCAAAAGAACTTGGGTACCTAAATCTTAAATGATTTATTGCAGGAAAGTTTTAGATCATCCAAGTGGTACCTGGACAGCGGGTGTTCAAGGCACATGACAGGCAACAGAAAATTATTTTCGTACATCAAAGATGAAAAAGGAACAGTGACCTATGACGATAATGGAAAAGGTTCAGTGATCGGCTGTGGATCAATTGGAAGCCAAGATAGAACCTCATAGAAGACGTTTTATGTGTAAAAGGACTCAAGCACAATCTCATAAGTATCAGCCAGCTGTGTGACAAGGGTCACCAAATCAAGTTTCAAGAGTCTAAATGCCTAATCATGAAGGATGGTGCAACTGTCTTCGAAGCCAGCAGAGAAAAGAATTTGTATGTATTGCACCTAGAAGAATTAAAGGATCAGGATGTGTGTCTTGCAGCAAATAAAGATCAAATCGTTGAATTATGGCACAGGAGATTGGGTCACTACAGCTTGGATGGAATTAAAAAGCTCATCAAAAGAAATCTAGTGGAAGGTCTGCCCAAGATCAACGCAAGAATAGAAGGTGTATGTGAACCATGTGCAAAAGGGAAGTGTGCGAAATCCTCTTTCAAATCAAAGACAATGGTAACTACCTCCAAACCATTGGAATTACTTCATATGGATTATTTGGACCAATGAGAACTAAAAGTCTTGGAGGAAGGAATTTTGGATTTGTAATAGTAGATGATTATTCAAGATTTACATGGGTGTCATTTATGGAGCATAAAGATGACACATTTGACAGTTTTGTGAAGTTCAGTAAGATAATTCAAAAGGATAAGAAATTAGCATAATAAGTATTCGCTCAGATCATGGAGGAGAATTTCATAATGATAAGTTTGCAGAATTATGTGAGGATCAAGAAATTGAGTACAATTTCTCAGCACCAAGGACACCTCAGCAAAATGGAGTAGCTGAGAGGAATAATAGAACTTTATTGAACATGGCCAGAACAATGTTATCAAAATATAATATTCCAAGATA